>JAJJWW010009816.1:0-118407 GCA_023531295.1 Papaver armeniacum
TGATGCGTGTCGTAGGTGCAATCAAATTAATTCAATATTTCCACTCAATTAAAAATAATATAATGGAAGTCAAGTTCGTTTCCCACGAGGAGCAAGAGATCTTAGTTGTAAAAGTTGTCACGAAAGGGGGTGTAAAAAGCAAAATAAAAATAAACAAAGCAATTAAAATCGAAAGTTGAAAGATGAAAGCAATAAGAGAGAGAAGATCAAGGAATCCTTCTTCGTTACGAAACAATGAATCAAGTTATGTTCTATTCTACTTGTTATTAGTCACAAATTATCACCAACCGTAGGTAAAGCGGCTAGCTCTGTGCTAAACCCCTAAATCCCTTGTATCACCGGACACGAAAGTTCTCGACTACCGGATTCTATTTACCAAGCCACCTAGAATTAGCTCAACCTAGATGTAACTTGGCTCATGCATTAAGTTTCGTGAATTTCTTAGGTTGATATTAGTAGTTAGACTCTTAGCTCAAGGTCCACTTGCTAACGTTGTTTCTACACACAATTGCTCCACGGAATCCCTCCGCAAGGTCTCGTGTTTTCTACTTATGTAAAGAGTCAAGAAACGATTACTTATCTCCTAACTTTCACTAGCTTTAGATCGAATTAACAAATCAATTTAGCGTGCACTCCAAACAATCTATCAATCAATCATGAATGTCTTTAAGATCACTCCTATTAGTAAAAACAATCGATAATCATGTGAAAAACTTCAAGATAGAATTTGAAAACAAAACTCAAATCATGTTAAGAACTAGGAATTCATCCTCAATCAATAAGAAAATTAGCTACTCATGTTTTTGAAATTCACACAAATAATAATAATTAAAAGAAGAATTTTCAAATTCACACAAGTAATTAAAAAGAAAAATCTTAGAAAAGCAAGCAAAAACACAAGTGATGTGTGTGTAGAGAGTGTGTAGAAGTTGTAGAAAACTTCTCTATTTATAGGCTTCAATATTCTCCAAATCTTCTAAGGAGTAGAATCCTTTTCCTTTTGCAATTCAATTTCCAATTCCAAGCTTTTCTCAACTCTTCCACCTTCTCTTTCCAAATTTGAGTCCAATTCTCCATCCAATTCCAAGCCCAAGTCTTCACACCCATGAGAGAAGTCCATAGAAAATTCTGGAATTTTTGGCTCGCCGGAAAACCGGGATTGTGGCGGAATAAAGTCGCCGCCGCCACCTGAAAATTTCTCCGTCAAGAGAATATTCGACGGAATATTCCGTCAGTCCACCGTTAGGACTAACGGTCAAACTAGTCAACTGTTAGTCAACCGTCAGTCAACTGGGTCAAGGGGATAGAGTCAGCTGGGTCAAAACCGAGTCAGTTGCTGAGTCAAAGCTAACTCGGCTGAGTGACCCATGCCTAGGCTATTGCACAGCTTGCATAGGCCAAGCATCTCTGCCAGCCATGTTGGTCAGTGCATCTTGCTATCATTGTGCTTCATTCTCGCAAATCCTTCTCCAATGAGTCCAAAACATCTGACAAACATCTCAACTTCAAGACTCCGAATTCAACTCGTTTGCCTGTTAGCCCATTTTTATTGCAGTGCCAAGACCCACTGCCATTCATCTCAGCTCCATTCTCAGCATCTTAGTTCAATATCCAGTGCCAAACCACAGCAGCATAGTAATTCCAATGCAAAGCTCCAATTGTAATTCCCAGTGCCATCCTCGGCTCTAGATTCAGTTAGCACCACAGGTACAGACCTCCACCACTCCTCAGCAACAGCTCAGTCCTTGCCTTCAATGCATTGCAACACATTGTCTACCTTCAACTTCATTCCATGTAGCTCACTCACAGGCCCCTGTAACTCTCACCAGAAACTGCAGTTATCTTGACCTGTGAAACACATTCATCTAATCATAACCCATAACTCCATATCTCCTCATAATCTTTCAACAGCACCAGCCATCAGTTCAGCATAAATCTTCCTTCTCTGAGTTCCACAGCCATTCTCAGGCCAACACCTTCAACTCCATCTCTTGCCTCAGCTGCAGCTCCATTTCCCCTGGACTAATCTCAAAGCTCAAAACCACCAGTTCCTTTATACGATCCAGACCTGCAACTTATCAACACTAGAACCCATCACTGCCAACTTCAACCCCGTTGAGCTTCATCTTCATTCTCAACACAAGGCCAACTCTAAGTCCTTGCCATTCCATGCTAGCCACCGCTCCCACCCACTGCAAAGAAATCCCCAATGTAACACGATCAACCACACCGATTTCCCTGAATGACTCCAACCCCAGCCTTGTCTCGACCAAAATCCCATGAATTTCAACTTCTTTCAGTTTAAGATTCACAACAAGACCCTATTTCATCGATTCCACCATTATCACGGCATCAATCAATACCCATTCTTCTTCTATGCTTCCTCATCTCAATCTACGCACCTCTGATTTCACATTTTCTCGATTCATTTCTCTTCCAATTTCTTGAACAACGGCGGCAAAAGAACTCTCAATTCAATCATCTTCTCTTAGCCTTAACTTCATGGCTCGGGAATCGATCTCTTCTTAACTCAATCCCGAACCCTAGATTGAACCACCTTCTTCCTTCCTTCGCTCGGATCTCGAATCCACCATGGCTGCTTCAATTCATGTCGACAGCTCCAATCTTTGTCGAAACCCTAGCTCCTAATTGCGATAGCAAACTCTCGAATCGAGCTTAGGCTTCAACGAACAGCAGCTTCATCTCTTGCTCTGAGTTCATCTCGATCTCTTCTTTCTTTTCTCTGAATTCCTCAGCTCAGGTGAAAAATGAGAGTAAGGTATTCTCTCAATTTAGGGTAGGTTGTGAAGTGGGTCCGGATCCGGATCTAGGCCATGGATCCGGGTACGGTATAGGTCTATGGGTTTAGGGTGTGTACATCCATTTTACTACCGATAATAGCACTACATTTCCGGATAAGGGCTACCCGGTTTGGCGACCCCTTAACTTGAACTGTCCTTTCTCTAGTGCTCCTCCAAGAGAGTAGCCCGTAACCTTGGGGGGTCTCGTGTTTAACACTCCTCAAATTGGGTTGCCCCTTAACCCCAATCTGGCTCCATATATCAATCGCCCGTAAATGACCTTTTGCCCTTTTGGCTCAAATTGGGTGATTTCTTCTTTTCCTCCGTGCGACTCCAAAGTAGCTATAAAACTCAAAACAAGCGTAAATTACATAATTTACAAGAAAAATAGCAAAGAAAGTATAAACTACTAGATAGTAAATTAGGTGTATTCTACACCTATCAGAATTCTGTCGACTTGTGAGATTATAAAGGGTCGTCTCACGTGGTCGTTTATTCTATATCTCAGGTACTGCTCTGATTTTCTGATTAACTGATCGATGGATTTGATGATTTCCTTTTTTTTTTTTTTGTGTGCTCACAACTCCCTCTCCTTTGCGTTTATCATGGAAGCGGTGGACGCTCATTACATTTGCTTCCCGTAAAAGAAGTTTTGAAGTCGACAAGCCCGAAAACCATGCGCACGAAGGAGTAATGGCTAGGATTGATCTTCCACTTCGCGAAGTCGGCCGTGCTATACAGGGGATGTCTATCTCCCACCTTCGTATTGTCAGAGGACGTATCTGTGCACTTTCAGCTGCAATTGACATGGAGGAGCGGCGGAGGCGCGAGGAAACGCTGCGGACACTAGTAAGCGCAAGGGCGAGAGAGATTTGCGTAGCGCGGTTGAAGAGGCGGAGAGTTGAGCATGAACGACCTCCGAATGAAGGCAAGTGTGATTACCTTGGTTCGGGACGGTGTGATAATTCTTGACTTTGACACGAGAGGAACTCGAAAACTCGAAAGCAATTGGTACGGCTCCTAATGTTGATGCGCTTTTTAATGCTCCCGCTGATGATGTTGGAATGGAATGCGCTGCTGCTGCGGAGATGTCTGATGAAGCAGCTGAGGTAGATTCGAAGGGAGGAGCATCAACAGGTGACGGCGCTGAAGCAGAACCTGACAGTGGTGCAGGCGATGTCGATCCTCTTGACGGCTAAAACCTCTTTTATTCTTTCTTCTTATTTTGTACGCTTGAACATCTTCCTTGTACTCGGTGGCGCGGGTTCAAGGTTTTTCCTCCGTTTGATTATTTGAATAAAGTTTTTCTTTTATAATCCTTTGTCAAGACTGCAACCGAACTTTCTGGGCGCAAGGGTGCGCCTTCACACGTAACCCTTAGTGATAAAAGAAGTAATTATCATGACAGAACATTTACGAACTGTGCTCCCGATGCAAGATCTTCCGGCTTTGTCAGGCGAGATGGCTCAAATCATTTTCCTTTAGTGCACACGTTCTATTTCCTTCTTTCCGTGAGATGTTTGCTTAGGTTTCCTTTCTTGTTCCAAAGAGGTTGATTTAGGCTGACTCGGGACTTTGTGTTTTTAGGAGTAAGGAGGTTCTCGAGATGAAAATAATGCTTCAATTGAAAATTGAAAATTGAAACCCTAACTATGAATGCAAGTATTGCAATCATTTTCTCGGAGGAATTACAAATATGACATGAAACTATAAAAGGAAACACGCTGGAAAAATATAGCACGCTGCGTTTTAAGGTGTGTAGGATCGGAAAGTGGTAGCACAAAGATCTTAAGTTCGGTAAGGTTTGAGCCATCGTGAGTGAACCGTTATGCCCTCTAGTTTATCAGCGTTGATGAGTTTGGGTAGAGCCTCCTAGGATAACATCTCGCTACTGTATGGTTCATCTTCTCTTGGTGAGTGAGTCGGGTGGAGTGATTATTTTCACCGTCATGCTCCCAACCTTGAATGTAGTCGTCTTTGTGAGATCTCCAATTCCAAATGGGTTTGGTCGTCGGACACTTGGACCTTGGCCTTATCGTCTTTTACCAAGACGGCCTCTACGCTCTTGATAAAATGTTTGAAAGGACCGGCTTCCCATTCACATCTCCTAGGGGGTTGGTTCGTTGGTTGGAGTCGGTCCCCGCGGACTTGTCGGGACGAGGCGGTAAGTTGTAAGGAAAGGTTGCGTGACGAGACTTACTTGAGATCGGAACTTTTCAACGTATCGCTGGGCTTTCTCCGGAAGTTGTGTCACATTGGCAAGTTGTCTTTGGGCGGCAATAGACAGCCATCGGGGAGGTCCAGAAGGCGTGTTGGAGATTCTTTCAGGTTTCAAACCGGCAGAGGACAGACTCCCAGTGTTGCTTTGTTTTCGTGCATCCAAGGGCGTCCCAGATCATGTCGTAGTTGGGGTGATCTTTGACTATGTAGAACTTTGCTTGCGTCGAGGCATCACCCAATTTGACTTCCAGATCAATATATCCGTATGCATCCCTGGGCTCTCCCTTTGGATCTTTAACCACGTCGGGTGACGGGTAGGCAACCACCGCTTCAAATCTTTGCCGCTCTCGTGGTCTTGACAAGAATAATGATGTTAAATTCGGAAGTCGTATCAATCAACACGCTATCGAATTCAACGTTTCTCAAACGAGTGACGGTTAGGAGTCCCTGGTTTCCATTGCTCATGTCTTTCGGGAAAGACTGGGGTTCCTGACCGCTCTACTCTGGATGTAAACGCCTTCCCCGACACAACGTGGTTGAGGGCCGCAAATATGTCTTGGCGCTGTCCTTTGGAGAAGTACAAGATTTCACATATGTGCTCCATCATAGATTGTACGGTCTTGCGAACAGAATCCCCGAAATCATGCAGTTCGATGGGTAAAGGGTCTCTATGAACACCCTCGTTTCCAAGTGAAGTTCCCTGTCTCTATCTTTTCCCCCGAATATTTGTTTCAACCTCGTTGCAATCTTTGGTTGGATGATGGACGAACTGTGGTAGCAACAATATCTAGGATCTGCCATTTCTTCCTCGGTTGGAGGACGTCGATAGGGGGCGGCTTTACGGCGTCGTCTTGGATCCACGCTTCAAGAGCTCTATCACTTCATTCATGGGAAAGGAAAACCCGTGTCTTTAGTGTTTTGTGCGGGGAGTTTTGTCTGCTCCTTTTCGAGACGAAGTCTTGTGTGCCGGGGATGTCCGCTGGTTTGTTGTTCGAAGCTTTCCTCTTTTCTCCTCCGCTTACCACACTCACAGAAGGACAAAGTGTTGTATTGTTTGTTCGTGAGACGCCTTCGCTTCCCTCGACTTTCACGCAAATCTTCACTTGAACAACTCTCCGGGTTCTTTCTAGTAGTCTTGCGCAGATTGTTGCCGAACGTTTTGCAGCTTCGTGGTGTTCAGAGAATGTTTGAAAGCCCAGATTCTCCAACAGAGCGCGGTATATGGGTATCATCCCATTGATGCATGATTCCACCAATTGTCGTTCGGTGATATTAGGATCGTGAAAATCAGCGCTTGGGTTCTGAATCTTTTAACGAAGTCGTTGGGATGTTCGTTGTTCCATTTGGAGAATTCTTCCCAGTGTCCGAAAAACGTGATTTGTTCAGACACGAAGAAATACTTCTGTAGAAAGCACTGACCATCTCGCTCCAATTGGATATGTTGTTAGGCGCAATGTTGTTGTGCAGTGTATGCCCTCCCCGTGAGTGATTTTGAGAATTCTTTTAGGCGTAAAACATGATTGTATTCATGTTCCCCAAGGCTTCAAGAATCGAGAAATGTGTTCACGAGCATTACCGATCTCCGTCGTAGAGGGAGAAACTGGGGAGAGGTGTAACCTCTTGGAAGAGGGATTCGTTGCATATCTTGAGGGTATGGAGGTTGGTGTTGGTGTGCATCCGTCGATTTCCTTTGCCTCGGCTTTGAAGGAGTCGTTCTAGATCCTCACGTGTGATGAAGTTGGGTGTCCGGTCCCATTCTCTTGAACATTCGGGAGCAACACGAGCTTTTATCCGAGTGAAAACGCCCACTCCGGGTAAATTGAAGGCATCTCGTTGGATCCAAAGATTGACGTGAATCTGCGGCAATCGTTCGCCAAGGTCTTGAGGAAAGTGAGTACCTCCTTCCGAGTTGCGGCCATATCTGTTTGAGTCTTAGCAAGAACTTCCTGTTTCTCCATCAAGTCTCGCACCCTGTAGCAGACGGTGGTCCTCCTCTCGTGCCTCGGCTCCTCCCCCGGGGTGTGAAAGTTGTTGCTCACGGTAACCACCGGAGGTGTTACACTTGAGGCGATGCCGGATTTGCGTTGCTGCTCCGGATCCGGTGATGGGGGCGTTACACCTATTGGGATGTCTCCGCTCCGCTAGTGTTGGTGATAGAGGTAACGGCTCCTCGAGATGTGTTGGCTACGGTAGCTCCACTGACAGGCACTTCGACACCAGGATTGGTACCCACACTAGCCCCATCAGGGTTGATTGCTGATCCAGACCTTAATTCCACCATCTTGAAATGAATTGTTAATTGAATTGATTCTAAGATCTACCTTTTTGAAATTGAATCGGATTTCGAAGAAATTGACTTTACAACCGAGAGATTAATCTCCCACTGTGGTCGCCAATTGTTTATGGGTGAAAACTACTCCTGCCGAATTTGGTAATTTGGGGTGTGGATGAGGAATGAATTTAAACCTTTAAACAAATGCACTGCGCGGTGAGTGCTTGTAGATTCGAGAGATCAATGTTTGTGCAGGCAAGTCCGGCCTAAACCAAGAAATGGCCGTTCCAGGACTTGTTTCGGTCACAAAGTGAAGGAGATGGGGTTGATCTTAGGGGAGGGAAGCGAAGAAGGTGTTGAGATTGTGAAGGTGTTGGCTTGCTTATGACTTATAACGAGAAAGATGAGCAGGCTTGCGGTTGATGCAAGCGGGCTGGGTGTTCGAATACGATTTGTATTAACACTTGGTTTTTCTTTCGTCTCGTCCGAACTTGTGTTGTTGTTTGAAATAGGCGGAGAACCTATTTATACAAGTCATTGAGCCTCATTCACGTCTCTCGTGGGAAGTGGAGGAAGTGGAGTGATGGAGTAGTGGAGCAAAGGGCCGCGTCTTGCCCACTTCTCTGTTCATCTCTAACCGTCCATGACTTCCTAACACGTTCTTGTGATGGCGCGTTGCACGCTGCCACGTGTAAACCGCGACCAATACCCCAAAGTATGTATCCCCAGTTTGTGACATTATTGATGTCTGGAATGTGTGGATCGTGGATCCACGAAAGATAGCATGTAATGCTGAATTGAATAATTTGTGTTATTCAGGAAGTCGATACTTGTGAAGTATCGTGTGTATTTTATGCAGGTACTGCATTACGGTGTGGTAAAGTGATGGGCAATGACGCCTCACTAACCAAATAACTCTTGACCAGGGTTGTATAACCAAGCTGGTGAAGTTGGACGGATGAGATGATCTTTGAGACACTCATCTGCGACCGTTAATGAATACTAGGTTTCTTGAAGAGGAGCGCAAGCATGACTCTTCAGCTTGGTCAAAACCAAGCATGGGAAGAATTTTGGGGAGGACCGACCAGGACGTGTATGTAGATGGCATGCTGGTGTACACGTCCATGTCTCGATCCCATGAAAGTGCGATCTAGGCCACTCGATTTGACCGTCAAAGGGGAGTGGTTGAGATCGGTTTGCGGCAATCCTTGCCGCAAGGAGTTGGAAACCTGGGCGTGACATCCCTAGTTTGGGCACGCGTTTCAAGACGACACATCTTGGTCTGGTCTTGGTCGATGGGTTTGGCGGGGAAGATGGCAGGTGGTGATCATGCCTATACTGACTATCCCATGAAAACGTGATCTAAGCCATTCAAATCATCCGGTGAAGTTGAGTGGTCGAGATCGATTTGCAATTTGGGAAGTGTAACCACGCATGTTTGGGGCGGGCGTTTTGGATTAGCCGGGCATGGGATGCCTTGGCCGTTTGCATGAGGAGGTAGACGGGGCGCACGGTGAGTCATGCTTTGGTATGACCGGCCCTTGCTAATCTAATCTGTGACCCTCCATTCGTGCCGGGAGAAGATGGACGCGCGTGATGATTTAAAACCCTAATTTTGGCTTTCAAAAGCCGTATGCGCCACTTCTTGTTTGGGTGACGGTCATCACGGCCAAACATTGTTGGTCTTGACCAGATTGGTCAATGTGTAGGCGAGCCTATGGTGATCGTGTTGACATGCTCTGGGCCCTTTGAGTCTACATCTACACCCTCCATCTATACACGAAGATGGATGGTTGAGATTATTTTGCGACACATGTAATATGCCGCAAACCCTTATTTATGGTTTTCCGTCCATAATGCTTGGTATGAACGTCTTTTGGCAAGCACCCGCCAATGGTGACCATGCGGGGTCGGCCGTGGGTATTCCATACACAGGGGGTGATGGAATTGATACGGTGATAGGTGTAGAATACCCATAGTATTTACTATCTAGTAGTTTATGCTTTCTTTGCTATTTTTCGTGTAAATTATGTATTTTACGCTTGTTTTGATTTTATAGCTACTTTGGAGTCGCACGGAGGAAAAGAAGAAGAAATCACCTATTTGAGCCAAAGGGCAAAATTGTCATTTCAACAAGGAGGGAATACTATATGGAGCCCCAAATAAGGTTAATGGGTGACTCAATTACTCAAGAAAGGACAATAATAGTTAAGGGAGGTCAAAGAGATGTCCCTTATCCAAAAGTGAGTGAGAATAGCACTTGGGGTGTACTTAGTGGTGTTTGAATCCACCATACCTGAACTCTAACTATATACTAACCCACATGTCGATCACCCTAACCTAAGCCCATCCATCTGCAGGACCCATGCTTAGAAACTTAGGATCCAGGTATAACTCTTTGAGCCCTAAAGAGAATTATTTCTCAATCATTTGTTGGCTGAAATCAAGACACGAGCAGGCGCAACCTTTAGGCAGAGAGATTGAGATCGAAAATCGGAGAAAATGGGTTGATTAGAGACAATGCAACGATGAAGAAAATGATGAAGACTGGTGATAACGATTAAGAAAATCGAAATCTTTGCTATTGTGGATTGTGTCGCTTTCAAGGAATGGTGGTGAATCGAGAGAAGAAATAGCCATATTTGCGTAAGAAACCTAGTGAAGAAATCAGGCAGAGAAGAAAGATGATATTTCCATGGGTTTAACTCTTTGATGTGGACGAACTAGATCGATTGATCGAGAGCTCGGAGATGAAGAGATGGGTTGAATCTCTGCAAGTAAGCCAATGGAGATATTCATGGTGAGAAATGGGATCGAAATCGGAGATTGGGTTTGAGCAAGACCGATTGAAGATGGGTTTGATACTATTATTGTTCCCGAGATGAAATTCGAGATCGATTGGAAAAGAGGATGACCGAGATTAGGAGGTTATGTTGATGGTTGAAATGTTTCCGTGGGAAGAGATAGAGTTTCTTTATGCAGTGGTTTTGAGCAAATCTTGAGAAGGGCTTTTGATGATGTTGGATTGAAGCTGCGGAGCAGACGGATGCGGTGAGATGCTCTTGCAACATTTGATTGAGAGCGAGGTTTGAATGAGTCTCGTGGAGTGATAGCACAACAAAGGATTATGTGATAATGTGATGGAGCTCAAGTCTGTGGAGGTGGCTCGAGTTTCGGACATGGAGAAAATGAAATATGCGGAATGGAAATGAAGTATAAGGATGAGAAGGTCTTGGTCTCGGGAGATGGCATGGAAGAGTGGTATTGGTGGAGTTGATTGGCAGAAGTTTGAAAGAAATGGAATGAGTGATATCTTTGGTTTTGATGGCGGATGCCAGGTCCGAGGCTCGACTGAGAGGTCGCTGTGGTTTTAGAGTTATGCGATTAGTTACCGTGGAAGGAACCGGAGTGCAGACCGCAGTTAGGTTGTGAAGCAGGTGGTCTTGTTTGTGATCGGCAATTGCAGTGCAAGTGGCGAGAATTGCAGATCTGGTCTTGAGAAGAGTTGGAATGATAGCGTGTGAGTTGAGCGAGTTTAGGGGCTTGCAATGGCTAGATGGAAGTTTGAGTTGATCTTTGGTTTGAAGTAAGAGACAAATGGTGAAACTGTGCGAGATAATGCAAGTAATTGTGTATAAATGAGCCATGGAGTATGGTGTCACTTGGGTTATGGTGATGCAATGGCTAGGTAGTGAGTGATGGCATTTGGAGTGAAGGCCGCCATTAAGTGGTGTTTATCAGCCGGGTATCGGGCACCGCAAGGTGAGATGTGGGTCGCATTGTTGATCTTGGAAGCTGGCGGTGCATCGTGAAGATTTGCAGTCAAGTGTCTATTTCTAAATGGAGTTGGTCTTTGTGTAGGTATTGTTTTGAAGTTCACGAGGAGATTGAATGGGAGAGTTATGTGCCGGGGCCATCATGGTTTGACACAATCATTGTGCATCACAAAGATATGGCCTGCGGAGAATGCAATGGCTCAAGGCTGGGTTGGATCGTTGAATCGATTCGACTTGGCCGATTTGACCCGAGTTGACTGCACCGAACTCTTTCTCCTTGACTCGTTGACCGACGATTGACCGTTAAGTTTGACTTTTGGCCGTTAGTCTTAATCGCGAGGACCGACTAATATTCCGTCGAATATTCTCTTGACGGAGAAATTGTGTGGCGGCGGCGGCGTTTTCGGTAAATTCCACCACAATCGATTTTCCGGCGAGCAAAAATTTCGGAATTTTCTATGGACCTCTCTCGTGGGTGTGAAGACTTGGGCTAGGAATGGATGGAGAATTGACTCAAATTTGGAAGAGAAGGTGGAAGAGTTGAGAAAAGCTTGATTTGGAAATTGAATTGCAAAAGGAAAAGGATTCTAATCCTTGGAAGAATTTGGAGAATATTGAAGCCTATAAATAGAGAAGTTTTCTACATCTTTACACACATCTCACACACACAATTCTTTTCTTTTCTTATTCTTTGTGTGAACTCTTTTAACATGAGTAGCTAATTTTATTGATTGAGGATGAATTCCTAGTTTTTAAACATATGATTTGAGTTTTTTTTTCAAATTCTATCTTGATTTTTCACATAATTATCGTTTGTTTTTACTAATAGGAGTGATCTTAAAGACATTCATGATTGATTGATAGATTGTTTAGGTGGCCAACTAAATTGATTTGTTAATTTGATCTAAAGCTAGTGAAAGTTAGGAGATAAGTAATCGTTTCTTGACTCTTTACATAAGTAGCAAACACGAGACCTTGCGGAGGATTCCGTGGAGCAATTGTGTAGAAACAACGCTGTAAAGTGAACCAAGCGAACCGAGTTTAACTACTAGTACTAAACCTAAATTCATAAATCTTAATGCATTACAGAATTACATCTTGTAAGCGGACCTCAAGGTGGTTCTTTTGAATAGAATCGATAACTAAAGCGGACATTACTCGGTGAAATTAGGGATTTTGGGGCTAGCTAGCAGGACTGCTTATCCTACGGTTGGTGATAATTTGTGACTAATAACAAGTAGAATAGAACATAACTTTAATCATTGTTTATAACTTGAAGAAGGATTCCTTGATCTTGTCTCTCTTATTGTTTTCAACTTTATCTTTTAATTGTTTTGTTTATTTTCTTTTGCTTTTACACCCCCTTCGTGACAATTTTTACAACTAGAATCTCTTGCTCCTCGTGGGAACGAACTTGACTTCCATTATATATTATTTTTAATTGGTGGAAATTTTGAATTAATTTGATTGCACCTACGACACGCATCAAATTTTGGCGCATGGGTCTTAGGGAGAAGCGTGGATGATTTTAGTTGTTTTTATTTTTTTCTTTTTGCTTTATTCTTGCTTTGTTGGATTTATTAGTATCTAACTTAGTTTTTTTGAATCTTATTTCGGTGCCATGTATGGTGGACGATAAGCAAGCATATTACAACAATCAATACGGTTTTCAACCTCAACATTATGACAACTTCCAACCATCCTTAGGATACAATCAAAACCAATATTTTGGCTATGATAAATTTTCTATAGAACCTTATGGATATTCTCATACATATCTACAACCTTATGACGGGTATGTAAGTGGACAATCACATGGATGGAAGGATAGTTATGCATCTAATAATTTGTTTTCTAGTAATGTGCGAAACAGAGAATTTGGAATATACTCCTCTTCATCGTATTTTTCCTTCACTTTTTCCAAAAGAGGAGATGGTCTAGAAACTCTATCAACGGTGGTAAGCGTGTGAACGTCGAAACTTGCCTGAAATTATACAAATTGGAGGATGATGGAGACTCGGGAAGAGCTTGTCATGGAAATTAGTAGGACTATTCTTATGGAACTTAAACGACGTCGGGACAAAGGTTATGAAACCGATGAAGATTCTTATTATGGTGAGTCCGAAAATGAAGATGATTGTGTTGAAAAGGACCAACCTTTGGAGACTTTTGATGACGATAGTGTAGATTACTCGAGCCTTGATCTTAATAATGATCAATCACCTATTCAAAGGAAGAGCTTGAGGAAGATGCATTTATTGCTTGGCAAAAATTTCTTAAGGAAAGATGGAGTCGCGGGAAGTGTATGAATGTTAGACAATGAGGAAGTTATTCCAACTCAGGATCATAATAACGATCCTTCACCTTATTCAAAAGGAGGAGATTGGGTGTGACTTACTTCTTGTTGTAAACGAGTAACACCCGCACAAGAAGATCTTACAATCTATACCGATGAAATTCATTTTGTGAACGGCCCGATTAGGTGATGAGAATGTTGAAGAGATGATACTAGAGGATGAAACCACATTCATTGATTTTGTGGAAGACCCAATTGAACTTGCTAATGATTATGATGATCAGAGACTTTGGTTAAGGTGAAAACTGACGAAGAATGGTTGCAAGGTTTAATAGAGGACCCCGATATACAAGAGGTAAGTAATTCACTTGAATTTTTAAGGATGAAGAGGATTCTATAATCAGAATTTTGAAAGGTTTGTCTAACCCTTTGCCTATTGATTCTTCTCCTTTACCTCTTATTGGTTTGAATGTATGTGCTTGAAAGTATTTTTGGATGATTTTGTTTCTAAATATCCACCATTGGAAACACTTGATGCTAACACTATGCGGGTTTGCCAAGAGGAATACATGGAAGTTCCCGAATTCTATGTTCTTTATACACTTAAGTGTGGACGAGAATAAGTGTGGAAGTTTCTATCAAGCAATAATTTCACTATTATTTTCTTGTGCTAATATTTGTATGGAGTTATTGTTTGCAAAACAGGTATTATGGGTGGATCCTCAAATTTTCGATTGTTAGTATATGGGGAATGAATCTTGCAAGAGCCAAGTCGGGCCGTCGACTTTAAAACAAGCGCTTAATGGAGGCAACCCATCGGTTTTGTATTTCTTATCTTTTTGCTTTTTGTTTTTTCTTTTTCTTGTTTCTTATCATGTTAAAATCTCCCACCTTGACTTTACTAGGAGGATTCAATTACATTGAGGACAATGTAAGGTTTAAGTGTGGGGGAGTGGTTAAGCATGTTTTTAAAACAAAAATTACAAAAAAATGAAAAAATTTGAAAAAAAAAAAAAAAAAAGGGTTTTACTTAAAATTCCAACTTTTAAAGATTTTAGAGTCACTAGCATACTTCTAGGTATGTTTACATAGAGATTTTGACCGCATAATTGAACTTGGAAATGTTAGAGAACTACATTCGGATTTCTTGTTTGTTTGAGTGTTAAATAATGGATTTAATCATGCAGGTGATGCGGAATTTGGTGCGGGGAGAAGTGCGTTATTAGAGTTGCCGATCAATCATTAGTGGAGATTACCGTATTCATATCATGTGAGGCACCAGACGAAATTCTTCCATTTACTAAAGAGCTTCTTTTGAGTGTGTGTCACCGTACGTTAATTCCGGGTAGAATGGTGAGCTACCCAACTTCCCACCAATAAGCACTACTCTTTGATCTCTTGAGTGCTAATTTTGTCAATCATGAGGGTGGCGTCCATGGATGAAAGCTTCCTTCTTGTAGTTCGATTTGCAGTTAGCACCATTCTCTCGCGACAACAACGGATCCATAAACACATTCATCATCAACAAGGAGGCGACATCAAAATCTACAGGAAAGTTGGAAAAGTTTAAGGTTTATAAGCAACAAAACGAGAAAAGAGCAAATTTCAAATTCAAGTAAAAGCAACATACAAAAAGCGGATTTTACATATATGTTGAAGACTTACAATACAATGAGGTAATTTTATATTCAAGTATGAAGACTTATTCATGAAAGCGAAAATTAAAAGGTGAAAATTTTTGAAGTTTATGATTTCAAGACGATACAAGTTGTGAAGAATCAAGCGGTAAAATACTTCTCCCACGGCCATGGTTTATTTTTGTATTTAATTTCTCTTGTTTCAAAAAAAAAAAAAAAAAAAAAAAAAAAAAAAAAAAAAATGAAAAAAAAAAAAAATTATGGGAAAAAATAAATAATATAATAAACAAAGAGAAATATTTGTTTTGTTTTTATAAGCCGGGGAAGGAAAATTTATAAGGAAGTTTCAAGCGACAAGGATTTCAAGGTAAGAGTTATAAATTGTTAAGGATTTATGAAATTTAAGGGTTTATCATCAATAGTTAAACCGAAGAAGACCAAGTTAAAGATCAAAGGGAGGAAGCGGAAGAGCGTTTCTATTGGATCTAGTGAGAGTGGTGTTATCATAATTGGCGATCGGATGAAGGTGAGTAAGTAATCTCATCCTCGATAATAATGGTTGATTTCCTTTCTTAGAGATCGTGGAAAAATGGTTTTTCAAAATATTAAAAGATGTGGGTTTTAAAAATATTTCGGGAAGTTATCCTTCCCACCATTGGCGTGTTTGAATTCTCTCTTCATTCCTACTGCACACATGTGAGAACCATAAAAAAGCTTTGTCTTTTTGAGTGCAATTATCATAAAATCTTATTTGGTGAGGCGAAGTCGGCGAAATGCTTATTGATCGTTTCTCAAACACGCGTTCTCTCATTATGGTGTGGTTATTTCTCCTCAACATTTAGAATGAGAATATGTTCTTTAGTATTTCTAACTTCTTATTACTAGCATCGAAGCTCTATGTCCTCATAACTCTTTGGATGCTTGTGGCGCTTGAGGCAACTTTGAAGTTTGTGAGTTTTTAGTTTGATTTGCTGGGGACTATGAAGTCAAGTGTGGGAATTTGATAGGTGTAGAATACACCCTAATTTACTATATAGTAGTTTATGCTTTCTTTCTTTATTTTCTTGTAAATTATGTATTTTACGCTTGTTTTGAGTTTTATAGCTCTTTGGAGTGTACGGAGGAAAAGAAGAAGAAATCACCCTATTTGAGCCAAAAGGTAAAATTGTCATTTCAACAAGGAGGAATACTATATGGAGCCAGCTAAGGTTAATGGGTGACTCAAATTCTTGAAGAAAGGACGATAATAGTTAAGGGGAGGTCGAAAGAGATGTCCCTTATCCAAAAGAAGTGGTGAGAATAGCACTTGGGGTGTACTTAGTGGGTGTTTGATCACCCATGCCACTGAACTCTAACCCATACCAAAGCCCACATGTCTGATCCACCCTAACTAAGCCCATCCATCTGCCAGGACCCATGTAGAAACAGGATCATTATAACTATAACACAGGCCCTAAATTGAGAATTATTTCTCCGATCATTTTGTTAATGCACGAAATCAAGACACGAGACGGAGGCGCGACCTTTAGGTAGAGATTGAGATCGAAAATCGAGAGAGAAAATGGGTTCGATTAGAGGCGATGCCAACGATGAAGAAAATGATGAAGGCTGGTGATATGATTAGAAAATCGATCTTCTTATTAGGGATTGTGTTGCTCAGAATGGTGGTGAATCGAGAAATAGCCATGGCTTGCGAGAAGAAACCTAGTGAAGAAATCGGGCCAGGAAGAAAGATGATATTTAGATGGGTTTTACACTGCGGTGTGGGCCGAACTAGATCGATTGATCGAGCTTCCGAGAGATGAAGAGATGGGTTGAATCTACTGCAATGAAGCGTGGGAGATATTCATGGATGAGAAATGGGATCGAGAAATCGAGATTAGGTTTGAGCAAGTGATTGAAGATGGGTTTGATCTTGTGTGTTCACGAGATGAAATTCGAGATCGATTGGAAAAGAGGATAGTGAGATTTGCGGGGAGGTTATGTTGATGGTTGAAATCGGCTAGGGGAAGAGAAGGAGATAGAGTCTTTGTTACGAGGGTTTAGGCAAATCTTGAGAAGGGGCTTTTGATGATGTTGGGATTGAAGCTGAGAGACGGATGCGGTGAGATGCTCTTTTAACATTGATTGAGGCCGAGGTTTGAATGAGTCACAGTGGGTATTAGCACAACAAGGTCATGATAATGTGATGGAGCTCGAAGTGCAGTAGAGTGGCTACGAGTTTCTGGACATGGAGGAAAATGAAATATCGGCAATGAAATGAAGTATAAGGATGAAGGTGCAGTCGGGTGCAGGAGATGGCAGTGGCAGTAGTGTTGAGTGGAGTTGATTGGTAGAGCTGAAAAAAATGGAATGAGTGATCTTGGTTTTGATAGCGAGATGCCCAGTGCGAGGCTCGTTGAAGTGCGGGTAGTTTTAGAGTTATGCCGATTAGTTAGGTATGGGAAGAGGCCAGTGGGAGCTAGGTGGGTTGTGGCGAGAGGTGGTCTTGTTGTGGCGGCAATTACGGCTACCGTGTGAGCTGAGAATTAGCCAGATCACATGTCTGAGAAAGAGTTGGAATGATAGCGGTGTGAGTTGAAGGCCGATTTAGAGGCTTGCAAGCTGTGATGGTTTAGGTTGATCTTTAGTTTGAAGTAAGAGACAAATGGTAGAAGCACATGTAGCGAGATAATGCAAGTAATTGCGAGGTATAAATGAGCCATGGAGTATGGTCTTTGTCCTTGGGTTATGGTGATGCAATGAGCTAGGTAGTGGTGATGGTGGAGTGAAGGTTGCATTGCGAGGTGGTGTTTATCGCCCGGTATTAGCCTGGTGAGATGTGGGCATTGTTGATACTTGGCCAAATGGTGGTGTGATTCGGGAAGATTTGCCGGTGGTATTGTCTATTTCAATGGAGTTGGTCTTTGTGTAGGTATTGTTTTGAGATTCGGGGAGGATTGAATGGGTGAGTTGTACGAGGCCATCATGGGTGAAGCACAATCATTGTGCATCCCGCATATGGCACGTGCGAGTTGCGTGGCTTTGTAAAAGGCAGGTTGGATCATTGAATCGTTCTGGGCTAGAGTCGATTTGGCCCAAAGTTGGCTAATTGAACTCTCTTTTCTCCTTGACTCGTTGGTGGCGATTGGCCGTTAGTTTGACTTTTGGCCGTTAGTCTTAGCGGAGGGCCAGCGGAATATTAGTGAATATTCTCTTGTGGAGAAATTTCCAGTGGCGGCGGCGTTTCCGGCCAAATTAGCCCACAATCCCGAGTTCCGCGAGCAAAATTCCGAATTTTCTATGGACCTCTCATAGGTGTGAAGACTTGGGCTAGGAATTGGATGGAGGTGGACTCAAATTTGGAAAGAGAAGGTGGAAGAGTTGAGAAAAGCTTGATTTGGAAATTGAATTGCAAAAGGAAAAGGATTCTAATCCTTGGAAGGGTGGAGAATATTGAAGCCTATAAATAGAAGTTTTCTACATCTTTTACATCATCTCTGCACACACAATTCTTTTCTTTTCTTATTCTTTGTGTGAACTCTTTTTAACATGAGTAGCTAATTTTATTGATTGAGGATGAATTCCTAGTTTTTAAACATATGATTTGAGTTTTGTTTTCAAATTCTATCTTGAAGTTTTCACATAATTATCGTTTGTTTTTACTAATAGGAGTGATCTTAAAGACATTCATGATTGATTGATAGATTGTTTAGGTGGACTAAATTGATTTGTTAATTTGATCTAAAGCTAGTAGAGAGTTAGGAGATAAGTAATCGTTTCTTGACTCTTTACATAAGTAGCAAACACGAGACCTTGCGGAGGGATTAGTGGAGCGATTGTGTGTAAACAACGCTAGAAAGTGAACCAAGCGGCAAGGGATTTAACTACTAGTACTAAGCCTAAATTCATAAATCTTAATGCATTAGGAATTACATCTTGTAAGCGGACCTGGTGGTTCTTTTGAATAGAATCGATAACTAAAGCCCGGACTGTTACTCGGTGAAATTAGGGATTTTGGGGCTAGCTAAGCGGACCTGCTATCCTACGGTTGGTGATAATTTTGTGACTAATAACCAGTAGAATAGAACATAACTTTAATCATTGTTTATAGCGATGAAGGATTCCTTGATCTTGTCTCTCTTATTGTTTTCAACTTTATCTTTTAATTGTTTTGTTTATTTTCTTTTGCTTTTTACACCCCCCCTTTTCGTGACAATTTTTACAACTAGAATCTCTTGCTCCTCGTAGGAAGGCGAACTTGACTTCCATTATATTATTTTTAATTGAGTGGAAATTTTGAATTAATTTGATTGCACCTACGACGCATCATCTCGGGGTCATCCAATCATGCTTGTGGAGTTGGATGATTCTGCGATCGAGATCATATCCACCGTACTGGTCAGTCAGGATGCTCAATCGAGGCTAGTATAACACACCGAGAGGGGCTCAATCGGGCTAGTATAACACACCGAGAGGGCTCGGGCTAGTATAACACACCGAGAATCGGCCTTGTACGGGTATTTCGTACATGGTTTCATTATAGTGCTTGGAGGTTCGTGTTACTCGTAAGAGTAACACTTTCGGTCGTCATGCCACACACGATAACGAGCACCGGAAATACAAGGTGATATGAAATTCACAGGGAAGGGATTGTTGCCACATGCTCCAACCTGAGGAATTTCATGTATTCACAGAATGGGATTGTTGCTACATGCTCCATTCTTGGTGAATTAAGTGAGGGAGTATCCAACACTTATAAATGGCTTTATCTTTTACAAGATGTCAGCGCATGATTTTTCTGGTTTTTTACAAATTTAACCTTGAACGAAAATCCACCATCAACAGTTACTAATAGAGCTTCTCAATCCCAAAGAAGACTTTAAACTCGGTGGCGTAAGAGATTTCGCCTAATTAGGTTACTCTCTCTCTCCGAATAGGCGGCTTCACCATGTCACAACAAAGAGAGGAAGTTTCTTTGGACGAAGGATTAGTTGCTAGAAATGCAAACTTCAAGTATTTATAGACAAGGAAGTTTGGACACCAAGGAATTTCCAAAACTGGAAAATATTCTCAAGATATGCAATATATTCCAAATCGGTTCCATAATTCCTGGAAATGCTCTGTCCAAAATAATGACCGAAAATCTCTTTGGAAAATCTTCAACTAGTAAATGCGCATTACTGTTGATGGTGGATTTTCACTTAAGGCTAAATTGTAAAGGGCCAAAATTATGGGCTAACATCTTGCAAAAAAAAAGCCATTAATAAGTGACTTAATACTTCTTCACTTTACTAATTCACCTAGAATAGAGCATGTCCCCAGATCCCCTTGAATTAAATACACAAAATTCATCAGGTTGGAGCATGTAGCAACAATCCCATATACCACAATGAATTTACATTATTAATTAATGCATATCCACTTTGTATTTCCTGTATTCATTACCGGTGCGGCATGACCGAGTGTTGTTCTCAGCAGAGCAACACGAATCTCCAAGCATTAATAATGAAGCATACGAAATACCCATACTGTGCTACAACTCTCGGTGTGTTATACTAGCCCTATTGAGCATATTTGAACCTGGGTGACCATATGGTCTCGAAAGCGATCACGACCATCCAACTTCACCGGGCATGATTGGATGGCTTAGATTAAATCCATGACCCCAAGCAGGTATTGGAATATACACCACCGACCCAACGCGGCCCCGCATGGCTCGCCTCCCAAGGGGTGGCATAGCTTGCCAAACCGTCCAAGCCAAAGCAAAGATAGACGGAAAACCCTAATTAGGGTTTGCGGCACATTACATGTATCGCAAAATAGTCTCAACCATCCATCTTCGCTGAGGCATAGATGGAGGTGTAGATGAGACTCAAAGGGCCCAGAGCATATCAACACAAACACCGTGGGCCCGCCTACATATTTTTCGATCGGTCGGGACCAACTATGGTTAGTCGTCTTGATTTGTGCGCCCAAACCGGGTATGACACACTGGCCAAGCAAACCCTAATTAGGGTTTGAACAATCACGAGCGTCCATTTTCTCCCCCGCGAATGAAGGGTCCAGAATAGACTAAGTGTGTGGGTAAGTATCAACATGATCACTGCGGCCCACCTATCCGCACACCTTGATTCGCGCGCCCCGATCTAGGGCGTGGTCACACTTCCCAACCACAACCGAGTCTCGACCGCTCAAGTTTAGGACAAATTGAGTGGCTTAGATCACGTTTCATGGGGACGATGAAATACAGGTATATACACCATCCCACCGTATACGCACGCGGCTGACGAAAAAAGACAGGCCAAGCTTGAGTCGTCTTGGAACGCGCCCAAAATTGGCATGATGCGGCTTTTTGCGGCACAGAAGTCCCGTTGGAAATCGATCTCAACCGCCTCTTCACGGTCAAATTGAGTGGCCTAGATCGCACCTTCATGGGACAAGTGAGGTACGGACATGTACACCACCATGCCGTCTACACGCATGCATGGTCGGTCCTTTCCAAAACACCTCCCATGCTTGGATTCGACCAAGTTGAAGAGTGATGCTTGCGCACCTCTTCAAAAACCCTAATTCCATTAACGATCGCATGGATGAGTGTCTCAAAGATCATCTCATCCATCCAACTTCTGGCTTGGTTATACAACCACGGTCGGGAGTTAATTGGTCGGTGGCGTCATGGTGATCACCACCCGTCACTTTACCACATCATGATGCGAAGCATGACATAGAATACACACGATACTTCACAAGTATCGACTTCCTAAATAACTTAGTTATTCAATCAAAGATTACATGCTACTTTCGTAGGTCCCACGATCCACACACTCGAGACATCAATCATGTCACAAAATGGGGGATACATACCGGGGTATTGATCCGGGCGGTTTACGACATGCGGTGTGCAACGCGCCATCACAAGAACGTGTCGAGGAAGTCATGGACGGTTAGAGATGAACGGGAGAAGTGGGCAAGACCGGCCGTGTAACACCACACACACTCCACTACTCCATCACTCCACTTCCTCCACTTCCCACAAGAGACGTGAATAAGGCTCAAATGACTTGTATAAATAGGTTCTCCTCCCTATTTCCAACAACAAGGAACAAGTCCGCATTTGACAACGAGGCAAGTGTTGATACCATCGTATTCAAACACCTAACCGATAGCTTACATCCTGCAAGCCGATTCGATTTTTCTAATACAAGTCATACATAGCCAACACCTTCACAATCTCAACACCTTTCTTCGCTTCCCTCCCTAAGATCAACCCCATCTACTTCACTTTGTGACCAAACAAGTCCGGAACGGCCATCTCTTGGTTTAGGTAGGATTTGCACAAATTGATTTCTCGAATCTACAAGCACTCCGTGTAGTGCATTTGTTTAAGGTTTAGACTCATTTCTCATCCACACACCCCAAATTACCAAAACCTGAGAAATAGTTTTCACCCATAAACAAATGGCGACCCAAGGGAGGATTCTCCGATTGTAAAGTAAATTTCTTCAAATCCGATTCAATTTCATCAATTTCAAAAAGGGTAGATCATAGAACCAATTAAATCAACAATTCATTTCAAGATGGTAGAACTCAGTGCGGATCAGCAATCAATCCTGATGGATCTAGTACGGATAACACTCCCAGTGTCGATGTACCTGGTCAATACATCTCGTGGAGCCGTCACTTCTATCCCCAACGCTAGCGGAGCAGGAGACATTCTAGTACGGATAACACTCCCAAATTACCAAAACCTGCCAGTGGATCTACCTTGGTCAATACATCTCGTGGAGCCGTCACTTCTATCCCCAACGCTAGCGGAGCAGGAGACATTCCAGTAGGTGTAACGCCTCCCATCACCAGAGCCATATCAGCCATGAATCCCGGCATCTCCTCAAGTGTAACGCCTCCAAAGGGTCACCAGAGCAACAACTTTCACTCCTTCATCAGGACGAGGAGCCTAGGAGGGACGAGGAGGACCACCGCCCATTACCATTGCAGACTTGATGGAGAAGCAGGAGATTCTTGCTAAGACTCAAACAGATATGGCCGCAACTCAGAAAAAGGTACTCACTTTCCTTAAAACTTTAACCGAACGATTGCCGCAAGATTCATGGCAACCCTTGGAGCCAGCAAGGGATGCCTTCAATACACCCGAGAGTGCATTTCCACTCGGACCCACATGAGTGAAGAAGCTCGTGTTGCTCCCGAACGCCCAAGAGAGAGGGACCAGCCATCCAACTTCATCACACGTGAGGACCTCGAACGACTTCTCCAAAACCGAGGCAAAGGAAATCGATGGATGTACACCAACATCGCCCGCCGTACCCTCAAGATATGCAACGAATCCTCTTCCAAGAGGATACACCTATCTTCGGTTCTCCCTCTACGATGGTACCGGTAACACTCGTGAACACGTTTTCGATTTTGGAAACCTTTGGGGGGCATGAGTACAATCATGTTCTCCGCCTGAAAGAATTCTCGAAATCACTTACGGGAGGGCATACACCTGGTATAACAACATCGCACCTGACAGAATATCCAATTGGGGGGAGATGTCGGTGCTTTCTACAGGAAGTATTTCTTCGGGATGATACCCATATACCGCGCTTTACTAGAGAATCTGGGCTTTCAGACGTTCTCCGAACTCCATGAAGCTGCCAAACGTTCGGCCACAACTTCCCCAGCATTGTTAGAAAGAACCAGGGTTATTCGAAACGAAGATCCACGTGAGAGTTGAGGAAGCAGGCGTCTCACAAACAAACAATACAACACTGGTCCTTCTGTGAGCATGGTTGGCGAAGGAGGAAAAAGGAAAAGCTTCAAGAATGAACAACAACCCAAGCATGTGGCTCCAAAGACACATGAACTCTTTCTCACAAGGGAGCGGGCAAGACTCCCGCACAAGACACCGAAGATACAGAGGTTTCCTGTTCCCCATGAATGAAGTAGTGGAACTCTTGGAGGTGTGGATTCAAGACGACGCCATCAAGCCGCCTCCTATCGACGTCCACCAACCGAGAAAGATATGGCGGATCCTAAGCACCTGCTCGCTACCATAGGTTCGTTCACCATCCAACCAAAGATCAGAACAGTGAAACAAATCTTCAGAGAAAAGATAGAGACAGGAGAACTCCGCCTTAGAAACGAATGTGTTCGTAGAGACCCTCTTTCTGTCAGAACCGCATGATTTCTAGGGATTCCGCTTGCAAGACTGTACAATCTATGATGGAACATTTATGCGAGATCTTGTACTTCTCCAAAGCACAACAGTCAGGACATATTTGCAGACCCTCAACCGTGTTGTCTCGTGCAAACGCTTGTATCTGGAAGAGGAAGCGGTCTCTGAAACCTCGGTCCTTCTTCGGAAGATGCAAGCAAGGAAATTGGGACTCTTAACGTGCCCGTTTGAAGGATATCGAGTTCGATAACACATTGATCGATACACCTCACGAATTCAACATCATCACTCTCCGCACCTTAAAAGTAGCAAAGATTTCCAAAAAAGGAGGCTACTGCAACCCAATTGTGATTAAGACTCCGAGAAAGGAGAACTCAGAGATGCATATGGATACATCGATCTTGAAGTAAAATTGGCGATGCCTCGACACAAGCAAAGTTCTACATAGTCAAGAGCATCCGAATTACGACATGATCCTAGGACGCTCTTGGGTACACGACAACAAGACAACACTGGGAGTTTGCCTTCTATCGGTTACGACACCTGAAAGGATATCTAACAAGCCGTCTGGACCTGAAGGTCGTCCGTTGCCGCACCTACAGCTTGTCAATGTGACACAACTTCCTGGAGAGAGCCCATCAACATAAATTAAGAGGTTTCGAGCTCAAGTAAGTCTCATCACGCAACCCTTCTTGCAACCGATCACTCCTCACTCTGATAAGTCCTGGGGACTGGCTCCAACCAACAAACCAACCCCGGCTAAGAGATGTGAATGGGAAACCGGCCCCTTCAAACGTTTTATCAAGAGCATGGAGGCTGTCTTGGTCAAAGACGATAAGGCCAAGGTCCGGGTATTCGCACGCCCAAACCCATTTGGAATTGGAGATCACGGTGACGAAGACGACTGCATTCAAGGTTGGGAGCATGACGGTGAAAATGACCACTCCACCTGACTCACCCACCGAAAGAGAAGATGAACCGCACCTAGTAGCAGATATTATCCTAGACGGCTACTGCAAGCTCATCAATGCTGATAAACTAGAAGGCATAAAAATTCACTCACAATGGATCAAACCCTATCGAACTTAAGACGTTGTGCTACCACTTTTCAGCGTCCTCCACACTTTAAAACACTGTGATATTTCCTCCAACGTGTTTCCTTTTACAATTTCATGTCATATTTGTAATTCCTCCAGAAAATGATTGCAATACTTGCATTCATAGTTAGGGTTTCAATTTTCAATTTTCAATTTTCAATTTTTTCACTTTTCAATTTAATTGAAGCGTTATTTCCATCCGAGAACCTCTCTACCCCCTAAAAACACAAAATCTCGAGTCACCCTAAATCAACCCACTAGAGCAAGGAAGGAAACCCTAAGCAAACATCTCATGGGAAGAAGGAAATAGAATGTGTGCACAAAAGGAAAATGATTTGAGCCATCGGCCTCAACAAGACCAAGTAGATCTCACGTCAGGAGCACATACAGATGCAATCTTAACGAGGGGTTATGACATAAACCTTTATTCAATGGTAAGCAAACAAAGAAAATATCTTGAACTCACCACACTGAGTACAAGAAAGAGGTTCAAAAATTATGGGAATACACTTGAAAAGAAAAAGAAGCAAAGAGGTTTAGCCCAAGAAGAATAACCGCGCCGCACCACTCGCTGGGTCCCGCTTCAACGCCATCACGCTACCGCTTCTCCCTTTCGAGCCTCATCTTCCGCTTCGGATGTTTCGCAAAGAACGATCTCCGTCCTAACATCATCGGCAGAACAGCTTCCAAGTCTTCCTCAAAGCCCACAAAGAACATCGTGGTTTGCGTTGATTGCCTTCTAACACCGTGTACATCCGTGTCGAATCAAGGATTATCACACCATCCCGGGATTGGATAATCACGCCTATCTTCATGGGAGGCCGTTTATGCTCCACTCTCCGCCTCTTTAACCACGCTGCAAATATTTCCGCCCTTGCGCTTACTGGTGCTCGCAACGCTTCCTCATGCCTCCACCGTTCTTCCATGTCGATCGCAGCTGAAAGGGCACATATGCGTCCCCTGGCAATATGCAGGTGCAGAATGGACATCCCCTGTATGGCACGACCAACTTCACGAAGTGGGAGGTCAATTTTAGCCATTACCTCTTCGTGCACATTAATTTCGGGTTTGTCAACTTCGAAACTTTTCCGGGGAAGTTGCTGCACGATCATCGCCGACCGCTTCCATGGTAAGCCGCAAAGAAGAAGAAGTTACGGCACACAAAAATATGTGTATCATCATCAAGTTAAATCGAAGATCGGATGAGTACGTGAGCAATAATACGAGATACAAAAGGAACGACTATGTGATGAGAAGAATCCTTAGAATTTTTCTTTATAATCTAACAAGTCAACGTAATCCCAGAGAAAAGGAGTCTCTACTTGCCACCTATAAAGGCTACCGATTCAAGATAGCGATCAATGATGCTTATCGGATATATCCGAGAAAGCAGTAGTGTAATGAAGGGGAGTGCGCCTAGTCCAAGCAATGGGCCAAGCTCTGTCCGGATAATATGGGAGAAACCCAAAGCGACTCGCCAGATTAAGTCCTACTCCCTCCACCATCCTAATCGGACCGACCAGTTCGGGACAACACCGACGATGCGGGACCTATGCGGTAAATGTATATTCACCTTAGCTTGGTCATTTTCAGTATACAAACTTGTCACATATCTTATGCCTACCCCACAATAGCGTAACCATTATGCGCCAGGCGAGGGACTTAATGTTGATGGTGGATTTTCACTTAAGGCTAAAATTGTAAAGGGACAAAATTATGGGCTAACATCTTGCAAAAGATAAAGCCATTAATAGGTGACAAATACTTCTTCACTTTACTAATTCACCTAGAATAGAGCATGTGGCAACAATCCCAGTATTCTGTGAATTAAGTACAGAAAATTCATCCAGGTTGGAGTATCTAGCAACAATCCCATATACCCTGTGAATTTACAGCATTATTAATTAATGCATATCCAGCCTTGTATTTCCTGTATTCATTACCGGTGCGGCATGATGAATGAGTGTTGTTCTCAGCAGAACAACACGAATCTCCAAGCATTAATAATGAAGCATGTACGAAATGCCCATACAAAGCTACAACTCTCGGTGTGTTATACTAGCCCGATTGAGCATATTTGAACCCGGGTGACCATATCGGTCTCGAAACGATCACGACCATCCAACTTTCACCAAAGATGATTGGATGGCTTAGATTAAATCCATGACCCCAAGCAGGTATTGGAATATACACCACCGACCCAATGCGGGCCCCGCATGTTCGGCCTCCCCAAGGGGTGGCATAGCTTGCCAAACCGTCCAAGCCAAAGCAGTATAAAAGGAAATCCCTAAATTAGGGTTTGCGGCAAATTACATGTATCGCAAAACAGTCTCAACCATCCATCTTCGCAGGCATAGATGGAGGGTGTAGATGTAGATTCAAAGGGCCCGAGCATATCAACACAAACACCGTGGCCCGCCTACATACCCGATCGATCGGTCGGGACAAACTATGGTTGGTCGTCTTGATTTGTGCGCCTCAAACCGGGTATGACACGGTGGCAAACCCTACCAGGGTTTGAACAATCACGAGCGTCCATTTTCTCCTCGCGCGAATGAAGGGTCCAAGAATAGACTAAGAAGGTCCGGTAAGTATCATCATGATCACCGCGGCCCACCTATCTCCAACCCGATCGGCCAAGACCAAACTTGGCTACACACCTTGATTCGCGCGCCCTAAGCAACCAGGCGTGGTCACACTTATGGGACCAACCACAACTGATCTCGACGCCAAGCTCAAGTTTAGGAAAAATTGGTGGAATTAGATCACGTTTGGGCCAAATTGAGTGGGACGATGGGAAGTACGGGCACGTACATATACAACATCCCGATTCGACGAAGAGTGATGCTTGCGCACCTCTTCAAAAACCCTAATTCCATCAACCGAGAGCAGGGATGAGTGTCTCAAAGATCATATCGTCCGTCCAACTTCACCGGCTTGGTTATACAACCCCTGGTCGAGTTAATTGGTGGTGAGGCGTCATGGTGATCACCACCCGTCACTTTACCACATCATGATGCGCACTGCATAGAATACACACGATACTTCACAAGTATCGACTTCCTAAATATATATGGTATCTAACTTGAATGTGTTGCACATGTCCATAGGATCGGTTCCCCTTTCTCGCTAAAACATGTTGCACCTCATACAAGGATGGATTCTCTTTGTGATGTATTGCACCTCTTACTAGGATCGGTTCCCTTTACCCGCAGTCGGCCTTACAAAATCACAAACTCGATCATACCATCTCGGTGATTACTTAAGATCGGTTTCACTAATAAAAGTCATAC
Source organism: Papaver armeniacum (assembly GCA_023531295.1). NCBI lineage: Eukaryota > Viridiplantae > Streptophyta > Magnoliopsida > Ranunculales > Papaveraceae > Papaver > Papaver armeniacum. The sequence goes on from JAJJWW010009816.1 coordinate 28,550, forward strand.
CAATACAAAAGTCATGCCTTTGTGAATAGTTTTACCAAGAATACAAACAAGTCATGAGCGGTTATACTAATCACACATATTGGTTGTTCACAAGATATGCAATGAATAACAATACCAATAACACTGGAGATTTCCTTTTTGATTCACAAAACAGTTCATGAATTTACTTCCTTAAAACACATGTAAAACATTGTTTCCTAGGATGAAATCCTCACCTCATACCCATACATAATCACAATAGCATTTAAACGATTATGTCGATGTCTTATCTACAAAGTTTAATGGTTAAGCAATAAACCTCGTATTGTATTCCTTAATACTATGTCTATCTAGAGTGTTCATGCTTCGCAGTTTTGTTTTCAATATGCACGACTTGAAAGATACGTTAGGGAATGAAACAGTTCAAGTCAAATATCACCAACCTCGGGTGGAAGGATGATGTTGTCGTTGTAGCTTCTTACTTCTTCACATCTTCAAGTCTTCGCAATACTTGTAATGTCTCATATCCTAATACTTTCAAGCTAACCTATACGAAGTTGACTCTAGTACATAATCAAGCGACTCTTTAAATGAGTTTTGATTCACTAAAATATGACAACCAAACTTGACATACCAACGCTTGGTGGGTTCAACCGAGCAATGCTCTAACAATCTCCCCCTTTGTCATTTTAGTGACAAAACTCTTACATCATATGGATAAAGAAATTACGAGAATTCATTACACATACGCTTGATTCCCGAATTCAACGCAAGCACAATAACTTGTATACATTCAATCCTTAAATGCCATCTGTTGACATTATGATAACAAAGAATATTACTCCCCCTAAAGGTAAGATAGGTAGATTATATCAATCCGCACGTCTTTGTTATTCCTTTGTAATGATATGTTACTCCCCCTTAGTCTATGCTTTCACTCTTTCGTTAGATAATGTTTAAGCACCAATATTCTTTTTCTTAGTGATACCAATCAATATAAAATCAATGCCAGTATCACTTGTTTACTCCATATATTGCTCCCCCTTTTTGTCACAAATGAGAAAGAAACGAAAAAATAAAGGACAAACCGAAAAGAATCTTACAAATCTCAAAATAGACTTGCAACCTATAGAGTTAAGCACGAGGGTTCCACACACCATTTTTTCATAACCAATATCAAACCGAAACTACAAAGTAATTTTGTTTGATATGTTATCAAGGAAAAAAATCTCAAGCAATTTTCCCTAATAATTTAGCAAACCAAAAATCAACTAAGCACCTTAGTCCCTTTGCTAAACCGATTGTACAAATACAACCGCTTTGTTCGATAAGACCAAAATAAAGATAACTCTATTTTTCTCATCAAGTTCTAATTATCCATATAACTTAGACCTTTCAGTTTTAAACAACACAAGTATAGGTTAGTTAACTAGCATTTTTTGTTAAGGCATTCGATTAGACTTGAATAACCGAAACCTCCACTTTGATAAGTCTAACTAAGATCATAATTAACTTAGTTTCTCTTATCCTAATCGAATTGGACTAAACAAGCCTGGCGATTTCCTTTTTGATTCACAAAAGGTTCATGAATTTACTTCCTTAAAACACATGTAAAACATTGTTTCCTAGAATGAAATTCTCACCTCATACCCATACATAATCACAATAGCATTTAAACGATTATGTCGATGTCTTATCTACAAAGTTTAATGGTAAAGCAATAAACCTCGTATTGTATTCCTTAATACTATGTTTATCTAGAGTGTTCATGCTTGCAGTTTTGTTTTCAATATGTATGACTTGAAAGATACGTTAGGAAATGAAACAGTTCAATTCAAATATCACTAACCTCAAGTGGAAGGATGATGTTGTTGTTGTAGCTTCTTACTTCTTACTTCTTCACTTCTTCAAGTCTTCGCAATACTTGTAATGTCTCATATCCTAATACTTTCAAGCTAACCTATACGAAGTTGACTCTAGTACATAATCAAGCGACTCTTTAAATGAGTTTTGATTCACTAAAATATGACAACCAAACTTGACATACCAACGCTTGGTTGGTTCAACCGAGCAATGCTCTAACATCATCATCATCACCATTGTTGTTAGTAAATCCAGCTTGTTGTTCAATCTGTGCTTGAATTCTGTCAAATTCAATTTGCCACACATGTTTTTGCTGGGCGTTCATAATTGAAGTGTTAGCTTGAAGAATGTTATGCTTATCATAGTCAAACCCAAATTTTTCTTGAGAAAGACGACTTTTTTACTCTGTTTTGAAACTTCCTATCAACTGCTCTTTGCTTCTCGACCGTCTTTTGATGTTCCATAAACTCCGCCATGTTAAATTCGCGTAACTCCCTCCTTCTTGAGCTAATTTTCTTGCTAGTCTTGCATTGTTCCTCCCTGTCAATTTTCTCTTACCATCATCATAATTATTAAAAACTAAGTTACCTTTTGGGTTTCTTGCAATATCTGGTGAAGAATTTGAATTTGGTGTTGAGGGAGAAGAATTATATGGTGACCTTTCAGGTACTTGTTGATTAGTTATTAAGAAATCTGGATTATATTTGTTCAACACCTTCAAAATATGATAACAACTTTCGAAAGCGAATCGCTTTACCATATTTTATTGCAAATCTAAACGAACTTGTCTTTCAAAATCAACATCCACCTGACCACTCTCCTTTCCTACTCTCTTGGCTTGCATTATCAATGCAACATAAGCGGCTACTTCCCTGTTGATTACAATGAAGTGTTCTGCCAATCCTTTTGCATCACGAGAATTGATGTTCATGGTTTGTTCTTCATATTTCAAAAATATATTATCCCACATGGTGTTACCATGTTGTTGCGCACCATCGATACAATCTTGGGTAAAATAAACACAATTACGACAAATGCATTCATCCTCTATCAGGCCGTATTTTGCACCACGGACTTTGTTTTTTCTAGCTTTGCCTTTGTCTTGACTTTGAGATTGTGAATCCATATTACAAGAAATAAAGAATTGTAGAGAAGGTGTGATTGTTTTAGATTTGAAGAAGAAGATTGAGAAATTCTATAGAGATTTAGAAATTCTGGTGTGAGTTGAAATGAGATTGAAATTAGGTATTTATAGGGGGGAATAGTAGCCATTGGATGAAGATCTGGTAAGCGATGATCTAAGAGCCGAGCGATAGCTTGAATAGCGCTGCCGTTTCAATGACCAGCGAGCGATGGAATCTCTATCGCTCGCTGGAAACTCTGTCGTGTATGCCTATATGTTATTCCTGACATATAGGCATATGAGTTTGGCATTTTGGCATACCCATAGTGGGTGCATATATGGAAAAACATGATGTTTTTCATATGCATATGAATAGGCCTAAAGCTTTATATTTTGTTTTTTAAGCTTGAAATGGAATTTCTTGAAAGATTAAAATGTTGTTACACAAGGATAAGTTTTACTCAAGTTAAATTATTTTCTCTAGGGAGAAATTCCTAATGATAAAAACTATGTTAATCCTCTAAGAGCATCTCCAATAGAAGGTGGAAGATTTATTTTTTAGTGACACATAAGATTTTAGACCTTCGTTTTAACTAAATCCATCTCCAAGAGTAGGTCCTACAAAACAGGAGAAATGAAATACTAATTTCGAAGGGTTTGAAGAAAGTCTTATCTTGACCTCGGGAATGACCTCCACGTCATATTTTTTATTTTTAATAATTAATTAAAATACAATTAAACGGTTAAGATTTCATCACATAAGGTTTTCTAAGGCTCAAACCTCTATACTATATAAGATGGTTTATTAGTCATGGGGTCCTATGTTTACTATATGTGTAAATCCTCCTAGATAAGGGTCTTAAAAAAATTCCAAGTAGGATTTTTAACACCCGCTATTGGAGATGCTCTAAGGGTGTCCAACCAAATTACTAGCTGTCTTTGTTGATTATATTAATATTGTTAAGTTTTGATGTTTAAATTAGTTTATTTATGCTCTTTCTTTGTTCTTTTTAACTTGTCATTGTTATAGCGAGTGATCTGTTAAACTCACAGGTGTTAGTATGTCAAGCTTATCATCAAATTTAAATGTCAAAATTATTTATTGATTTGGCCTACCAAAGTCAGCTTCAGTCTAAATTAGAATAGGTAATTGAATCTTAGGAACTTCCAAGTTACTTTTGAAGATTAAATATCACACGATGACATCATTTAGGAGAACTTCATCAAAGGTAAGTAACAAAAATCCGGTATTACTTTCATATTTTTCTCCCTTTTATCTATCTATATTTTGTAGAAAAGTCAATGCATTTAGTAATAAATTAATAATAAATAAGATTGAAATATCATAACAAGTTATTTCGGTTTGATACGAAGCCAAAGAACACGAGAGCAAAATTTCAGCGAGATATGGAAGTTTAAGTTAACTACTGGTAAACTTCTTTGCTTATTACGATTCACAAAATTATTATTTGAGCTAATGAATCTAAAATGTAGAAAAGTTACACGTGAGTTCGCAAACCTATCTAACATCGTTAGTTCACGAACCTAGCTTAAGCGATCTCTCATATACACTTATAATATCTTGAGTTCGTAAACCTATCTAGTGAGCTCACATAACCAAGTTTTCCGGAATTCTTTTGTTCACTTTTTACATATGGAGTTCGCGAACCGAACCGAAACTATAGAAATTCTCATTACACTTTTGACACACAAAATTTTATTAACGAGGAAAAATGCAAGGCAGAAAACTCCCAGGACCTAGTCCAGTTTTGAATACTCTCAAAATCAAGCTGTTATACAAATTGACTACCGAAACTTCGTATAATTGAGACCAAGTAAACTACTCCTAGTTACTCAGTTCCTTCAATATTTCTGCGCCTACAACCAATCTAGTCTACGCACGTGAATCTCAAGATAATGTCCACTATCTCAAGACGCTTCACCTGCTATGAAGAATTCTACCATCTCAACTCCTATGGATTGTAACCGGAAACAGTCTCGGACTAACCTGTTTCGGTAACCACCTCACTGTCTATCATTCAACTTGAATAAATCAAAGAAATAGTTGGGTATAAAAGGTTTTCATTTTAATAAATATAAACTCCTTTGGTCAAAAGATAAATACCAAGATAAAAATTATAGAAATAATCTATCTCGATCGACAAGCTCTAGTCAAGCAATTCTAGAGGAAAAGCCACTAACCAATTTGCCCGATATTTTTAATAAGTCCTAAATTGCTCATGAAATAAACAACTTTGTCGATTGAGAGAATCAAGTATACAAAAGTAAGGATACCAAAAAAAATAATCTTATAGTCTTCAATCTTCGCCTCTTCAAAGTCTGCGCAAAAACGACTTGATTCCTACTAATGATCAATCACACACAGAACGGAGCCTTAACATTGGATGATCACTAGTTGTATCTTCAGATCTAGAATTGAATAGATCGAAAATAGTGAATCCTTATACAAACTTTAGTGGCATTATACCGGAAGAGATGGACCGTAGAATAAACAATTTCGATCTATTAAAGATAATTATACCGTTAGTCAATTAAATCAATAATCGAAAACTAAACAGCAATACGATTTAGTTTCCCGCCAACGATATTACTAAAAGCTTTTGGATCCCAAAGAATACTCTACTCTATCAACAATATTGTAACAATACTACGATTGGGCTTTTAGGACAAATAATTAGGCAAGATATCGAGGGACATTCGTGATCAGTAATCCAACTCATGTAACAAAACCATTTTAAGTTGACACCTAATATTAGTTATTATACATTCATATATTTTACTAATATAGCAACACGAGATATGCAATCCAAGCAGGATATGGAAATCATATAAATCATAAATAAATAAAGGGATATTTTGACTTTTGGGTCACACAAAAGTGACCAGGAGTTTGCGTTTGGGTCACGAAGAAATTTTAATTAGAGTTTGGGTCACATGACTGCCGTTGATCTGCGTTGATGCTTAAAAAAGTTAATTAAACACTTAAATGACCAAATAAATATCAGATTTCCATTTATTTACTAACACGGCCATTGTAACTTATGTTTGACACCGGTGAAAAAGGGCCCTAGTCAAGGGTTGTGAGTTCTCTCTCTCGTTTCTCCTGCTACTTTAACTTCTCTGAGTTCTCTATCTCGTTCATCATCGCCTCCATCATCTTCGAATGATTTGGTAGAGAAAATTCAAATTTTAATTATCAAAACCCCCAAAATTCTCAGAACCCAAAATTGTTCTAGGGTTCTCTCTTCTTCAATCAGATCCAAATCATGATTTTTACATGAAGGGAAGACCTAGGAATGGATTAGGGTTTTTCAATTCACGATCTGAAACTTGAAATTGAGGTTTTCGGTTGAAGTATTAGGACCTTAGGAATCAAGGGTTTTGTATACGTAGCTTGTAATGAAGATTGGTAAAGGTTTTGGGTGGTTGTTTACGATAAAATTGATGATGAATGGATGTGATACGAAGTAATTTTGGAGTCTGTTGATGTTTAGGGAACTTGGGTTTACTGTGAATTCGAAGTTGCAGGAATTATAGAGCTACAAAGGATGTTTCTTCAACTTTCAACAATAACACCAGTTTGTGCTTAATAAATGTTCGATAAAATGCATGAACCACAGGTCATGCAATCAGTTCCCTCCCTTTTCTTTCTGCTGCTCTGGTCAATCAATTTGTTTCTTGAAATTGAATGGACCTTACAAGTGGTATACCCCTGCCTGTATAATATTTTTTGCTCTTCTAAGTGGAATATTTGTTGTTCCATATTTTTGGTTCTTTACAAGCTTGGTTTTTGTTCAAATTGTCTATTTTCGTGTAAACCATTGTTATGCTGGAATGTTCTAACAGTATTGGTACTAGTTCATGTACACTTTTTGTAGTTATACAGGAATTGTGTGTGTGTATATGTTACCGCTTTTTCCGACTAGTACATGGCCTTAATGCGAGAAAGTGATAATTGGTTTCTCTGTTCACTTGGATTTAGTGCTTTTATGTTCATATTTACCGGAGGAGTACATCTTCACTCGGAGGAAGAGATACGAGTTGGAGATAGAGGTGAGTGAGGTAGGATGACACGTGGTAACGGCAACTAACGGAGTTAAATATATTGAAATTAATTTAAAAAAATAAATAATTAGATAACTGCCAAAACGGTCAATCACGGTCATGTGACCCAAACTCTAATTAAAATTTCTCCGTGACCCAAACGCAACTCTGGTCACTTTTGTGTGACCCAAAGTCAAAATATCCCATAAATAAATGATATCAGAATATTTCGGTTTTGGAATCTCACCTTGAGTATCACGGAAAATACTTGAATATTATGTAATAAGAGTTTAGCATATGTTCAAATACTATGTCGGATTCTATTCAAAAGAACCACCTTGAGGTTCGCTTACAAGATGTAATTCCCTGAATACATTAAGATTTATGAATTTAGGTTTAGTACTAGTAGTTAAACTCGGTTCGCTTGGTTCACTTTCTAGCGTTGTTTCTACACACAATTGCTCCACGGAATCCCTCCGCAAGGTCTCGTGTTTTCTACTTGTGTAAAGTGTCAAGAACGATTACGTATTCCCTAACTTATACTAGATTTAGATCAATTTAATAAATCAATTTAGTTGGCCACCTAAACAATCTATCAATCAATCATGAATGTCATTAAGATCATTCCTATTAGTAAAAACAAATGATAGTCATGTGAAAAATTTCAAGATAGAATTGAAACAAAACTCAAATCATGTATTAAGAACTAAGAATTCATCCTCAATCAATAATAAAATTAACTACTCATGTTAAGGAGTTCACACAAAGAATAAAGAAGAAAGAAGTGTTGTGTGTGTAGAGATGTGTGTAAAAGATGTAGAAAACTTCTATTTATAGGCTTCAATATTCTCCAAATCTTCCAAGGAATAGAATCCTTTTCCTTTAGCAATTCAATTTCCAAATCCAAGCCTTTCTCAACTCTTCATCTTCTCTTTCCAAATTTGAGCCCAATTCTCCATCCAATTCCTAGTCCAAGTCTTCACACCCATGAGAGAAGTCCATAGAAAAATTCACGGGAATTTTGGCTCGCCGAGGAAAAACTGGTATTATGGCCGGAATCCGGCCGGAATAGCCGCCTCCGGCCACCTGAAAATTTCACCGTCACTGGTATATTCGACGGAATATTCCGTCAGTCCACCGTTAGTCAATCGGGTCAAAGGAAGGAGTGAGTCAATTTGAGTCGGATTCGTCTAAGTCGTCCGACTCGTCTTACTCGTCTTACTCGAGTGGATCTACATTTGGATCGGAGATGTCGGATATCGCCGAGTTGACTCGCTCTTAAAACAAAGTAGAGTCTCTATTTGCTTACAGGCTTGCACTGTGCCAACCAGTTCTTCCCTTTCATTTCCTGTGACAATTCCTAGCATACATATAGTTTCAAACCCATTTATTCACTCTCCCAGTAACGGTATTGCACCACCACTCGCAACCTACAGCACAACTATCGTTTCTCTTCTCTATTGAACTCAAACCAACCATCACCAATTCCTTCTCCTGTGTTCATCCTTTAATTCCTCACAAGTGCAATTTCCTCGCATCAATTATGCCTTCTAGCCACCACATTCATGACCCATTCATTCCCTCGATCACCTGCAAGTGCCATCACCTCAAACTAACCCATCCGCTTTTTCTCGCTCTATCTTTAGCTCAATCCAGAGAGTCCCAACAATACCATGGCTAACACACATCGTCCTCTCGATCAGCTCGAGCCACTTCAATTCAAGACCACCGGTAATTCTCGTATCTCCTAAATGAGCTTGCCACCCTTTGCTTCAACAACTCCACAACCTAAACCCATGAAAATCATTTCTCAAATACACATCCACAAACCCTTGAATCCTTACCGCCAACTTCAATCCTCTGATGAACCCTAACATCAATTTCTCTTCCATATCTCAGTGAACCCATTTCCCGATTCTCTGAATCTCTTCTTCATCTCACAGCGGCAACCATTAACATCACCTCCAGATCGAACTCATCTTCGATTTCCTCTCTCTGCCTCACAAATTCAACAACACCTAAATCACAAGACCCATTTCTTCATCTTAATTCTCGATCCCACAACAAACCCAACTTACATCCATCACTATTGAACCCTAATTCCATTTTCCTGGGAAAGAATCGAAGAATCCTAATTCCATTTTTGGTTTCTTAGTTGAAGATTAAAGCTTTCGATCTAGTTTCTTCCTTGTCTTCTTGATTCACCATTGTTTATTTCTCACTTTCGGGTGGAGTGGAATGAATGAGAATGATTTGAACGAGAGAAAACATCTCTCGATTCAAGCAGCTAGCCGTTGCTCTTTCTCTCAATTTCTGGGAGCGGGATGAATGAGAGGCATACCTCTCAATTTTAGGTTAGGTTAATAATTTGGGGTAGACAGTGGATATAACACCCCACTCAATAGGAACCACCCTGATTGGGTGTCTATTAGTCTTTTCTCGGGTGCTTTTAGCACTTCTGTGGGTTGCCCCTTATCCTTGAATGGATTCCCAATATTGTTCGTTAAATGAAATGACTTTTTTGCCCTTTCTTTCTCAAATAGAGTAATTTCTTCTTCTTTTCCTCCGTGCGACTCCATAGTAGCTACAAAACTCAAAATAAGCGTAAAATACATAATTTACAAGAAAAATAGCAAAGAAAGCATAAACAATAGATAGTAAATAGGATGTATTCTACACCCTATCAACATCATATGAACTTTTCATTTTAATTAAGATACATTACAATGTCTACATAATTGAAAAGATGCAAATATTGGTTAAATATTATCAGTCCTCAGAGATCCTTATTAAGCGATCGGTCCTACTAAACATCCTTCAAATATGTCCTAGTAGAGATCCTTGTTAAGGGATCAGTCCAATGAAAGATCATTTGAATCGCCAATTCAACTGTGAAACAAGTTTCGCAAGTTAACTTCCTTAAATTGTGTAATTAAACATATTTCCAAGGTAAGGATTCAAAAGAAAGTTCAACACATTAAATAATAATGAGTTACCAATTAATGTTACGGTGATTCTAACGAAGTCCGTAGCAAAAACAATACTTTGTAACATTATATACCAAACCGTATAAACTTGACTACTATATCTTTCCATGACAATTTGATCATAGAATGACCAAGTAATCAATACTAGAGACAAGTAAATAAACTATACTTCTTATTTTTTAAGAATAACAACTTGAAACAAATGTAGATAGAAATGGAAACAAGTCAAATCTGTGTTACTAACATCAACGTAAGGATGAGGTGTTTGTTGATGCCGATATGCCTTCGGGTTCTCCAATGTAACAAGAGTAGTCTAAATATTTATGTAGTTCCTAGTCTAACCTAACGAAGTTGACTAATATGACAACCAAACTTGGCATATCAACTCTTGGTGGTTCAACCAAGCAATAATCTAACATAATTTATATCACGGCTAGGTTGCTTTAAATGTAGGCAATGCATTTTTGCAACCCAAGTAATTCTCAAAGCTCCTAAATTTAAGTTCGACCTCGGATATAAAAGGTTTGTTTCTTTAGATAGAACTTTACTAGCATTGAGTTTTTTTTCCATAGTTTGAAGTTTGAAACAATTAAGCATGAAGAAATTACCAAAGGTATAATATCGCCGAAGATAACATCAAACTGATAAAGTTAGGCCCGTGCATTCGAAGTTGCAACTACCTGAATTGAGACTCAAACTTGTATCTTAAATTTGATTAATTCTCAGAAAGAACAAATGAATTTTGTCGTAAAAGAATTAGCTATGATTAATAATCCGTAAGAGCAACTGCAGTGGGCGACTATACCCATTTATTTGGTCTCTGAACCAGGCGTAGCGGGACGGACCAAAGACCAAATCCCAGACTAAATGAACACTGGGCGATTATATTTGGTCGGGGACCAAAGACTAAACCCAAATATAGTCGAGCGTGCATATAATGTTCGCCCCAAAACCAGGCGAACTTAAAGTTTACGCCCCACACCCGGCGGGCGTATAGTTTACGCCCCACACCCAGCGGGGTAAAATGTTCGCCCACCATTTTTTTTTTTTTGTGATCTGGTTGGGCATTATATGTGATAAAGACATTTACGCCCATTTTTTTTTTTTTTTTTTTTTGGCGGGGATAAGCGAACTTATACTCCCCGCTCGACTAAATTTACTCGCCACCCACTGCGTCACACGATGGACCAAACTAAAATTTGGTCTTTTTTTTTGGTCTTTGATCTTTGGGTTTAGTCGCACCGCTGTGGATGCTCTAAGAGTGCTAAAAATTTGCCTTGAAAAACGAAAAAGGAAAGTACAATAATTGTTAAAAAATAGTTTTTTGACGTTTTGTACCTTTAGGTTTACGAACCTAAGACTCTAGATTCACGAACTAAATTAGAAAAAGTGTTAAGAGAAACTTTTCTAAACAAGGTTCGCAAACTCAAAATCTAGGTGTGCGAACTTCAGTAAGTTTAGGTTCAGGAACCATTCTCTCTCCACTAGGCTCGCGAACTCAAAATATAGGTTCGCCAATTCAAACCAACGCAATAGGCTCACAACATAATAGGATCAAAATTGAAATTTCAAACAAATTTTTTAAATAGGTTCCCGAATCTATATGTTAGAGCATTGCTCGGTATGTCAAGGTTGATTATCATATTTTAGTATCAAAACTTAATAGTCCCTTGATTAGATTACTAGAGTCAACTTCGTTAGGTTAGACTAGGAAGCCTAGAAATGTTGAGAGATACAAGTATTACTCGAAGAGACTGAAGAATCCGAAACGTATAGACAATAACAAATACATCACCCTTCTACTTGAGGTTAGTAATACAAGACTTGACTTGTTTCCATTTTTATCATTACTTCCAAGTCGTTTAGATTAAAAAAATAACATACAATGTTATATCCATGACACTCTAGTATTAGAGACTTGATCATCTTATTATAACAAAAGTCTCAAGGAAGAATATACAAGTTGTTTTACAACTTAAGTAAATTGAATTACGAAGTACAACGTTTATATTTTGAACTTCTTAATTGCGACATAAATATAATATTTATAACTTGTTACTAGATTGTGTAATGAACTTAGGTTTGATTTTATGTCTAGAAAATTATGCTTGACTACATGAGTTTAAGGAAGTTGACTTACGGACTTGTTTCGTAGTTGAAGGAAATCAAGTGGATTGGTGGTCAGATTTTTATTGAAGATCAAAGGCAGGACCGATCCCTACCTATATGGGGAACTAAGGTAGAACAGATCCCAACCTATTTTGGTAACTAAGGTGGAACTGATCCTTACCTATGGTAGGACTGATCCCATAAGAAAAATCGATTTCTAATGTCACGTGCTCTTTAAGGTTTGTGTGATTTTGGAAATTGGGTTTGCATAATAGGAAAGTTCAAGATGTCGACATAGTGAGTAATTTGAACATGCACGTAATAGCTAAGACCTTGTCGACTTTTCTCTGGTAAAGGTTTTTTCGTTTGTTATTCTTTTGTCTTGCATGGAATAACAACAAATATGGGAAGAGTTATATATTCAAATGGTGTTTAAACGTCATATTTTTGTGGGTGAGTGGTTGTGGAAATCGACGGATGAATTTTGATAACCTCTTTCCTGATATATGAAAATTTGATTCGTTCGGATCTTAGTTTGTCATATCAAAAATCGAGGTAACAATTTATTTGTATTTTGTTAATCGTTTTTGTTAAGAAAAGTTGATTTTATATGTCCATTCTTGCATTTGCTTAACTAAATACGGATAATTATTAAATTTCGATTGGTTTTGGTTAAGAAAAACCAAGTCAGTTTGATTTTTGATTTTGCTTAACAAATGGAGGTTCAATTGATTTAGTCCAATTGATTTCGATAAGAAAACTAAGTTAATTTTGATCTCAGTTTAGGCTTATCAAAACGAGGTACCATTACTCAAGCCTAATTGGTTCCTTGATAAGAAAACTAGTTATCTATCCTGGTATTGTCTTGTCTAAATGAGGTACAATTATTTATGAATGATTGGATCATGATAAGTAATTAAGTTAATTATGATGTTAGTCTACTTATCAAATCAAATGAAAAATTGCATCGGGCAATTGTTTCCTTGATAAGAGACTAAAACAAATTACTTAGGTAGTTTCGGTTTTAGTATTGCTTATCTAAAATGGTATGTTAAACCTTCGTGTTTAACTCTTATATGTTGTATGAGTTCTTATGAACTTGTAAGATCCTTTCGGTTTGCTTATTTATTTTTTCGTTTCTTTGTCATTTTTGTGACAAAAAGGGGGAGAAATATATGGGTATATGGGTGATTTACAATCACTGAGAAACAATATATGTGCTGAAAAGTATATATCTAACGAAAGAGTAAAGTATATACTAAGGGGGAGAAACATATCATGATGTTGTGTAGTATTACATACTACAAAAGAGAATAACAAATATGTTCAGATTTAATATCTACCTAGATTTTGAAAAAGCGGGGTATAACAACCACACCCAATAATTCGTTCAGCAATTTATATGGACTAAACTCCAATATAATTCCGAGAGCACCAACTTCAAAGTGAGACTCAATCAAGAAATATATCAAAGAGATTTATCTCTCTTTCTCAATACAATCAGCAAATCGAACATATAGAAATCCGTGAGCCTGAATAATAAGAGTAATAACTTGGACGGTACCAAAGACCAATGCCCAAGTGTCAATCAAGTTATATCCAACAAACAAGGTCGGATTTATCAAATGTGATTGAACTACGCACAACCTGTGATATTTCAATTATATAAACAAATATAATGCGGAAAAAAAATTACACAGACACCAAAAAATTTGGTAAAGAGGAAACCGCAAATGCGAGAAAACCCCGGGACCTAGTCCGACTTTGAACACCAATATTGTATTGTGAAAAGCCGCATGACACTAGCCCGCTACAAGTTAACTTTGACCGGAATGTAGTTGAGCCCTAACCAAGTCTCACATCGATTAAGGTACAATCACATTCCTTACGCCTCTAGAAACACGTCGGATTTTGCGCACTTGATTCCCTTAGCTGATCTCACCCACAATTAAGAGTTTCTAAGACCCAAAGTCGAAGACTTTAATAAACAAATCTGTATCACACAGATATGTTTATCCTTTATTCTTTTTGTTTCGTCTTTTGATACAAAGATCAAGGTGAACAGGAACCAACTAATAACACAGACTTATACTCCCGAAGAGCATCCTAGAAATATCAGTCACCTCACAATAACCTAACTGATTAACATAAAAAGTTATTGCGGAATCACAAGAGTCTAAGATGAAAAACTGTTGTGATTAGTTTTTATATCTTACCTATCGGAGATAAAATCTTAGAGAAGATAAAACTCAATATGATAGAACAAGTAAGATCAGAATACGCAACTACAGAGAAAATAGTTGGATGCGCTTCACTAATCCCAAATGAAGTTTTCAAGTCGTTAACCTAATAATGGTTTTGGAAAACCTAGGTTAAAGGAGAATCGACTCTACTTTGCAACTAGGACACAGGAAAGTGTCGGGATTAGGTTTTCCAGTTGCTAGAGTTATCCCTTATATAGCATTTCAAATCAGGGTTGCTTACAATCAAAGCTAAGATAACTTAGTAACAAAGCATTCAATATTCACCATTAGATGAACTCCTCGATTTAAGATTCAAGCTAAGTCTCGCTTTAGAAATTAAGCAATAAATCTCCCTTTGTTAGATGGTCTTAGCTTGTTACATACAAATGAAATATACTTATATTTAGATATGGGTAACAAGTAACTAAACGTGTATATTTGGTTGGCTCAATAACAGTTAACCGAAGTTAGCCATATGAACACTTTTGACTTAACCATATTCATCTAACACTTCTAGATCAAATATGATGATCAATAAATCATGATAGATAATCAAATGAACCTAATTGTGTTTCAAATAGAGTTGTTCAATTGTTCACTATGTTGTATAAATATTCATGAGCAAATTGAAACGAAATCGGATTGATTCGTAATCGTACAAAGTACTTATACAAGAATCAATTCATGAAAATTAATCCACGGTTTGCAAAGTTAATTTGCATTCCTTAATCATAAATGTTTTAGTTCATGAGTAAGATAATCATACATAACCTATTTTAGAACTTAACCATTGTGTTCGCAAACTGGGTACGCGAACATCATCTCCGGACCTTGGCCTAGTCAAGCCGTTTGCAAACCCGGTTCGCGAACAACCGTTCCGGACCCAACTCATGTAAACCCGTTCGCATATTAGGTACGCAAACAAGAGTTCCAAACCTTCTCGAGTAAATCCGATTTCACATACTAGGTATGCAAACAAGAGTTCGGACACGAATCATCACAATCGGTTCGCATCTTGGATATGCATCTTTTGTGTTGTATCCAGTTTCTTGGTAATAGTTATAAAATCTCATTTCAATCATTGAAACATCCTTAGAAGACGAAAATGGTAATCTCACACATACCATTAGCTTCAAGTAATTTTCAAGTGATCGAATGATCAATCGAAACATCCCAAACTAACATCAAATGAATGTCTCACACAAATCATATAAGATGTTCAAGGTAATTTTCACATGATCATCTTTTGACTTAATATTTAGTTTCCAACAAATAAATTGTTTCCAACTAAACTCGTCAAGAATGTGATGAACATAGCTAAAGCAAAAAGCTTCTAACACATATTTCAAGAAATAGATAAGCAAGATAAACTCGGCTCAAAATATCAAATGTGTATAATGTAAAAGTCTATATAATATAGCTATACGACTTAGTCTCATTAGAAGATAAATGAATAGACTTATGAGTGATACATAAGTTTTAGTCTCCACATACCTTTTGTTGATGAAGTTCCTCCAAGCTCTCGGTAGATCTTCTTATTCAATTGGTGAGCGTCGTGAAGTCTAAAGCTCAACTACACATTCTATCCTAATCCGAGACATAGCTATAAGTAGACTAGAAATCAATTTTATAGTTTTGATCAACTAAACTTGACAAACAAGATTGAGATAGCAACGCTTGCGAGTTCGACCGAGCAGTGCTCTAACAATCTCCCCCTTTGTCAATTTTAGTGAAAAAACTATGAATACATACGGATTACAAAATAAATAAACTTTGTAGCTTCTTATCCATCACGCTTGATTTCCTTGGCTCTTTAACATACCTTGAATTCTTCGCTACTCCAGGTACTCCAGTGATTCTGAGCGTGTTTAACTCAGCATCATTGTTGTTGAAGATCCATAGCCATAACAATAAGAAAACAGATGTTCTCAATCATTGTTATACAATATCATAATTTTATTATCCAGAATCAAAGTCCAAATGCATCACAACTTTGAAATAATACTATGGTGATATGTATCACCCCCCCCCCCTCGTATCAATACTTTCACATCTTATAATGAAAACCACTCCCCTTTCATAATGATCCGTAATCCATATGTATGTAGTGTGAACTACCAAATAATTATCCGCCTTTTTGTCAATATAAATTGGCGAAATTCACGAAAACTACGGGATCATAATGAATTTCTCAAAGAGATAATTTATGGTGAAAGAGAGAACATATCAACTTTGTTTGATGATTTCACATAGTCAAAACTTAGTGTATTCATCAAGGAGTTTATAAAGATACAAGATAACTCTACAATATTTCACAGCCCTGCTCCCCACAAAGATATGGCAATTAAGCACAAGTCATTTAAGAACTATCCCCATTTGATGTCATTCCCAAGAGAACAACGGGAGAGCGACCTTACTTTTACAAGAAAAGAAGGATTTCTTTGGACATTAACAAATCACATAGATTTATTTGTATCGATGGCTTCGAATAAATTAACCACAAGGATACCTTATTGATTAATTTAATCGGAAACACTCAACATAAGAAAACTTACGGAACCATATAGTACTTTCAAATAAAAGTGGATTAGGGACAAATCAATACTGCGAAATTTTCAAAAGTCCACTCTATCTTTTATCAATCTAACTCCTTTAAAACCCTAAGTCATATGAGCTCCCACAACGCACGGTGACCCTCCCCCTCCCCCTCTCAAATTGCTTAGAAATTCTCTCTTTTTGCGCCATGTCACTCCTAATTTTTCTCTTCTCCTTCGCCATGTCACTTTCCATCTCATTCCTACATTAAAAACACTGATATTCTATGTGGTTCTAAAACCTAAAACTCGCCTCCGCCTTTGGACACGCTATTTTCTTCCGCGGTGGGAAGAAACTCTGTGTCTGCCTCTCCACCACCTACACATCTTTGTTCAAATTTTTATGGTACTGTTTTGAATCTCTTCTTACCCTTTTGATGTTATTAAGCCCATTCTCTTAGCGTGAAAAATCTCCTTTCAATTTTCCTCAAAAAAGAAAAAAAAAGCATTTTTCTCACAAAATCTTGAACTTTTCACATTTTTCGCGATAAAATAAACAACCATTGATTCGATAATATCTTGAGAAAACCCAGATCCATCCTTTCTTGTCTACCTCCGTTCTCCGCTTTTCTTCGTGGGATTGATTGATGGAACAAGAAGAAGGTTATTTAAATTGATTTACGAAACCCTAGCTTGATATCTTCGTTTTATACTTGATTTAATGATGATTGTTTCATTTTGCGGTAAGGTTTTTTTCTTTTTTATTCTAGGGGAGAAGATTGATTCAATGGGTTTGTGTTAAAATCCAAGACTCTTCGATTTTGGGAAGATTGTTTGTTGTTTGATTACGAGAGATTTAAAGATTACTTAGAATAAATCATTAGGGTTCTTCAACTTTTAGTGGTATGTTATTGATTTTTATTGTTGATTTTCAACTTTCGGTCTATGTCGTGACAAGTATGGCTTCTGGTCTCTAAAAACCCTAGATTCATGTTCTTTTTTCCTTTCTTTTCAAGTCACCTATAATGACTAATTAAAAGATTGTTTAGGATTAGGATATCAGATTTTTAGTGCATTGGTTCAAACTTTGGTTGTTAGTAGAAGTTAGGGTTTCGGATAATTATGAATTTGAAGTGGCTTTCTTTGTTGAAGATTGTGTTCAGTCAATTAGGGTTTGTTGGTCTTTGTAAATTCGATCGGTGAGGTGATGTTGATGGATGGTGGTTATTTTGGTTGTTTTTGATAATCGGTGCAGGTGATCGGAGATTGAGATGAAGGTGATCTTTGTTGTGAAAAGATTGATGTGATCTAGCGGTGAGAAAACCCAAGTAAATAAACTCAACTCCAATTTTACGTTGTTCTTTGTCCATGTGATAAAGTATTGGTTTTTGTCAATACTGGTGGTTAGTACTTCTTTGCAGATGGATATGGTGAATGGTTAGTACTTATTTCTTGAGATGGATATGGTGAATGGTACATTGTAAAACTACATCCGGATCAAGTTTTGCAATCCGCTAATCGGACACCATTTGATTGTATTAATACCCGACAAGCCTTTTCTCTCCTTGAATACAATGTTTAATACATCATTGTCTTGATATTTAAATATTTTATCCTATTGAGTTGGTTTTAATTCCATTGCGGTGAATGAACTAAAGCTAATGGATTCGGTTGATCCACATTAGCATTTAGCGGCTAGGGGTAGAAAATTGATCATGATCATGGGTTATTAGGATAGAGAACTTCAAGTAAGTGGTGCAATCATTAATTAACTTCTTTATTATCAGATGTTAAGTTGTGTTGACTTTAATCAAAGCATGACTTAATGTAAAAAAGAAAAAAATAAAAAGCCTCCAAGTGCTACACTTTTCCGTGCATACAGCATAGGGCACCATTATGATTGTCTTCATCTGGGTTGTTGTTTGATCTAGATGAATATTGTGTGGTTATTTTGATGAAACAGTTTACTTAGCCATGTGTGTTTGTTGTGATGAAACAGGATAAATTCTTTCTTTGGTGGTCTATTGATGTTGTGGGCAACAATCTCTGAAAGCCTTCACCATGAACAATGTGCATTACTCAATGCAATCTTTGTTTTTGGTTAATTTGCCAAATGTTGACACACAATGCTAGAGAGGACTACCTCGAAGTGGATAACAAAGGTGATTATGGACAAGTTATTCCTACCACCTATTATGAAGCCAAGGTATAGAGAGTGATGATGAATTTATGAAAAAAAACAAGCAAAACCATTCATTAGCTATATTATTACATCTTCTTAGTTGTTGTATATTTAAACTTCTAATAAGAAAAGAGTCTAGCAAAGTGAAACTGAGTGTTTTTTTTTTCCTTTCGTTAATTGCAACACTATTTGCAAGCATGTTAAAAGATATATGCTTTGTCTTCTTATTTTTCTTTGGTACACCTTTAAAGTTATGGGCGTCTGTTAATTATTTGTTTAAAAGTCGATTCATTTTCAGTAATTTATATGAAAGTTAAATTTTGATGCATTGTAATGATCGAGATTGTGATGTCCCACGAGAAGTTGGTCTTGGCATTATCGATTACCGAGGTTCATCAAGTACATTGGAACGGGCCGAGCGAAGCGGCCGAGGCTTTACCAAATCCGGACAGGCGGCGGCCGGCTTTGCTCAAATCAAATCGGGACCGGGCGCGGCGGCGAAGCCACTCCTAATCAAAAAGGATCGCGGCGGGCGGGGCAAGGCATGCAACACCAAATCAAAAATGCATCGGGACGGGGCAAGGCGGCGAGCCCACCTAATAAAAATATGGCTAAAGGAACAAAAATGCACAGCGTAGCACGAGCACAAAATCTAGTATTTGCATAAAGACATAATAGACTTAACTTTTGAGCATTTATGAGATACTAGCACGATTCACAAATGTAAAGGCATACATCTCATAAGTAATTGCAATATATAAAATCAAAAAAATTAAATCGCAAAAATCATCTTCCAAATAACTTAGAAATTAATTAAATAAATAAATCTAAAAACATTGCAAGATGAAAATCATTGGAAATAGGTATGTGTAATCACAATAATTGTTATTCCAAACCTTAGTTATCCTTCTTCAAGAATAAATTCTTATAAGAAGTTTCCTAAACAGAATAAAACCTATAATCATCTTTGAAAAACTTTGACATAGTCAGCAATTAGAAATCGAAAATTAGCAAGATCATCAGTTGCTTTCTTCAGTCCGGTCTTCAGAAAATCAAGGTTCTTTGTTGCAATTTTAAGTTGATCACGAACAACTTCAAAATCTCGGAGAATATTTCCAACCAAATCAGATGACATCTGAACGGGTCTATTGTCTTCATGATCGCAAGCATAGTAATAGGTTATGGTGAGAAGATTCTTATGAAACTCAATAACCTTTACACATCTTCAATTTTTTCTTCCATTTTGCATCCATTCATCGTGCAGTTCATGATATCACAAGAAGGTTTCTTGAGGTTACGGAACACACATATATCTAAGAAGGAAAACAGTCTTATAATATATATATCATTTTCATAAGAATAAACCCTAGGGTCCTTTGGTCACATATAGATCTTTCCAAACACGTCGATTTTGGAACCATACGTCCGATCATGGAACTAGTACACGGACCGTTCGTGGACATGAATAAAATTCAGTACCAAAGAATCAATGGAGCCTATCCCAGAAACATGTTTTGAACAAATTATCAAAACAAGTTTTTAAATTTAAATGAGAATATCTTAGCTCAATAAATAGATTTAGAGTACAAGACTTTTGTAAATAAATAACAAATCAACTATCTAAAAAGACTTATTGAAGCTTCTCAATGCTAGC
Source organism: Papaver armeniacum (assembly GCA_023531295.1). NCBI lineage: Eukaryota > Viridiplantae > Streptophyta > Magnoliopsida > Ranunculales > Papaveraceae > Papaver > Papaver armeniacum. The sequence continues at coordinate 49,289 of JAJJWW010009816.1, forward strand.
AACAAAAATTATTATTTCAAGAGTTACCGATCATTCAAGTTACCAAGTGTAATTATTAACTGGAGCAAGGCTCAACAGTAAGATGATCATCATTTTTTATTATTTTTTGAAAATAATCAGAAATAACACAAATACAACAAAGACCACTTTGTCAAGAAGAAGTTGTCTTCTTGAGAATCTTGTGTATCCTCACGCGGTCTCAATGAGGAGGCACAACTAGAAGTAGTCAAGTTGTAATATGATGAGCTTTTTTCTCATGAAGGATGTTGACATTCTCTCCCTTTCTTTCTTGAAAAACATCGAGATAAGTCAATAAAGTTAGTCTCAAGAGAATCAATAAGAGGAGGACAAGAGACACGATGTTCTTTGCCTTCTTTGCCTTCCTAATATTGTGCTTGAGTCTATTGATACTGGTATTGAGTTCTGAAACACGATTATTGATGTGAATGTATTCAGGAACAATTGATCCTTTTGATCCAAATCTTTCTTCAACCATAGACGAAGAGTTTGAAAGATTCTCCTTTTGCAGAACCATCTTTCTTTTTATTGGAACACGAGGACAGTCATCCGTCCTTATAACTTTATCCCTTTGACAACTGTTACAATGATGAAAAGGTGTTGTATTACCCTTACGAACAAAGGTTGGCTCATCACAACACTTTCTCTGTCTAAAGGTTAGACAATTAAGACCCAGTAATATGAGATACATGTTTGCACTTCTTTAGAAATCCAAACAAGAATGTTATGAAGTTTCTCATTCCGCACACGAAAAGCAGCATCTCCTTTCAAGGTGACCTTTGTTTAGCAAAGTAATGGAAACTGAATGGAATGCTACCACATGATCTCATGTGAGCTATTTTTGGAGGTTGACGAATTTTCTTCTTTGGTACTTCAGCTGCTGGAGGCAGATCATCACTTTTGTTATCAGTGAGATTCTTCTGTTGGAAATTGCTATTAGCATAAACAAAGCTAATATTACTAACACTTGGAGCGTTTATTCCTTTATATCCCAAACCTCGTGTATCACGAAGGTTTTTATATGCTCCCAGCATAGTGGATAATTTTCAAGTCTTCTTCCAATAATTTGACCTTATCGTGAGCAACAATTAGGTGACCTCTAATTGTTTTTCTCGAGAGAGAAAAGCGTTTTATATGTCACTGAAACAACTTTGTTGAGAGTCACACCTTGCTTCAGATTCTGCAAGTTTTTCTTTCAATGCAAAGAGATTTCGACGAAGATTTTCACATTCAAAATTTTTGAACGCACATCTTCTTCACGATATTTAAGAAGGGATTGTAATTGATTATATCCACAATCATAACCTTTAAAGAATTTTCTCATTTTCTTGACAAAGAGGAGTCAGAAACTCAATCAAACAAGGCGTTGAATTCTTTTTCTTTATGAGATGGTCAAAAAGATTGATATATTTGAGACTTCATCACCAACATCCGAATAATTTCATCGAAAATTCATCCAGCTGTGCGTCCGGGCGTGTTTCCAAGTTATACACAATTTCAAGCAATGATAAAGATGTGAGAGAATCCTCAAGTGAATCCAATCTTTAAACTAAGTCAAAATGTTTACGAAGCTGGTGATGCGTCATTTGAGATAACACTTACGTCCAGAGTGATTACTACAAACACGAGACTTATGAGGTCTAAGCGTGTTTGCCTACTACGATACCAATTGAAAAAGCGGGGTATAACAACCACACCCAATAATTCGTTCGGCAATCTATATGGACGAAACTCAATATAATTAAAGAGAGCACCAACTTAAAAGTGGCACTCAATCAAGAAATATATCAAAGAGATTTATCTATCTTTCTCAATCAATCAAGCCAAATCGAGCAGATAAAAATCCGTGAGCACGATTGATATGAGAAATAACTTAGACAGTACCAAAGACCAATGACCAAGTTTTAATCAAGTTATATCCAACAAACAAGGTCGAGTTATCAAGCGTGATATGGATAACTTCTGTTAACTATTGTTGACCAACTCAATATACACGTTTATATACGGTTACCCGTATCTAAATGAAGGTATATTTCATTTGTGTGTAACAAGCTAAGACCATCTAATGGTGGAGAGATATTGCTTTGGTTTTAAGCAAACTTAGCTTGAATTTTAACATAGGTTTTTGTAGGATCATTATATCGCAACGTACAAAACTCGCGAGGATAATAAACAACAGTACTGCGAAGGAGTCGCAAGGAATCAAAAGGAATGACGCATTGGATGACGACGGGGAAGATGTGAAGTCTGGCGAGGTTAAGTGTCGCAGTATGAATACTTGTACATTCGCGAAACTTCGCGAGACACTCTAGAAAATAAAGGACAGCTTAGGCTGTCATTCACTATGTACTTGCCCTATATAAAGGGATGAGTAAGTCTGTTGTAGGGAGATTCTTTTGGAATGGAAAAATAAGTCATTAGGAGAGAGAAACTTGGAGAGTGATTGTTATTTCTTAAGTACAATTCTGTTTTCCTGTGTAAACTTGAAGAAGATAATTAATAAACATTCTTGGTTATTCATCTTTCAATGAATTAGTTAAGTGAATTATAGTGAGGGTGTATTGTAGGATTTCTGCAACTACATATTGGCGCTAAACAAAGCTTTGAACAGACATTAAAAGAAGAGAATTAACAAGAAAGAAATTTGAGATAATTTTCAAAAAATTTACTAAAAGAGAAATGGCTAGAAGAAGAAATGTACTTGAACAACCGGTGAGAAGAAGTGGAAGACTTCTTGGAGAAAGGAGAAATGAAAGAGGAGAATCGTCAAGGATGAATATGAGGAATGATGAAGAGAATCATGTCAAGCTTCAATTCCACCAGATAGCAAATGAAAGCGTGGATTACGATAGAGTAAGTGTGCACACTTGGAGGACGGATTCGAGGATGAAAGGGAAGAAGAGCAACAATTGGTAAACAATGGACAAGGAGAAGGAGATCAAAGAATGAATGGGGAAATGAATCCAGGGAAATGAAGAAATCATGACATTGGAAACATTGAGACAAACGATACATGAAGAGAGGCGACTAGAGGCGGAAGAGCGAGCAAATTTGACAAGACAGAATCATGAATTAAGGATGGAGAATATGAGATTGCAAAGTAGAAGATCGAGAAGCATTGCGAGATCGAGTTCAAGATCAACTAGGGAAGAAAGAAGGAGAGTCTTACCAACGAGAAAATGCGAGATAGAAAACCAACGAGAAACACAAAGTTCAAATTGAGAACATCACGAAAGAGAAGCGAAACAGAAGATCGTTATGTTCCACATCCCGAGAATTTCAAGAGGAGCGAGAATGAGGAAAATCAAGGAATTAGGCGATTTCGGGGGGACGAATGATCCCGGCGAAGGAAGAGTAATATTGCATGGAAGAGAAGCTTTGAGAAGGCAAAAGGAGATTGAGGATGACATTGAGAGACATTATATTGAACAAGCACGCTTAGCTCGCGAGAGGGAGAGAGCAAGAGCGAAGTAGAGAATCGAGAATTGGAAGAAGCAATCCGGCGAGAATAATCACGACAACCGAGAAAGGAGGCGAGAACAAAATCGTGTCAATAGAAATATTAATGAAGAATACGAGAGGATACGAGAGGGGAGGCGATAGGCAGCCCGGAAGAGAGAATAATAGGTATAATGGTGTGCGAATTGATGAAAGAGATGAAGGAGAAAGTCGCGAGGGGAAAGGAGAGAAGAAAATAACGAACAAGAAGGTCAAAGCGAGGCATGAGCGCGGGAGGAGAGAAGCGAGCTAAAAGACCAGTGAGAACAAAGTTAAGAGGCAAATCAACAAATCTTGAAAGAACTAGCGAGAGATGAGAGAGTTGATGAATAATAGAAAAGGAAGGAGGAAGAAGACAATTGGATGAAGCCATCGCGAAGCTGCGAAGAACCCTTTTACACTAGAAGTACAAATGGGAGGAATACCTCCTAAGTGCAATCTGCTGCGTTAACCAACATTTTTGATGGAACAACTTTGTGCGATACAACACATCAAGGCTTATATGAGATGTATGTTGCAATGGGAGAATCATGATGCCATATTATGCAAATACTTTGCATCAAGCTTAGTGGGAGAAGCACTTTGAAACGGTTTGAAGGGTTACCCAGAAACACAATCTCGTCATTTAACCATTTACAAGCTACTTTCTTGGGAGCGTATATAAGTAACAATTCCTCGCGACCAGGAATTGAGGACGTATTTGGACTAAAACAAAGAGTTGGCGAGAGTTTAAGACATCGACAATGAGATGGAGGACAATGTGCGCGAAATGGTGGAAGGGTAGAAGAAAGATATCTCATTTTATCATTTGTAAACGCTTTCTATTGCCTTGAGTTTGTTATACATTGATTTTTTAGAATTAAAAATACGATTACGATGGCTGAATTGCGAGAACTCCGGGAAGAATATATTGCCTTAGAAGAAATACAAAATGAAATGGAATCTTATCCGATTTGCGAATACAAGTTCGAATCTGCGAATGCAAGTTTGTTCCGAAATTCTTAAACACGGTGGCGAGCACTTCGCAAGGGCAATCGGAAAAAGAGTTGATGAAGGACAGCGAGAAAATAGTGGCTATGGGAAGCCGAGATCGGGAGGAGTTTGAGAGAGAAAGGAACTATTACAATCGCGGCAACAACAATAAAATTGAGAGATTAGATCATATGCAAGAAACTTATGGAGGACGAAGGCAGAATAATCATGGAGAGCAGAGAAGACGCAGAGTGGTATGGGAAGAGATCAAAATGCCACCACTAAATGCTAGTGTGGAAAAGATTTGGGAAGCTATACTTGTAATGGAAGATATACCAGCACCATGGAATGTAGGGAGTGAACCACCACCGGGTGACAAGAGTCATGGGTATTGTTCTTACCACCGCTTTCATGGGCATTTAACAAATGACTGCAGAAACATAAAGAGAATCATTCTCAGAATGATTGATCAGGGGAAGTTGAATCATTTTCTAAAAGATGAAGAGAAAGGAAAGAAAGTACTAACAGCATCACCAATGAAATGCAAAGCTTGATTACAAAAAAAGGGAAAAGAGGCATTTGTGATAGAAGTGGGAACAAAGGCCAAAAATCTATTTTGCAATTCTATCGTTCATTCATATCGTACAATTGAAGATTTTCACGATAACGTGCTCGGTAGAGTATATGCGAGGATGTTAATGATAAAGAAGTAATGAATCAGCAAGAACGTCGCAATTGAAAAAGTGGCGATTCAGATTATTTCTTTCTCTGTAGATGAAGTACCCAAAGGAAGAAAGTACATGATAGCCATTTGGTGGTAAAATTGGACATTAATCCAAAACCGGTTGATGGAGAAGATGATGAAGCGAAAGTTGTTGGGCGATTAACGAATCTAATCGATCTTGGAAGTTCGGTAAATATTCTTTTCTACCACACCTATAGGACTATGGGAGGAGTGGATGAAAATCGATTCCCTCAACATATAAAATATATGGTTTTAACGGCACATCGAACAAACCTAAAGGAGAGGTTCACATGAGAATACCTTTACAAGGATTGTCGGTGATATTTTATTGTGTGGTGGACGTGGAATCTCCTTATAATGCATTGATTGGGCGGTCGTGGCTGCACGAAATCTTGGGAGTAAGCGTCAACATACCATCGGTGTATAAAATTCCCTCATCCAAATGGTATTGGAATTATAAAAGGAGATTGGGAGGAAGGACCAGGAAGTGTTACGAGGTTGATGTAGAAAGGCTGCCGAAGAAAGAAATGCCAAAAGGAAAGGTTGGAAACAAAATGTGAAAGATGAAAAGAAAAGAGAAGGCTGATGGTGGATGTCATAGAGATAAGAAATGAAGAAACATCGCGAAGAATCGCAAGTGAGTGCGAGGAAGTAAACAATTGTTATGATGGAAAGGAGCACTTCAAGAATTTGGGATATCGATGAGGCAAAGCGCAATGAGTAAAAGGCATAAGAAGTAAATAATCGACAAATATATATAAGGCAAGATAAAGAAGAGTTGATTCAAGAGAATGTTGCAAACAAAAAGAGTGTGCGAGAATCTAAATGTCAAAAGAGGGAATTTTGCGAAGGCTTCGCAAAGATAAATGTCGAAAAGCAATTAAATAAGAATGATTGAATGATTGAAGCAAGCAATTAAATATGAATGATTGAATGATTGAAACAACTAAATGATGAATGTCAAGAAGCAATTAAGAATGATTGAAGCAATTAAATGATTGAATGAGTAAATGAATGGGACGAACCTTTATGGCGTACACCTAGTTCGCGAATGATATTTCGTAAGAGGCAAATGTAAGACCTAAAGTGCGTCATATAAGGGGTATCTCTTAACATGGCTCGGGAAAAGGTTACACCGCCCCGGAACTGGGTCATGTAGACTTGGGGCCCATGAAAGCCTATCAGGGAGAGGTACCTTGGATTCCCAACTATATATATAAGGTTATACACTGGTTGGGCGACGAGGGTCTCTTCCAAGGAGTCGGCGTATGATCAAGGCGCCGAGGTACACGGTTGAGTCAAGAGTGCGGGGAGCATGGAACTTCCTTACCACTCTTGACAAGTCTTGGCGCATCTTTGCACTCACCTTGAAGAAAACTCCACTTAGGGTGCGGCCTTGTAACCATAAACCCTATAGGTATAAGGGATAAGAGGCTGCGAAAACAAGCCGGTTGTTGTTAAGACCGGATGGGAGGAGCTAGCCTTGTATGGCGATGTACGCCTCCTTGAAGGGGCAATCGGGGGAGATGATAAGGCGACACCCTCCATTAGGGAGAGTGTCAAAGCAGACGCAAATGTCATGAGGCTCTGTTTTCGCAAGAAAACTTAGGCTTGTCATATTTGTGCAATGATCTGAAGAGGCAACAATACTAACGCGAGGGTAAGGCGAGATCGGTGGGTCTGTACATGAAAGTTTGCGGACGTCTGCGATTTCGTCGCAAGACGACAATGTCATGGGGCTTTATTTTCGCAAGAAAGTTTAGGCCTGTCATATTGTTGCAAACAAAATATCTATGAGAGGCAAAAATACTTGAAAAATGATAAGGCAAGGTCAATGGGTTTTTACATGCAAGTGTAAAGACGTCCTGCGACCTTGTCGAAAAAAAGAGGTGGCGAGCAAGACCTTTAACTAGGAAGGTCGCGCTTAGAAGACCACCACAAATGATAAGGCGAGATCAATAGACTCCTTCATGGAGATATCTTGCGATCTCGTCGCGATGATAAATTTCAAAATGATAAGAGCGAATTTGAAGTTTCATTCCTCAAAAATAACTAAGTAAAATCTTTCATATAGAGATGAATAACGGAGGCAAGTATGAGAATGAGAAAGATGAAATATTGTTATTCATCTTCTAATGAAAGAGCTATACATCAATAACGCTAGCCAATTATATTACAAAGAAGAAGCGCCAAGAAGAAAAGGAAATGAAGATCGACAATCCAAGAAACTTACAATAAAGAGATGCGAGAAATGTATAGATATTACAAATGAAAGAAACAAAAGGAATTATTTTTGTGGTGATTCTTCTTCTTTATCGATTCTTCAATTCTATTATTCTCATCATGACTTCTTCTTCTTGGCTGGCCTCACTATCGAAACGTCCCGAGGCAGGCAAATTCTCGGAACTTCTTGAAAGCCAAGGATATGAACAAAGAGGGATTTTGTGATCATTGCAAACGTACTCCATGGCTTGATTGCGAAAATGAACAACATCGTTATTAAAGTTCGCCACTTTGTAGTTTGAAATTGTTTCTTCAACTTGGAGTATCTTTTCTAGCGAAGGGTGAGGTTATTTGCGAGTTGTGCTTTCACGGATTCAAGTTCTTCAATCCTTGCTTGAAATCTTTTTGGATTCTACAAATAAACAACGAAAAGTTAACAACTTGACAAAGCAATACTACGAGAGATAAGAAACGATGAGGTATAATAAATAACCTTCTCTCCGAGATATCATATCTTTAACCAAGGAAGTATGCTCGGCATGAAGGCTAACATCAACACCTAAATTATTCTGGCGTTATCTAAGACTTTCGTGACCCAAGCGAATTCATCATCATTATTTATAATAAGAAGTGAGCAATTTGATTCTCTCGCTCACTAAGTAAGGAATTCTGACGAAGCAATTCATCTCGCTCCGTTTGTACTTGAGAAGGGACTTTTGAAATATTGCTAATGCTGGGCACCATTATTAGCAATATGATCCTTGTCATCTATGTGATCGCTAATTTTCTTCCTTAAAATTTTGGTTTCCTCATGAGACTCGAGGTACATTAGTTTAAATTGATTGGCTGCACTTAAGCTAGATCGTACTCAATTGCTAAGAGGCGATATTTGGTTTGGAGTTCATTTAATGAAAGGGAATTAATTACATTCGAAACGAACTACTTAAAGAATTGTTGAGATGAGCAAGAAGAATGTCATTATCCATAGGCTCGGAAAATGAGTGGAGAAGAATAGCTTCTTCGGAAAGGTTATATATATCTGCGAAAGTGATAAGTCGGTAGCAATGAGCAACCGATAAACTAAAAATTATAAGAAAAGAAAAATTGCATACCATAAAGTTCTTGATTAGCGTTCAAGCGTGGTAACTTTGTCTTTCAGGCGTAAAACTCGGTCTCCAATTGTTGGATTTTTTCGCGAGATTTCGCAGATTCAATTTCTAATTCTTTGATCCTTGTGCAAAATTGGGTATTCTTTTTCAATTGAATGTTATACCTCCTTTCAAGATCCGAGGCAACTACAAAAGAAGTTTTCCGTCTGCGAGGGAAGATAAAAAGGTCATTAAAATATAAATTAAAAGCGAAATTGGAAGAGAAATATGAATTCATACATACCAACGAATTGAGTGCATTTAAAAAACTAGGGGATACAGATCTAGAAACCCCATGGAAAGAGTCATTGCCATCCAGCAATGTAGCATTGCACACTTTGGCGAGAGTATCGCATATGGACGTTAGGCGAGTATCTCCTATTCCTTGAAGAGAATCCGAGAAGATGCTGAACAACTGATCCATAGGAGAATTGGACGATTGAGATTCTTGTTGGAAAGATGAATTCATGCCATTGTCATTATCATCCTCATCGGAAGATCTGGAACTTGAGCTAAGATGAGAAGAAGGTTGAGTTTTTCGTTTCTTAGATGATGGAGCAGAAGACTTATCCTTGCGAGCATTGGCTTTAGTTTTGCTTTTAACCTTCGCAAGTTCCATTTCCTCAGCGTCAACCTTCGCATACAAATGAAGATAAGAAATAGAGGCAACAATATTGTTAAATAACAAAAGGGATATTTCTTACTTCATCCGTAAGCGATCGAAGTATTGCCAGGGTACTTGCCAATGGATTTATCTTGAAGCTTTTCCTCAGTTTGTCAATCTGAAAATTTTACAAACTCAATGACTACAGAAGGAAAGAGGGATTGCAAAAACAAAATTTGAAGACATACCTCTTTTGCCTTCTCGGGCCATTTAAATTCCCAAGGATTGTAGCTTGCGAGATTCTCGGGGAGTACATGCGAAACAGGATATGTAAGATCCGCTTAAAAACAAGGGTACAACCCACCACTTCTCATCTTTGGACTTGCGAGGAGTAGTATTATTACTCGAATGCCGGTCGATATCATCATGAGTAATTTATCTTCGGGGACATTATCTTTTCTTTTCATTAGAGCGCCCCAGTGAGACTTCTTATTTCTCATACCTATTACTTCATAATTCTCAAAAAAGTTCTCATAGTGTATTTTTCGGGGATTATTTCTAAGTTTATGCAATTGGGGTGTCGACATTGTTAGGGTATAAAGATCCTTTGCCGGCGCCACGATTGGCAAACTCAAGCATTAGGCGGATACAATCACCGCTTAAGCCGATAGACAACTCGCGAGAAGTTTGGATGGGAAAGAATTTCATAAAAGAGTGGCATCTCGGGATCATATAAAGGAATGGGAAGTCTGCGAGGAGTTGACCAAAGCGAGACTATAATTTTTGATCATCACATTGATGATCGAGAAAACAACTTTGCGGTGAGAATAGATGAAGGTTCTTGATCGGGAATAGTAGATAAAGTGAAACCTTTGTCTTGCAACTTGTTGAATCTCATTAAAACGAGGTTTGTACATACGACTAAGTGAAGCCATTGTTAGTATGGGAATGAAAAAGAATCGAAGATTAAGAAAAAAAGATTGAAGATTTGCAATAATGAACGCGAATTGCGGAAGGAGAGAATTAAAGAAAAGTTGCGAGTGAAAGCGAAAGAGGAAAAGAGAAGGATATGAAAATTATATATAAAGAGAAAAATCCTCGAGTAAAACGAGGGCATTTAATGCGAGAGGGGACGTGAGTGGTCAAGAATAAGCGGTGGAAAGAGACGTGTCGGGAAGATAATGGAAGAATGGACATCGTAATAAAAGTCAGGTGTGAAAATGTGGGATCGAAGCGGTATAGATAGCGATTGCGGCAATTCAAAATATTGATTCTCATGACATTCTCTCCTTCGCAGAGAAGACATGAGAAGAGGCAAGATGTAGGATCATTATATCACTGGCGTACAAAACTCGCGAGGATAATAAACAACGATCTTTGCTGAGAAGGAGTCGCAAGGAATCAAAAGGAATGACGCATTGGATGACGACGGGGAAGATGTGAAAGTGGCGAGGGTTAAGAAGTGTCGCGAGTATGAATACTTGTACATTCGCGAAACTTCGCGAGACACTCCTGAAAATAAAGGACGGCATTTGTCATTCACTATGTACTTGCCCTATATAAAGGGATGAGTAAGTCTGTTGTAGGGAGATTCTTTTGGAATGGAAAAATAAGTCATTAGTAGAGAGAAACTTGGAGAGTGATTGTTATTTCTTAAGTACAATTCTGTTTTCCTGTGTAAACTTGAAGAAGATAATTAATAAACATTCTTGGTTATTCATCTTTCAATGAATTAGTTAAGTGAATTATAGTGAGGGGTGTATTGTAGGATTTCCTGCAACTACAGTTTTCATATAACGGTGAATATTGAATGCTTTGTTTCTAAGCTAACCTAGCTTTGTTTCTAAGCTAACCCTGATTTCAAAGACTATATAAGGGAGAACTCTAGCAACTGGAAAAACCTAATCCCGACACTTTGGTTTTAAGCAAACTTAGATTGAATTTTAACATAGGTTTTCATCTAACGGTGAATATTGAATGCTTTGTTTCTAAGCTAACCTAGCTTTGTTTCTAAGCTAACCACGATTTCAAAGACTATATAAGGGAGAACTCTAGCAACTGGAAAAACCTAATCCCGACACTTTCTTATGTCCTAGTTGCGACTAAAGTCGATTCTCCTTTAACCTAGGTTTTTCCAAAACCATTATAGGTTAAAGACTTGAAGACTTCATTTGGGATTCGTGAAGCCAGACTTAACTATTTTCTCTATAGTTGCGTGTTACGATCTTACTTGTTCTATAGTATTGAGTACTATCTTCTCTAAGATTTGCTCAAGATTTATCTCTAATAGGTAAGATATAAAAAGTAATCACAAAGCTCTTCGTCCCATTCTTTGTGATTCCACGATAACTTCTTCTACTACCACGTAGTTAAGTTATTGTGAGGTGATTGATATTTCAAAGGCTGTTCTTTGGGAATATAAGAATGGATTATCAATTGGTTTCTGTTCACCTTGATTTATCAAAAAATGGAACAACACTTCATAGGTACTTACATGGGAGACGAGATATCAAAATAGACTTATTTGTGGGAGACATATTTGTTTATAAGTCTTCGACTTTGGGTCGTAACAACTCTTAGTTATGGGTGAGATCATCTAAGGAATCAAGTGCGTAGAGTCTTGCTAGGATTGAGGCGTAAGGAACGTGACTATACCTTTATCGGTGTGATACTTGGTTAGGGCTCAACTACATTCGGTCGAAGTTCATTGGTAGTAGGCTAGTATACGTAGCGGCTTAATACGGTGTGGTGTTCAAATCGGACTAGGTCCGGGGTTTTTCTCGCATTGCGCTTTCCTCGTTAACAAAACTTAGGTGTACGTATTTATTTATTTTTCGCATTATATTTGTTTATATAATTGAAATATCAAAGGTTGTGCGTAGTTCAATCCATTGGTAAATCCAACCTTTGGTTGTTGATATAAATTGATTGAAACTTGAACATTGGTCTTTGGTACCATTCAAGTTATTCTCATACCAATCAGTTCCACGGATTCCATCATGTTGATTTCTTTGATTGATTTGAGAAAGAGATATAACTCTTGGATATCTTTCCTTGATTGAGTCTCGATTGTCTAGTTGTTTCTCGTGGAATTATATTGGAGTTAGTCCATACATATTGCGAACGAAATATTGGGTGTGGTTGTTAGACCCCCGCTTTTTCAGTATCAAAAAGCGTCTAGATAGTACCCTTGGTGAGAAACTAAAATTTGCATTATTATTTTAGTTTTCGATTATTGATTTGATTGACTAGCGGTTGTTAAATCTTGATTGCACCTAGTTTGATTGTTCTTAGGAGCCTTGTCTTCTGACATAAGGTCACTCAAACTAGATCAAGGGATTAACGATTGTTCAGATTTGTTTTTAGATCTAATGTTGACTTGTGATCATCCATTATTAACAAACTATGTTCTATGCATGATCAATTATAAATTAGAATCAAGTTTGGTTTTGTAGGTATAGAGGAAGATATAGAAGATTTGAAGACAATAAGATTTCTTATCGGTTTCGTATCTTTGTGATTTAATTTCGTGCACAAACTTGATCGTCTGGGATCCGTCTAGATCTTGTTTATATTTGAGTGACAATTGATTGATTATTCGTATTAGATCAACAAGCTATTATTTGGTGGTATTCTTCATTATCCGAATCTGATAGTTTGTATACCTAGATATGGTTATTTTGATAATATAGATCTTGGTAGATCTTACCTAACAAAGGATCTTATTAGTTTGAACGGAAGAGCCTTTGTGAACCCAACTAAATAATCCCTGATTTACTTCTTGAGATTGGTAGAGCGGTTACATGACATGTTAGTCCTTTAATGTTTCGGAAGATGATCGAGTTGAGTTCTTGAAGTCTTCACAGCGGCTGAAGCAACTAATTAAGATAGTGGACTCTATCTTGGATTCGCATGCTGATCGCTGCCGTAGGCGTCAAAAATAAATTACACTTTCTTACTACTCAAAATATATAATGAAGCAAGGGCAAGAAATGATCGTTCCCACAGAGAGGACTAAGGTTGTCAAATGGTTTCGGTTCCCTATAAATAACACCGGGGGTTTTGTGATTTTTATATAATAAACTAAATAAAAGCAAACAATAAAGGTAAACAAATCAAATCAAGGATGAGAAAGTATTTGTCATGGATTTCGTCTTCAATCACAAACATATTTTCTACACAATAACTAGAATTGATATTTTAATCTCAACTTTTATCAAAGGCCCTAGAATACCTTGATCGCAAGAATATCCCGTTAATCTCCTTTTTGTCATCAACAAACACATTAAAAGATGCGAATATGAATTCTATCTAAAAGAACAACCTAACGTGTAAAAGCATTAATCAAGTTTAATTCCCTAGATGCATTAGGTTCTATGAAATCAGGCCAATCAAAGCAATCGAACGTGTAAAAGCAATAATCCGATTTAACAAAGGTTATGGTTCACATATGATCATAAGAATATATCACTACAAACTATAATCATATTTATGCTACTTCAAATCAGGAATTATCACTTTTGCGTATAATAACCCTAATCTAGCAAAAGACATGCATGTGAGTTCTACCAATTTGCAACTTGACAAAACAAACATTCAATCATATGACAATATTAATGGTGAATCATAAACGATAATATGGGAGAAAACTAATTTATTGAACAAAAACTCATGTTTGGAAATCCAACTAATCCATAACCAAAAGAAAACTCTAGCTCATATTCATGGAGTTCATAACAAGAAGAAAGAGAAAAGACTTCATGGTTCTAAACCCTAGAACAAGAGTAGAGGCAAAAGAATAGAAAAAGAGATATGATATAAGATAATCCTAGTTGTAAAAGTCTTTCCTTTAAATAGCTCTCTTGTTTCCAAAATTAGGTTTAATCTTCAAAAGTCCATTAGATAGAAGTCCTCCAAGCCCATGTGTGAGAAAACCCATGTAGAAAATATGCCCAAAAATATGTCGCCGAAAAACTGGTATTGTGGTCGGAACTTGGCCGGAAAAGTCGCCGGCAGACATCTCAGGTGACCGGCAAAGTCCACCCGGTCACCGGTCAACGAGTCAAATCGGACAGTCAACTCGGTCAAGTCACCGAGTCAAACTAGGGTCAAGGCTCGGTGAGTCAGGTAGCTAATCAGACTGATTCACTTTGGCTTATTCCATTTGCACTGGCCAGATGTTGTGATGCACAATCCTTGTGCTGCAGCTTTACACATCCAGCCCTAATGGCTGCTTGCTGCACATCAAACCATCACAGGCCATCTCACCAAATTCTGCAGCTTCAATCTTCACAGAGTCTATATCATTGCTTTGCAATCTCAATTTCAGTCCCATTTGCATACATCTGTGTACACCCTGCAACCTCATCTCCAATTCCTCTTCTTCTCTTCAATTCGATGGAAGCTTCACAACAACCACCATATCTCTCAAATCTGCTCGGATTATAAACATCACCCACCAAATCACATCCATTTCAGCTCTTTGAAGTAACAATAGCATCAATCACATAATCGAACCAAGACAAACACACACACCACTTCAATCAATGCCCGCAACTTCACTCGGATCACATTCTCCTCCGTGCCTTCGCAACTTCAACTCATTGCGGCATCACTAATTCTTCCATTGAAGCTTGTTCTTTCCATGTACTCGGCTACAAGCACCACCAATTCATCTCGGTCTCTAGCCCCGGTCTCCGCCACCATTAGCAACATTATCTTGACTCAGACTGTCCATGTCCTGCAATTCCAGTTTCACAATCTCCGCATCTCTCTCCACGGGCTCAACACGAATAACATCAACTCGCTGCAACGTACTCTCACTCCATCTCGGCGCAAAAACCGGCCTCTGAGACTCACCTCCACAGTGCTCGGCTAATTGGTTCATTCCCGCATGATTAGCATTCGTGCTTCTTTCTAATCCTGTAATCATTGTCTCAAATCCACCATGAGCATACGTAACTCAATTTTATACGCATCCATTCTCCTTAGCTCGACCACTTTGCGAGCTCAACACAGCTCTGTGTGTTTCTCAGTCACCTGCAATCTCAGCTTCAGTCCCAGGAGCTCAACCAATCTTTTCCTCCAACAACTCCATTCTTGCTTGCAATCTCAGCTCAATCACCACTGCCTGCTTCAACCAATAGAACCAGCCCCATTTAGACAATACACATCACATTTAGCTTTTGTTGCAATCCTTGCTAAGCTCCAAAATAAACGTGCAACCAAGCATGCCTCTCTATCACAGCCATACTTTAATTCCTTGCTTGCCAGTTCACAATTGCCATGATCAGCTGCAATACTCCCTAGCTTCAGCTCAACTCCTCAAACCCATTTGCGCAATAACCAACACCAGCTCGAACCCATTACTGCCAATACAATAACACCTCCACCTTCTCGAGGCCACCGCACTTTGTGACATCAAAACCACCTTCAATTCCATTGCCATACTTCCGATCTCATCTGTGTACCTTCTATCATGACCACCTTCAACAAGGTACCAATCACCCCCTACAATTCGGACCAACATCCTTCGCCATCTAAACCTTGCATGTCTCGGTTCATCTCTGTCAACATCATCTTCTCTTCTTCTATTGCAACATCTCCTACATTCTCAATTCAAAGAGCTTTCTTTCATCAAGCCAACTCCCAACATCGAAGTTCAATTTGCTTCCATAATCAACTCAGGGATTCATTTTCTTCTACTTGTCCTTCACATTGAACTCGAATTTCAGATACCCAAAGTTCTGTGTTCATCATCTCTTCTACCAGCAACAACAAATCGAATCCTGCATATCGTCTTCCTCATATGCAAAACCCATTAACAATTCCTCTTTATCGATCCACGAATTTGACCTCATCGACTTCCAATATTCATCTCTATGAAACCCTAAATACCAACTTCCGACTTCTCGATCTAATCACCACAACCATCTCTTCCATCTCAATAAGTCCCAACTATTTCGATTGCAATCACTCTTCACATACCACCAACAGACTTCTAAATCCTATCTCCCTGTTGAATCAAACCCTAACCCATCTTCCATCATCTCGGATTGAAATACCACAAACCCATGAATTCTTGACAGAGACTCATAGCGGCGGAAGCGAGCTCTTTCTCAGTTCAAATCAACCCTTCTTCTCAATTTCGACGAAACGTGCTTGGTTTTGTTCTCTAACTTTCATGAATGAAATGAATGAGAGGAAATCTCTCGATTCTAGGAGGGTTAAGTTGGGTGGATAATGACACCCAAATAGATAAGATAGGGTCACCCCAATGGATACCCTATAACAGTGGCTACCCCTTAACATCGGTTAGGCTGTTACTAATATTCCTTTGAGATATTTTCCCCTTAACCTTGACTCGACTCTCAGTAGTATTCGCCTGTGAAATGACCTTTTTGCCCTTTTTAACTCGATTTGGATAGTTTCTTCTTCTTTTCTTCCGCATGAATCCAAAGTACCTAATAACTCAAAAACACGCGTAAAGTACATAATTTACAAGAAAAATAGCAAAGAAAGCATAACCAATAGATATAAAATGAAGGCGTATTCTACACCTATCACATGCGTTGGCCAGATTGGTTGTAGGCGCAGGGATACTAAGGAAACTAGGTAATCAGGAGTATTTTACTTGGTTTCAATTATACGTAGTTAGTAGTGTTCTTTGTATAGCGTTTTAATTCTAAGAGTGTTCAAAACTGGACTAGGTCCCTGTGTTTTTCTGCATTTGCGGTTTCCTCGTTAACAAAATCTTGTTGTGTGTCTTTACTTTACTTTTCGCATTTTCAGTTATAGTTTCAATTATAATAAAGTAATTTTACTTATATTATATCCCAAGTGTATACCTTGTTGTTGTCACCTTCTTGACAGTCCCTGTCTATATTAGATCACACAAGGTATTAGACTTATAGGTGGATATCGAAAATATTGTGATGCACTTGGCACCCTAGTTATTTCACTATATATTCAAACTCATGAGAAAATATTTACTCGATTTTTTTTTCGAAAAAGCGACAAACATGCGCTTGAAATCAAAATTTCACTAGAATTTAGCCGAACATCACAATCTTTGTAGTTCGATTATTAATAGAAATCTATCATTTTTCTATGAAAGGAAAGAATCTGAAAGGAAAATCAATCTTTGTTACTAACCATTGATGAAGTTTTCAAATGATGTCTTCATATGGTCTTCAATATTTAATCTCAAGAGTAACTTGGATGAAGCTAAGACTTTATTACCTAATCTAATGTAGACCAAAGCTAACTTTAATAGGCTATAAATTGTGAAATAGTTTTGGCATCTAAATTTGATAACATGCTTGTGATATCAATGCCTAGAGGTTCAACTGAGCATTCGCTCTAACAATATCCCCCTTTGTCAATTTCAATGACAATTTTTTTGAAATACATATAAACTTTTACAAGTTTGACTTTCATTACAACGCCATGATGGTTTCTTGATTTCTTGAAACTTCAATTTTCTTCTTCTATGGTTCTTCATGTGTTCATTGAGTACCTGTAATTAGAGATTCAATAGCGGTTGATAACAACTTTAACATTCTCTCTTCTTTGGAATTTGCATGGATAACTTTCGTTTCGTACATAGTTGTTATCAGAGTATTGTTTCACTTTAAGCATAATATACTTTTTCAAACATATAGTGATACTACTTATTATTGTGATATGTTCCCCCCACCCCCACCCCCTAGTTTTTACATGTATATTTTTTCTAGATAAGACGATGAGCGCACATATTAATTACCCCCCAGATAATGCTTCGAAAATCCATATGTCATTAGTAGTAGACTGTTAATTTCTCTCACCCTTTTGGACACAAAGTTGACAAAGGTGATGAAAATTGGGTTAATCATGAATTAAGCCATTAGGAGAACAATTGAGACTAAGAATTCAATCATATTGTCGATGATGATTCCAATAAGTTTTACAACTTAGTTTCTTTCACAATAAAAAGACTAATGATACTTTTCTCTCATAAAGTTCATAGCCACACTTCCTCTAAAGATGTCAATTAATAGCAAGTTCAATTAAGAACTCTCCTCCATCTGACGTAATTCCCAAAAGAGAACAACAAATGCGATCTGTTTTAATAGAAAAATGTATTAACAAATCTTACAAGAATATGTAAGCCAGAGATCAATCATCAAAAGTATTCATCTTAAGTTGTTTAAGAAGAACATTAGAGTTATAAGCATAAATTTTGAAGATCATCATGAGATAGGCCATAATGAAAAGATGGTGGAATATAACAATCTCATGGAAATTAATACATAGAAGACATATTCATGAAGATCAAGTATTGAAATTATCGTCAATGAAAAACTTAACTGAATAAATTCCATAGACGATAATATAAAGAAGTAGCTAATGCAAAAAAATAATACTATATAAATATTAATTACTAAAATAGTTGATAGAAACCCTATAACAAACTATCCGCATCTCTCTTATTTATATGGGATTATTACTCACCAGCGGTAACAAATTCAACGAATTAATCGCGAAGCAATTTGTGATGGTTTTGATTGCAAGATGATTTTTCCTCTCAAGATGTTAATTTTCGTCTTTTATAAGTTCCCGTTTGATCCTCGATCAGGTAACGAGGGGAGATATACTAGATGTTAATTTTTGTCTTTTAGAAGTTTTCGCTTGATCATCGATCAACTAACAAGGGGAGATATATTGATCATCTAAGAATAGAGTATAATTAGAGGATATTTATTGATGGATCAACTAAGAATAGAGTACAACGAGAGGATATATTCTGATGGATATAGAAATGGAAGAGGAGGATTCTAATTGATAGAGACCAAGGTTTTTTTATAGTATTTTTTTTAAAATAAGACAAAACTCGATAATGCATTCAATTATCTTCGTTAATGTATTATGCGCATTACCACTAGTTTAATTGTCAAAATGTGTCATATATGTTAAAAATACAATCTTTCGTAATACCATACATTCCAAGGAATGTAACAACAAAAAAACTTGTTTTTTGGTATTTCACAATGTAAAGTTCTAGGTTATTAATCTAACGGGTTTAAACTTGTTGCTAAAAATCAAGGAGGATTATTTTTTATACTGACTGTCAGGTTGTTATTGAACTCATCATGGGTTCTTGTAGCCCAACATCTCTATAATTCTAATGTTCGTCGCTTGGTAACCGAAACTCATAGATTTTTTACTACGATTTTCAACCCACAAAAGAATTTATAACTATAATAGCAGGCCCAAATAAGAGTGTTCTTTTTCTGAAGTATTGCCCCAGAGAGGCAAATCAGGTTGTTGATCACCTCTCCAAGACCGTCCATCAGCCAGGAACTAAAGAAATAATGGATCGTAATTTAGTTGATGGTTACCAGAGGATCATTAGTATACTTCCTTTGTCTGAAACAACCAAATATTTTCAGACTAGGAGGTTTGATGAATTCGTGAGATACAAGGAACATCGCCCTGAAGATTACATTACTTTCTAATAAGTCTGTGAATGTAACGGAAAGAAAATCTAGGGTTTGGTATCTACACAATGTAATAGTTCAAGTTATTAAATCTAAGGGGTTTTTTGGTTTCTTTTAAATTTGTTTTTGCTATTTTATAATTTGTTTCATCTTGTGTTTGATGCAAATGATGTGTTTTGATTATGATTATGATCTATACACTAAGATGGTTAGACACCCACTTGAAGTTTAGCTATGTTTGATATTGTTCTTATGGAAATGACTAGCAAAATTAATGATTTGTTTGAGAAGAATATTCAAGCCAGGATTTTTAATCTCATAACATTAAAACCATATGAGAAATCTGAACCCATGTGGTTAATTTTTTTTTCTTTTTTTTTTTGGTTGTTGTTTTTGTCTTTCAATTTTGTTATTAATTGTATACAAATTAACACTCGAAATGTTTAGATATTGAGAAAATGATGTCGATAAAAGGAATGATTATTCAATGCAGCTCAATAATACCAGAAATAAGGGAAGACGTGTCTTGATGTCTTGTATGTGGGTATTTCTCTGACCCAGTGGGAGTAGACCGAGGTAATACACATATTTTGATTTACTTGTATATGCAGTTGATTTATGTTTGTGGAACCAGTTGTTTACTTGTTTGTTGATAATAATTGTTTATAGGCCGAGTGATACAGGTGTATCCGTACTCCTTTAGGGAACTTAGTTAACCTCAAGCTAAGTTGAGGGAAGAAACCTATTCTAGGCATGAATCCTTGTTTAGGCAGAATTCCTAGTTAGGGAAGAGTTTTGTTTAGGCAATACTCTTAGTTTAGGAAATAAATTCCTAATATAAGTCCTTGGTCGGCTGAGTACGATGACGGCTATAAATGTAGTTGCAGGAAATCCCACAATACACCCCTCACTATATTTTGTTAAACTAATCCATTCAAAAGATAATAGATGAACAATTATGAATGTTTATTAATCACTTTCTCGTATTCTTTACGGGAAAATAGAATTACACTTAAGAACTTACAAAATTCTCTCTCTTTCTCTCTCCTAATGACTTGCTCTCTAATCCAAAAAGAACTCCTCTTCACAGATTCACTCACCCCTTTATATAGGGTAGTACATAGTGAATGTGACTAAGTTGTCCCTTATTTTCGGAAGTGCCTTGCGAAGTGTCATGAGCGCACGAATATTCATATTCGCGACACTTCTTAACTTTCGCTTGATTTCATATCTTCCTATCGTCATCTAGTGCGTCATTTACATTTAATCCTCTGCGATTGACTCGCGGTGTTGTTATTCGTTGTTTTTCGCGACTTGTTGTTGTGGCGATATTATGATCCTACATCTTGCCTCTTCTCATGTCTTCTCTGCGAGGGAGAGAATGTCATGAGAACCACTACTTTTGAACCGCATTATTTGTTTATTTGTATTTGTTTCAGTTTCGTCTTTCCATACGGACTTTATTGCAGATGTCTACTCCCCATTCTATTCCCGACACGTCTCTTTCAATCGTTTATTCTTGACCATTCCGTCTCTTCTCACATTAAATGCTCTCGTTTCCCAGAGGATGTTTCTCTCTATATATATTTTTCATATCTTTCTCTTCTCCTCTTTCGTCTTCTCTCTGCAATTCTTCTTTTATCTTCTTCTTCCAAACTGCGCTTCTATTACTTTGCAAATCTTTGATCTTTTATCATATCTTAATCTTCGATTCTTTATCCACCCCCATATTTGATAATGGCTTCACTTAGTCGTATGTACAAACCTCGCTTTATTGAGATCCGAGAGAAAAAGTTACAAGACAAAGGTTTCACCCTTTCTACTATTCCTAATCAAGGAGGTTCATCTATACTTACGCCAAGCTTTTCTACGATCATAAGTGTGATGATCACCAGATTATTGTTTCGCTAGGTCAACTTCTCGTGAGGACTTCCCATTCCTTTGTATGATCTGAGATGCCACTCTTTTATGAAATCCTTTCCCATCCAGAACTTCTCATGTTTGTCATACATCAACTATGCGGCGGTGTATTCGCCTAATGCTCGAGTTTGCCGGTCGTGGTCTTTGGCAAAGGATCTCTATACCCTAACAATGTCGGAGATCCCGAATATGTAAATTTAGAAATAATACACGAGAAATACTGTGGAAAACTTCTTTGAAAATTATGAAGTAATAGGCATGAGAAATAAGAAATCTCATTTGGGGCGCTCGGTTGAAGAGAAAAGATAATATCCCCGAGGATAAATTACTTATGCAAGATATCGGTGGCATTCGGGTAAGAACACTACTCCTCGCCACTCTAAAGATGAGAGGTGGTGGGTTGTTCCTTTGCTCTTAAATGGACCTTACATAGCAGGTTCGCATGTACTCCCTGCAAATCTCGCAGGCTATCATCCTTGGGAATTTAAGTGGCCCAAGAAGGCGAAAGAGGTATGTCTCCACGGTTTGCTTTTGCAATCCTCTTCCCTCTTGTATTCATTGAGTTTGTAAATTTTCAGTTGCCAGGCGAGGAATAGTTATAAGGCAAATCCACATTTGGCAAGTACCTTGGCAATACTTCGATCGCTTACGGATGAAGTAAGAAATATCCTTTTGTATTACTTAACAATATTGTTGCCTCTATTTCTTATCTTCATTTGTATGCGAAGGTTAACATTGAAGAAACGATAGCTGCGAAGGTTAAAGGCAAAGCTAAAGCCAATGCACGCAAGAATAAGTCTTCTGCTCCACCATCTAAGAAGCGAAAAGCTAGAAACCTTCCTCTCATCTTAGCTCAAGTTCGAGTCTTAGAGTGAAGATGATAATGATAATGTTTTGGATTCAACTTTCCAAAATGAAGCTCAATCATCCAATTCTCCTATGGATCGGTTGTTTAGCATCTTCTCGAGATTCTTTTCAAGGGTGGAGATACTACTTTGACTTCTATATCTGAGACCCTCGCCACTTGTATGCAATGCTACACTCTTGGAGGGCAATGACTCCTTCAAAGGAGTTTCTAGATCCGTATCCCCTAACTTCTTAAATGCACTTAATTCGCTGGTATGCTCGACCTCATGTTTCCCTCCCAACTTCATTTTTAATCTATATCTTAATGTCCTTTTAATCTTACTTCGCAGATGGAAAAACTTCTTTTGTGGTTGCTTGAGGATCTTGAGAGGAGGTATAACATTCAATTGAAGAAGAATACCCAATCTTGCACAAGGATCAAAGAATTAGAAGTTGAGTGCGGGGATATCGCGAAAGATCCAACAATTGGAAGTCGAGTTTCTCGCCGGAAAGACAAAGTTACCACTCTCCAGAATGCTAATCAACAACTTTATGGTATAAATTTTTTTCCCTCTTATTATTTTATCTTATCAATTTCTGTTGCTACACGACTTCCAGCGCCAGCGAGATGTATATAACCTCTCAGAAGAAGCTATTCTTCTCCATTCATTTCCGAGCCTATGGATAATGATACTCTTCTCGCTCATCTCAACAACTCCTTAAGTAGTTCGTCGAGCGAGAATTAATACTCTTTCATTAAGTGAACTCCAAACCAAGTACCGCCTCTTAGAAATTGAGCACGGATCTAGTTTAAGTACAGCTAACCAGTTTAAACAAATGTATCTCGAATCTCATGAGAAAACCAAAATTTTAAGGAAGAAAATTAGTGATCATATAGATGACAAAGATCGCATTGCTAATAACGGTGCCCAGGCATTAGCAACATTTCAAAAGTCCCTTCTCTAAGTGCAAATGGAGCGAGATGAATTACTTGCGAGAATTCCTTACTTAGTGAGCGAGAAAATCAAATTCGTTCACTTCTTATTATAAATAATGACGATGAATTCGCTTGGGCTGCGAAAATCTTAGATAATGCCGGGAATAACTTAGGTGTTGATGTTAGTCTTCATACTGGAGCATACTTCCTTGGTTAAAGATATAATATCGGAGAGAAGGTTATTTATTATACCTTCTTGTTTCTTACCTCTCGTAATAATATTCTTCTTTGAGTTGTTAATTTATCGTAATTTATTTGCGAGTCCGAAAAAGATTTCAAGCAAGGATTGAAGAACTTGAATCGAGAAAGCCTGACTCATAAAAGAATCTCACCCTTCGCGAGAATAGATATTCCAAGTTGAAGAATCAATTTCAAACTACGAGTGGCGAATTTTAATAATGATGCGGAGTTCGTTTTACATAATGAAGCCATGGAGTATGTTTGTAAAGATCATAAAATCCCTCTTTCTTCATATCCTTGGCTTTCAGAAGAAGTTCTGAGAATTTGCTGTCTCGGACATTTCGATAGTGAAGCAAATGAAGAAGAAAATTGGCGGCGAGAATAATAGAATTGAAGGATCGAGATAGAGGAGAGGAATCGCCAAAGAGATAATTCTTTTTGTTTCTTTCGCCGTGTAATATATGTGCATTTCGTGTCTTTTTGTAAACTTCTTGGGTTTGTTGTCCATAAATTCCATCTTCATTCCCTTTTCTTGGCAGTTTTTCCCTTGTAATATAGTTGGCTAACATTATTAATGTATAACTCTTTCATTGGAAGATGGATAATAATATTTCATCTTTTCCATCCCCATATTTGCCTCTGTTATGCATCTTGGATGAAAGGATGAAATTTACGAGATTTGCACTTTCTTCTTACGATCGGGAATGATGTTTAAATTTATAATTGCGATGAAATCGCAAGAACTTTCATTAGAGATTTTTTGGTCTCGCCTTATCATTTGTGATGGACTTCTAAGCTTGACCTTCCTAAGTAAAGGTCTTACTACGCCACCCTTTGTTGCGACAAGATCGCAGGACGTCTTTACACTTGCATGTAAAAACCCATTGACCTTGTCTTATCATTATTCAAGTATTTTTGCCTCTGCAGGATATTTGGCTTGCGACATATGACAGGCCTAAATTCTCTTACGAAAGTAAAGCCCCATGACATTGTCGTCTTGCGACGAAATCGCAGGACGTCTTTACACTTTCATGTAAGGACCCATTGATCTCGTCTTACCCTCGCGTTAGTATTATTGCCTCTGCAGGATCATTGCACAAATATGACAAGCCTAAGTTTCCTTGCGGAAACAAAGCCTCGTGACATTTGCGTCTTTGGCACTTATCGGCTCCCTAATGGAGGGTGCCGCCCTTATCACCTCCCGGTTGCCCCTTCAAGGAGGCGTACATCGGCCATACAAGGCTAGCTCCTCCCATCCGGTCTTAACAACAACCGGTTGTTTTCGCAGCCTCTTATCCCTTATACCTATAGAGTTTATGGTTACAAGGCTGCACCCTAAGTGGAGTTTTCTTGGTAGAGTGCGGCGTGCGCCAAGACTTGTCAAGAGTGGTAAGGAAGTTCCATGCTCCCGCGCTCTTGACTCAACGGGTACCTCGGCGCCTTGATCATACGGCTGACTCATGAAAGAGACCCTCGGTCGCCCAACCGGGGTATAACCTACATATATAGTTGGGAATCCAGGTACCTCCTCGGATAGGCTTTCATGGGCCCCAAATCTGCATGACCCGGGTTCCGGGCGGTGTAACCTTTTCCCACGAGCCATGTTAAGAGATACCCCCTTATATGACGCACTTTAGGTCTTACATTTGCCTCTTACGAAATGTAATTCGCGAACTAGGGTGTACGCCATAAAGGTTCGTCCCATTCATTTATTCATTCATTGTTGTTAAATAATTCAATCATGCATATTTAATTCTTTATCGATATTTAATTTGCGAAGACATCGCACAATGTTGTTCATTCATTTTTGCCTCGGATTCTTGTACATTCTCTTTGTCGAAATTCTCACATATCATTTCTTCTTAGTATTGCCTTTGATATATCTTTGTCGATTACTTATCGCAGACCATTCATCTTACTTTTTATGCCTTTTGTTCATTGTACTCTTTGCCTCGGTGTTATCCCAACCCTTGAAGGACTCCTTTCCATCGTAACGTCGCCTCTGCTTCCATGCATTCATCTGCGGCATTTCATCTGCGGAAGTTTCTACCGCACGCCGTGATGAACTACAACCAATTATCTTTGCGGCATCGTAACATTCGCCTATTACTGCGACACTTCGCGATGCTTCTTCTCTTCTTATTTCTATAGTATCCACCATCGGCTTCTCTTTTTCTCTGTTCATCTTTGATATTTTGTTTCCAATCTTTCCTTTTAGCATTTCTCTCTTCACTGGCTCTCTCGTCAACCTCATAACATTCTGACCTTCCTTCCAATCTCCCTTTATAATACCAATGCCATTTGGATGGGGAAATTTTATACATTGATGGTATGTTGATGCTACTCCCAAGATTTCGTGTAGCCACGGTCGCCCAATTAATGCGTTATAAGGAGATTCCACGTCAACCACGAGAATAAAATGTTAGGCGATAATCCTTGTAAAAGGTATCCTCATGTGAATCTCTCCTTTCGGTTTGTTCGTTGTTAGTTAAAACCATAAATTTTGTATGTTGAAGGAATCAAATTTTCATCCTCTCCACCCATAGTCTTATAAGTATGGTAAAACAGAATATTCATAGAACTTCCGGTATCGATTAGGATTCTATTGATTGCCCAACAATTTTACGCCGTCATCTTCTCCATCAACTGGTCTTGGATTAATGTCCAGTCGCACCACCAACGGGCTATCATGTGCTTCTCTTCCTTTCGGTACTTCGTCTGCAGAAAAAGAAATAGTTTTTAACTGCCAATCTTGCAATTGCGACTTTCTCGCCAGGTTCATCACCTCTTTGTTATGAAAATCTCTTGCATATACTCTACTAAGCACGTTATCGTGAAAGTCTTCGATTGTACGATATGAATGAACGATAGAATTGCAAAATAGATTTTTGGCCTTTGTTCCCACTTCTATTACAAGTGCTTCTTTTCCCTTCTTTAAAACTGTTCTTTGCACTTCGATGGTGATGTTGTTAGTACTTGCTTCCCTTTCTCTTCATTTTTTAGAAAATGAGCCAACTTCCCCGATCAATCATTCGGAGGATGATTCTCTTTATGTTTCGCAATCATTTGTTAAATGTCCATGAAAGCGATGGTAAGAACAATATTCATGACTTCTGGCCGCTTGGTGGTGGTTCACCGCTGCATTCCATGGTGGTGGTACGTCCTCCATTACAAGTATAGCTTCCCAAATTTTCTCAACACTAGCATTTAGTGGTGGCATTCTTATCTCTTCCCATACCACTCTACGATTTCTTGGCCTTCCATGGTTATTCTCGCCTTTGTCCTCCATAAGTTTCTTGCATATGATCTAATCTCGAATTTTATTATTGTTTGCCCGGTTGTAGTAGTTCCTTTCTCTATCAAACTCCTCCCGATCTCGGCTTCCCATAGCTACTTATTTTCTGCTGTCCATCATCATTTCCGTTTTCGGTTGCCCTTGCGAAGTGGTCGCCACGAGTTTAAAATTTTGGTAATAAACTTGCATTCGCAGCGTTTGAACTTGTATTCAATCGGGTATGATTCCATTTCATTTTGTCTTTCTTCCAAAGCAATGTATTCTTCTTGAAGTTCTCGTGACTCGGCCATCGTAATCGTATTTTTAATTCTGAATATTTGAATGTACAACAAACTTGTTGCGAACAGAGCATTTACAAATGATAAAATGAGATATCTTTCCTCTACCCTTAGGCCATTTCACTGCACATTGTTCTCCATCTCATTGTCAGATGTCTTAAACTCTCGCCAACTCTTTGTTTCAATCCGAATACATCTTCAATTCCTGGTCGCATGGAATTGTTACTTATATAAGCTCCCAAGAAAATAGTTTGTAAATGGTTGAATGATGAGATTGTGTTTCTTGGTAATCCTTCTAACCATTTAGTGCTTCTCAATTAAACTTGATGCGAAGTATTTGCACAATATGGCATCATGATTCTCCCATTGTAACATACATCTCATATAAGCCTTGATGTGTTTACCGCAGGTTGTTCCATCGAAAATGTTGGTTAATGCGGGCAGATTGCACTTAGGTGGTATTCCTCCCATTTGTACTTCTATTGTGAAAGGAGTCTTGCATTTTCTGCGATGGCTTCATCCAACTATCTTCTTCCTCCTTCCTTCTTACGTGTAACAGTTTTCTCATTTCTGCTAGTTCTTTCAAGATTTGCTCATTTTCCTCAGGATTTGATTCTATTTGGTCTTTTTAGCTCGCCTCTCGCCGCCTTCGTTCATGCTGTTTTGACCCTCTTGTTCACTATTTTCTTCTCTCCTTTCTCTGCGAGTTTCTTCTTCGTCTCTTTCATCAATTCGCACACCATTATATCTATTGTTCTCTCTTCTGGGTTCTCTATCAACTCTCCTTTGTATCCTTTCGTATTCTCCATTGGTATTCCTGTTGATACGATCTTGTGCTCGCCTCCTCTCTCGGTTGTCGTGATTATTTTGCCGGATTGCTTCTTCCAATTCTTGGTTTTCCACTACGCTCTTACTCTCTCTCTCGCGGGCTAAGCGTGCTTGTTCAACATAATGTTTCTCAATGTCGTCCACGATCTCTTTTTGCCTTCTCAATGCTTCTCTTCCATGTAGTATTGCTCTTCCTTCATTTGGATCATTTGGCCCCTGAAATCGCCTAGTTCGATTTGCTTCATTCGCTCATCTTGGAAATTCTCGGGATGGGGAATATAACGATCTTCTGCGTCCTCTCTTCTTTCATGATGTTCTGATTGAGATTTTGTGCTTCCCGTTGGTTTTCTACCTCTGTAACTTCTGTTGGTAAAGCTCTCCTTCTTTCTTCCCTAGTCGATCTTGAACTCGATCTCGCGGTGCTTCTCGATCTTCTATTTTGTAATCTTATATTTTCCATTCTTAATTCATGATTCTGTCTTGTCAAGTTTGCTCGTTCTTCGCCTCTAGTCGCCTCTCTTCATGTATCGTTTGTCTCAATGTTTCCAATCTTTGTAAGTTCTTCATTTCTGGATTCATTTCTCCATTCATTCTTTGATCTTATTCTCCTTGTCCATTGTTTACCAATTGTTGCTCTTCTTCCCTTTCATCCTCAGAATCCGTCCTCAAGTGTGCACACTTACTCTATCGTAATCCACGGTTTCATTTGCACTAGGTGGAATTAAAGCTTGGACATGATTCTCTTCATCATTCCTTATATTCATCCTTGACGATTCTCCTCTTTCATTTCTGCTTTCTCCAGCAAGTCTTCCGCTTCTTCTCACCGGTTGTTCAAGTACATTTCTTCTTCTAGCCATTTCTCTTTTGGTAAATTCTTTGAAAATTATCTCAAATTTCTTTCTTCTTAATTCTCTTCTTTTAATGTTGTTCAAAGCCTGTTTCTAGCGCCAATATGTAGTTGCAGGAAATCCCACAATACACCCCTCACTATATTTTGTTAAACTAATCCATTCAAAAGATAATAGATGAACAATTATGAATGTTTATTAATCACTTTCTCGTATTCTTTACACAGGAAAATAGAATTACACTTAAGAACTTACAAAATTCTCTCTCTTTCTCTCTCCTAATGACTTGCTCTCTAATCCAAAAAGAACTCCCTCTTCTGCAGATTCACTCACCCCTTTATATAGGGTAGTACATAGTGAATGACAGCTAAGCTGTCCCTTATTTTCGGAAGTGCCTTGCGAAGTGTCGCAGGCGTACGAATATTCATATTCGCGACACTTCTTAACTTTCGCCAGATTTCATATCTTCCTATCGTCATCTAGTGCGTCATTTACATTTAATCCTCTGCGACTGACTCGCAGTGTTGTTATTCGTTGTTTTCGCGACTTGTTGTTGTGGCGATATTATGATCCTACAATAAATAAAGGGCTTTGGCTAATAGCTAAGGACATATACTAGGCACAGAAAACCTAGAAAAAGCTTACGACAATACTTGTGCAAGCTGAGCAAACAGTTTAAGGTTAATCCACTGTTTATAGAAGATTGTGATCGTAACAAAGAGAGAACTGTAATCGTTTTCTTGTTCATAATCTAAGAGAAGATATTTTCTTCGAATTACTACTTGTGTTCTGTTTTCTAAGTTTCTCGTCTATTATTATTCTGAATTCCGCCTTTATAGTAATAGTTACCAAGGTACAGAGATCAATACGTATCAAGTTGGCATCACGAGAAAGGTTAGTTTTTAGGTTAAATCCCTGTGGTTTATGGTATTCACTAGATCTCTCTACATAAAGATTGGTGAGGTACACGAGAAGTTGGAAGACGTTAAGAAAATAAGGGGATCAAGGATGACAAAGTCAGATGGTGATCCTAAGGAAGGCGAACCACAAACTATGGAAGAAGGTGGCTACGCTGCAGACAGATATGAAGTCAATTCAAGTTACCCTTCAGGAACTGAGTGAATGTATTCATTCTCATACACTCAAGCAGAAGACGAATAAAAAGGTTACACCTTCACCTGAAGCTTCGGAAAAAGATGATTCTGAAGAAGACGATTCAGAAGAAGAAGAAGAGGAAGAAGATGAGGAGGAAGAAAATAAGAAAGAGTTTCTTAAAAGTCCTTCATCAACTAAACCTCATGGTAAGAATCTGAAAATTGATTTTCGTGCTAATATTCCACTTTACGATGGGAGTGTCGATGTAGAAAAATTAGATGATTGGTTTGAACGTCTAGAGACATATTTTTATTTCTTTGAATATGGTTCAAAGGAAAAGATTTCTTTCGCGACATTGAAGTTACAAAAGCATGCTCTAACCTGGTGGAAAGCTTATCAAAGACAAAACCTAGGTAAAGGAGTATTGTCGTGGAAAAGATTCAAGGCAGTTGTAAGGAAATAGTTTTATCCGGTTGGATACCTTGAGGAGAGATGGTTCAAGTGGTACAACTTGAAGCAGACTTACAACCAAACCGTACAAGAATATACTTCCGAATTTCAGAATCAAACTATGATTTTGGACTTAGAATTGGGGGATTATGTTATCTACATGAAATATATTTCCGGTTTCCATGAGTATATACGAAAGGAGTTGAAGATGTTTTCGGTGGATACTATCTCTGAAGCAAGTATAAAAGCTAATGCCATTGAGGGCAGGCTTAAGAAATCTGATTCAAAGGGAAATACTAAGGTGAAATCTGGAGGTACCACTGTGAAAGGAGGTGAAAGGAGCAAAGAAGAAGGGAAGTCTAGTGACAAGGAAGGTTTGTCTTGCACCCATTGCAAGCAAACATGTCACATTGTCGACAAGTGTTGGGTTAAGAACCCTCATCTAAAGCCTAAAGGTTTGCAGAGGAAAGAAGCCAAGAAGGCAACACTAGTCGCTCACAAGTTTAGCAACATCTATAAGGTCGCTAATTTTTCAAAATTTTGATTTCTTTATCGACTCGAGGCTTAAATTGGGGGTAAAAGACGATACAAATTTTGTTTGAGATGATGAGATTATATCGAAAGTATATTAGCACATGCTACCGATAAAATAAAATAGTGAAAGGAGGTATACCAGCTTTGGATATTTGTCGGGTGGTCAATCTTAGCCAAATGCAAATTCTTCTTTTCAAGAGTCCTTCCGAGGCACCATAAAGAAGTGCCCACACAGAAATCCAAAAGAAGTCCACGGACTAACGGAACCCAATTTAAAGCTTTCTCTTATGACAGGGGCAAAATAAAGACCTTCAAAAGATGATCTTATGGAGCAACTCTTCACAGTGAAAATGCAAGTCAAAACTTCACTAGTTGATGTTGTTATTGACCAAGGGGAAGTCGAAGAATTTACTTTCAAATTCTTTGATGCGAAGTTAGGTTTGAAGACTTTCAAACATCCAAAACCATACCCTTTAGGATGGCTTCAAAAGGAAGGGGGATGCGACGTAGTTACTTTGGATATTTGTCAGGTGGTACTAGGTAGTCCTTACCTATGGATAGAGATGCAACTCAAAGATGGAGAAAGTTTTGTGATTCGGGCTATTGATTCTCCTCTTGAGGGAGCAAGTTTGATCACATCCACTCAGGCTAAGCGGTTGGTGAATGCTAGCACGAAGTTCATTCTCCTTGTGATCCGTTCTCTTGAGGAGAAGCCGGGTAGAGTTTGTTTACACAACAAGAAGATGACCTAGAAAGGTTGAAGTTGAAGTACAAGGATTTATTTTCAGATGTCACGGGATTACCGCCAAAGAGGAGTGTGGAGCATGAGATCATGTTGACCGGGGAGAGTTATCTTCCTAATGTAGGTCTTTATCGCACGACCATAGAGGAATCTAATGAGATCAAGAAACAAGTCCAGGAACTTCTAGAATTAGGAATGATAGTTCCAAGTGCTTCACCTTGTGGATCAGCAGTGTTGTTGGCTCCAAAGAAAGATGGAGGCTGGCGCATGTGTATTGATTATAGAGCATTTAACAAGATCACAGTCAAGAATCGTTATCCTTTACCTAGGATAGACGACATGATGGATCAGTTGGAAAAAGCTCGAGTCTTTACAAAGTTAGATTTCAAATTCGAATATCACCAGATGAGAGTTCGAGAAGATGATACATGGAAAAATGCTTTCAAAACCAAACAAGGTTTGTTCAAATGGTTGGTGATGCCTTTTGGTTTGTGTAATGCTCCAACAATGTTTATGCGTTTGATGAATGATTTGTTACGACTTTTTATAGAAGATTTTGTGACTGTTTACTTGGATGATATCCTAATATACAACAGAACTTGGGAAGAGCATCTCGTTCACGTTGAGAAGGTGTTTAAAGTGTTACATGAAGGCCAACTTAAGTTGAACGTAAAGAAGTGTGAGTTTGGGAAGGAGGAGTTAGTGTATCTCGGATTTATTATTGGTGGTGGACAACGGAAGATTGATCCAAGGAAGGTTGAAGTGATCACTAAGTGGCCTAGA
Source organism: Papaver armeniacum (assembly GCA_023531295.1). Lineage (NCBI taxonomy): Eukaryota > Viridiplantae > Streptophyta > Magnoliopsida > Ranunculales > Papaveraceae > Papaver > Papaver armeniacum. Next base: position 81,771 of record JAJJWW010009816.1, read on the forward strand.
CCTAGTACTGTAACTGAAATCAGGAGTTTCTTAGGGGCTTGCACCTACTTGCGTAAGTTTATCCGACATATTTCAAATAATGCAGGACCATTACATGGTTTGACCGGAGCTAAGACAAAGTTTGAATGGCAGCAAACCCATGAAGACGCTTTTCAGTTACTAAAAAGAAAGATTTCAGAAGCACCAGTGTTGGCATTGCCTAACCTACAACGTACTTTTGAAGTTGAGACCGACGCTTCTAATTATGTATTGGGAAGAGTGTTGTTATAAGATGGTAAACCAGTGGAGTACCATTCAGAATTGTTCTCAGGTGCTATTAAGAACTACGCACCTTATGACAAAGAATTTTATGCTTTATATCAATGTATCAAACATTGGCGAGTGTATCTCTTAGGTAAAGAAGTAGTGCTACATTCAGATCACAAACCGTTGGAGTATCTACATGCACAGACGAAACTACAACAAGACCGACACATGAAGTGGATGTCTTACTTGATGACTTTAAATATTCTCATTAGGTACAAGAAGGGAGTAACAAACAAGTTGGCAGATATGTTATCTCGACCTCCAGTTCGATCACTAATGGTGGCCATGAGAATTCATCCAATTGTTCCTCAAGAGTATGCAGAGTCATACGCATCCAGCAAAGACTTCAAGAATGTGTTAGAAGGTATAAAGAGTGGTTTGAAAAGCGAGTATGAACTCCGAGGTGGATTGTTATACAAAGGTCAGTTACTTTGCATACCAGAAGATGAAAATCGTTTACAGTGGTTGAGAGAGGCACACACTTCCCGAGTTGCTGGACACTTTGTGATGAATAAAACTCTACTTAACCTCCGGCGTTATGTCTTTTGGCCGAAGATGCAAGATGATGTGGCTGAGTTAGTTAGAGGGTGTAAGTTGTGCAGCACATCTAAACCTTCCAAAAGAAAACGTGGGTTATATCTACCATTACCAGTACCATCAAGACCTTGGGAGAGTATTTCTATGGATTTTCTTGGTGGGTTACTGAAGACCAAGTCTGGTCATGATTACTTGTTCGTTGTGGTCGACCGATTCAGCAAGATGATTGCATTAATTCCATGTACAAAGACGGTAACGGGAGCCGGTGCAGCAAAGCTCTTCTTTGAGCACGTGTGGAAGCATTTTGGTTTACCTACTACGATTATTTCTGATAGGGATAGTCGATTCCTTAGTCACTTTTGGGATTCTTTATAGAAGATGATGGACACTAGGTTGAAGAAGAGTACATCTTTTCATCTACAAACAGACGGACAAACGGAAGTGGTCAATAGGACTATGGTTCACATGTTAAGGGGATATAATTCTAAGCATCCTAAAACTTGGGATGAGAGTTTACCGTATCTACAATTTGCTTTCAATAGAGCAGTTCACAGTTCTTCGGGGAAATCTCCTTTCGAGACGTGCTATGGTTACTTACCACCTAGTCCTTTCGATCTAGTATTTTCTAGTGACACCTCAACGGGGGGAAAGGAAGGAAGTGAACGGCAAAAGGAACAAAAGTTCTTGGAGAAGATATCTCAGATTCATGCGACTGTTGAAGCACAACTAAAGAAGTCACAAGCCAAATACAAAGCAAAGCATGACAAGCATCTTGTACCTTGTAATTTCGGTGTTGGTGACTTGGTATGGTTAAAATTAGGTAAAGAACGACTGAAGGGGGAAGGTAAGAAGTTGAAACCATTGAGGTATGGACCATTTCGTATTCTCGATCAGATTGGTGACAATGCCTTTCGTCTAGATCTGCCACCTTTAGGAATGTACTCGGTAATAAATGCCGAATACTTGAAGTTGTTTGAACCACCATTACTTGATGATGACGGCGATGACACTATGATCTTACCACGAGTAGAAGACTTATGGTTTGATAGAGAGGAACCACTCAAGGAAGACTGCATATTGGAGCGAAGAGTGACTAAAACACGACAAAGAGAGAAAGAAGATTTTATAATTTGATGTAAAGGTCAAGTTCCTAGCAAGGCTAAGTGGTTTAACAAGGAAAAGGGACTCTCGAGTTCCCTAACCTTCATTTTTAACTCTCACATGAGTTCAAGTTCTTAAAAGGGGGACCCATGATACAGGTGTATCCGTAATCCTTTAGGGAACTTAGTTAACCTCAAGCTAAGTTCAGGGAAGAAACCTATTCTAGGCATGAATCCTTGTTTAGGCAGAATTCCTAGTCAGGGAAGAGTTTTGTTTTAGGCAATACTCTTAGTTTAGGAAATAGATTCCTAATAGAAGTCCTTGGTCGGCTGAGTACAATGAAGGCTATAAATAAAGGGCTTTTGCTAATAGCTAAGGACATATACTAGGCACAGAAAACCTAGAAAAAGCTTACGACAATACTTGTGCAAGCTGAGCAAATAATTTAAGGTTAATCCACTGTTTAGAGAAGATTGTGAGCGTAACAAAGAGAGAATTGTAATCGTTTTCTTGTTCATAATCTAAGAGAAGATATTTTCTTCGAATTACTACTTGTGTTCTGTTTTCTAAGTTTCTCATTTATTATTATTCTGAATTCCGCCTTTATAGTAATAGTTACCAAGGTATAGAGATCAATACGTATCACTGAGTCAGTGAACCTCCAAGGTGTAACAAGGAAGAGCGTCGTTCCTTGAAATCTATAAATTTGGTTCATAACCGATCCTGGTATGCTATTATATTTCTTTCTTGACGCTTGAATTGATAACCATAATTTTATGTTATTTTTTTGGAATATTTGATATGTTGGTGTTGAATATATTTGTGAGACTTTGTTATTGATGAAGTTGGTCATGTATGAATGATTACCAGGCTCGTTGACAATAGTGAGACTGCAAGAGACACCAGATGATATTCTAGAAGGGGGTACTCCCCCACACAGATAACTTATTAATGCATGACAAACTTGTTGATGCTGGAAATCCAGGTCATAAAGTTGAGGTAACACAACATATTTGATTTATGAACTCAGTTGAAGATGATTCTATGCATCTTATCTATTTCATCTACTCATTAATATTATGTTTAACCCTTTCCAAATTGGTCACTGGTATATACATGAGTGTAAGAGTTCGACCAACACAAAGTTCAGGGAAATCTTTGTTCAAGGTATGTACTTAAGTCTTTGAGAATAAGAGAGGGAGTACCAAGATAAATACCAATGGGAGCAATTTTGAAGGCTCCGAAAACCCAATTTCTTGTTATAAAGAGTCATGATAGCAATTTGTTGAATGGTCCAACCGCAAATATCAAGGTTTTGGAGCATTCTTCATTAATAAAAGTAATCCTACAAATTGTTTGATTACTTGATTTTCCTTTTTACTTGAAGGTAATGGTACCTTAGCCATTATCTTAGGTTTTGTAGCATACCCTTTGATTCTAACCATTCTTACTATAAATAGTAAATTGAGAAGGAGAAGAAAGAAAAACTTACTTGGAAGAGCTCCTTTTGAGAACGATCACCTTAATTGACACCCTTCTTGAAGAATAAATTTCATTCCAAGAAAAATCGTATCAAGATTGTAGAAAATAAACTCCAAAATCGCGAGAAGAGTAACCGGTTCTATAACCCTAGTGTTGATGGTGGATTTTCGTTTAAGGTTAAATTTGTAAAAACCGGGAAAAATCATGCGCTGACATCTTGTAAAAGATAAAGCCATTTATAAGTGTTGGATACTCCTTCACTTAATTCACCAAGAATGGAGCATGTAGCAACAATCCCATTCTGTGAATACATGAAATTCCTCCAGGTTGGAGCATGTAGCAACAATCCCTTCCTGTGAATTTCATATCGCCTTTGTATTTCAGTACTCATTATCGGTGTGGCATGACGATTGAGTGTTACTCTTACAGAGTAACACGAACCTCCAAGCACTATAATGAAACCATGTACGAAATACCCGTACAGGCTGACTCTCGGTGTGTTATACTAGCCCGATTGAGCCCCTCTCGGTGTGTTATACTAGCCCGATTGAGCATTTGGACTGACTGCACCGGTCCGGATATGATCGATCGCAGATCATCCAACTCCATAAGCATGATTGGATGACCCCGAGATCAATTCCATCACCCCCAGCAGGTATGGAATACCCACGGCCGACCCCGCATGGTCGGTCATTGGCCTAGCTTGCCAAGAAACCGTTCATACCAAGCATTATGGACGGAAAACCCTAAATTAGGGTTTGCGGCATATTACATGTGTTGCAAAGCAGTCTCAACCATCCATCTTCGCAGGTATAGATGGAGGGTGTAGATGTAGACTTAAAGGGCCTAGAGCATGTCAACACGATCATCGTGGGACCTCTACACACTTGACCAATCGATCAAGACCAACAATGTTTGGCCGTGAAAAAATCGCCACCCAAACAAGAGACGGCGCACGGCTTTGAAAGCCAAAATTAGGGTTTCAAGCCATCACGCGCGTCCATTTTTTCCGGCACGAATGGAGGGTCACAGATTAGATTAAGCAAGGGCCGGTCATACCAGCATGACCACCGTGGGCCCATCTACCTCCTCATGTGTTCGGCCAAGGCATATCATGCATGGTCAATCCAAAACGTGCGTCCAAACTAGCATGGCCACGCCTCCCAAACCACAAACTGATCTCGACCGCTCAACTTCACTGGATGATTTGAATGGCTTAGATCACGTTTTCATGGGATATTCAGGTATAGGCATGAACACCAGCCGCCATCTTCTTCACGTCAAACCCATCGACCAAGACCAGACCAAATTAGGTCGTCTTGGAACGCGCAGCCGGAAAAAGCATGATGCGCGGCCTTTTGCGGCATCAATTTCCTATTGCAAAATCGATCTCAACCACTCCTCTTTGCCGGTCAAATTGAGTGGCCTAGATCGCACCTTCATGGGACAGTGAGACATGGACGTGTACACTTTGGCATGCTATCTACATGCACGCTCGGTCGGTTCTCTCCAAACCCCTTTCCATGCTCGGTTTCGACCAAGTCGAAGAGTGATGCTTGCGCACCTCTTCAAAAAACCTAATATTCATTAACGGTCGCAGATGAGTGTCTCAAAGATCATCTCATCCGTCCAACTTCACCAACTTGGTTATACAACCACGGTCGGGAGTTATTTGGTCGGTGAGGCGTCATTACCCATCACTTTACCACACCATAATGCAGTACTGCATAAAATACACACGATACTTCACAAGTATCGACTTTCCGAATCTTCTGGTTATTCAATTGAAGATTACATGCTATCTTTCGTGGATCCACGATCCACACATTCCGGACATCAATCATGTCACACCTTTCGGGGATACATACTGGGGTATTGGTCCGGCGGTCTACGGCGTGCGGTCATCACAAGAACGTGTCGGGAAGTCATGGACGGTTAGAGATGAACAGGAGAAGTGGGCAAGATTGGCGTGTGGCACCGACACACAACTCCACTACTCCATCACTCCACTTCTTCCACTTCCCACGAGAGACGTGAATAAGGCTCAATGACTTGTATAAAAGTTCTCATTTCAAACAACAACACAAGGACGTTAGAGAGAAAACCAAGTGTTAATACAAAAACGTATTCCAACACCCAGAGCTTGCTGGCATCAATCACAAGCCTGCTCACCTTTGTTACAAGTCATAAGCAAGCCAACACCTTCACAATCTCAACACCTTCTTCGCTTCCCTCCCTAAGATCAACCCCATCTCCTTCACTTTGTGACCGAAACAAGTCTGGAACGGCCATTTCTTGGTTTAGGCCGGACTTGCACAGATTGATCTCTCGAATCTACAAGCACTCACCTTGCAGTGCATTTGTTTAAGGTTTAAATTCATTCCTCATCCACACCCCAAATTACCAAATTCCGCAGGAGTAGTTTTCACCCATAAACAATTGGCGACCACAGTGGGAGATTGATCTCTTGGTTACAAGAATCGAATTCTCAATTCTTCGGTTTTCGTCTCATGATGCATCCTCACACGGAATCCGCAGGTGGTTCAGATATCATAGGAAGCATAGCTGGAATGTTGGAGGATGTCTTGGCAAATCAAGCCGGTATCACCGGAAAGGCGGAGCGAGACATTTCGCCTTTTGAATGATATAGCAAAGACAACTACAAGAAGGATCAATAGGCATCAACTCGGGATAAAGTGTAAGAAACGTTGAATCCTTAGCCGGGAGTCACACCTTTACAAGTGGAGAAGCAAAAAGAGCACTGTGATCGAAAACGAATCAAGAAAGATGGACAACACGGTCCATACAGGGGAAAAGACTTGTCCGGAGTACTACAATGTCTGCCAGATAAAGAAAGGGAGCCTGCAGCCTATGGAGCCCTGCTAGAGGATTTATATCTCAAAACTCTTGCTGAAGCCCGGAAGACTGTCCAATCCGCGTCGACTTTTCAACCGACTGAAGAAATGCTTGAGGAAGGAGAAATCAATCAGGAAATACCTGAATACAGAGGATGGGAACGTTCAATCCGATCACTCAAGCAAATGACATCACGACACCTTCCACATCCCTTTACCTAGGCAAGCGATCCGTAGATATGATGGCACTCGCAAATCTTCCAACTTCATCTCCCATTCCACATCAAAGCCACGGAGAGACATCACAATGCCCACAAACGCAGAAAAGCCGGACTCAAGGCACTTACATTTCCCCTTCCCAATGAAGAAGATTCTCGAGCTCTTTGGAGGCGTGGGTACGAAATGGAGAGGTGGAGCTACCCCGTATGGCGTCCGCCTACCGATCAAGAAGTAATGGACCCGAGGTCTTGTCATTTCCACCGATTCCTCCATCACCCCACCGGTGAATGCAACGCTTTGAAGCGCATTATTCGGAGAAGCTTGGTCCAGAGCGATAACTCGAGAGATTTGTGCGGAGGATTTTCTTAGAAAGGCTACTCGGTTCGATACAAGTGAGGCTTCGAAAGCAAGTAAGTTTTACTCGACAATTTTACGGAAAGATAGTTTAGAATTCACTAGGGGACTTAACACCCGCACGTGGAGAAAGAGGCTCAGTGATCAAACACCATGTTTGTTTCCATTCGTACCTCCCTTTTACATAACATTTGCAATTTCACGTGCAATCGTTCATAACCAAGATGCAAATTTCATTTAACATAATCCCTTTCAAAAAGGTTGTCCACGAAACTATCTCAAAATAAACCAATTCAATTACCTATTATTTCAAACCGGAGGTCAAAGAAAATCCTCACTATCACTCAAAAAGAAAAAGCATCTAAAAGAAAAGGCAAGTATATAGCATGAATACTTCAAGGAAAGTCCTTCAAAGAACAACTCGTCCTTCAGGCGAGAGAGACTTTCATCCTTTGAAGCGCAACTGTTTCAACTCTAGTTCCTTAGACAACTTCTCAACCTCTTCTTTACGGCGAGCAACACGGTCCATGATAGGGACTTCGTCTGTAATTTCTGAAGCTCTGAATCTTGGAGAACCCTTTGAAGAACCAAGGAGCATTGAAGGCATCGCGCAAACACGTCCCGATGGCACCTCCAATCTTCAATCATCTCCTCGAAACTGTTTGACCGGTCGTGACGCTCATCCCCTGGATAGAAACTAAAGCTTCTTGGACGCGGTTGACCAACGCAAGATGACTTTTGAGTTTCGTGGTGGTAGCAATGTGACCGTGCTTCTCCCATATCATTTGTGTACAACTCTTTGAATTGAACTCTAAGACGCTGAATCCACCAACCAACACATGGCCTGGATAAGGGATAGTAAAAGGAGGATCGAACAAAGCCCCAGTGCTGCATCACCGGTAATTCACTAACAGCGGGAGCCTTGTCGATCGCAGGAGGCCTTTCGGAAGGAGTCACCACAATAGCCATATTGATCGGAACCTGTTCGGGATGGATCTCAAGAGGAGCCGCCTCAACTCTAGCGAGCACTCGCCTCTCTTACATTCCTTAGGCATCTATTTCGCTCCGGGGTGCTAATTTCCATCACGACCCGTCAACAAGATCACTAGGGAAGCGCCTCGTCCAACCGAGCTTGCATCATCCCCTGTCATGGTATGGAAAAGAAGTGGTTTCCCGGACTTCTCGGTGTAAAGATCAGATACTGGACTCTCGAAGATCGGTGCCGCGGACTTCTCAACATGAAGATCGGTTTCTCAGGACTTCTCAAAGATGAAGATCAGTGCTTGACCTTCTCATTTTGAATGCGCCAGCATGGTGAAGACATTCTCTTTCGAAATTCCCTGATTTCAAGCAAGGATCGTTTTTAGAAGAATTTACACTGGAGAAATGAAAGAACAGATGGGAGGAGATTTAAATACTGCATATTGGAGGAATTGAGGATTTAGGACCGCATGCTTGCCTCTTAGGTCTCTCTCCTACTTGGGACTGCAACCCTCGGCTCTCGGTCCGTTTGGTCGGAAGTGGCTTCAACCAGGAAATGCTTCGTCAAGACGTCGGAAGATGGCTCACTACGGGAATCTGTCACAACACTCTCCGAAAATTTCTGGAAAACCAACAGTTGTTTCTTCCAAAATTCCTTATACTTATCGGTTACCACTGGGTTTCTCCCAATAGGCCAGAAGGGAAGGCTCACCCGTTCTACAAACATGCCAGCGTTAAGAATATTCGGGAGAGATTCTTTCGGAACCCTTGGTGAACGAATAAATGGGACACCCTGATCAAATCCCATTTGGCGAGCAGCCCTGTCAATATTGTACGGAGTCACAGAAAATTCTCCGTTAAATAGAGACGGGACATATCCTGGAATGCAGCTGCGCAGGTAAATAAGTTCTCCAGATTTCATAGTTTCGACATCGGTACACAACACAGCATCAGGACCGTCAGAAGCGATAGCAAAGGTCTTTGGCTGAACAATGGAAGGGTGGATCGGCCCCCATGGACGGAAATCTACAGAAGACACATTGTCAAATACGTCCACAAGTTTCGCACCACCTCTGAGACGCCTTTTATTCCAACGGAGTATTCTCGAGCCACCATATAAGTTATTGGCGAATTTCCGGGAGCGGGGAGCGTAACTTTTGAAGTGTTCCCATAAGAGTGCCTGAAGAAAAGCGAAGTGAATGTGCGACTCCACCTTCTTGTACCCGTTAGAAGCATGCATGTCCATTGCTAAAGCATCCAAATGAGAATACAGTGATCCAAGGAACAATGAGCCCAGAGGAAGAACTTCACCCTTCGCCAGCCTTATAGCAATCTTAACAAGGTCACTTCTAATGGTCTTCTTTCCAGAACCATCATCGAATATATCCCCTGGATAGCCATAAAGACAGAACGCAATCACACCGAGCTCGTTTTCCAACTCTTGATCCGGCTCTGGGTCCGCAGGAGACCACTCGACACCCACCAGGTGTAAAAGCATCTCGCATCTTTTTTCTCTTCCTTGTCAGATTGTCGAATTCTGCCACTTTTTGAAGTATAGACCGTAGTTACTTTTCTCCGTATCGAGAGCTCGTAAGAAAGACTTTCAGACAACATGCGGGTTCATTAATGCAGCTACACTCTCAGAGTAATAGTCATTTCTCCCCATCTAGATATGGATGTATGAGTAGAAATGCGCCACCGAGAAATGAAGGTAATCAAACCCGCCATGTCTTTCTTAATTTCAAGAGTAACAGATGCCATGACCGCATTGAGAATTTGCGCTTCGGCCAAATTATCCTTAATGCCCTTATTACTCAACATACGTCTCATCCATCCTTCATAAGAACCCAGTGGAGTATGGCAAATCTTGAAGTCAATAGGAGAAGGCGGATATTCGTTTTCGGAGACAAAATCTCACCACAAGTCTTGAAGAAGAGAATGAATCAGTTTCCATATTTTCTGAATCGGAAAGCAAGACTATCTTATGAGAAGGATGTCTCCTAATGCTTGGAAAAGGCGAGGTGAACAACTCATCATCAATGTTCGGCATATCTTTGAAGCTGTCAACACTTCCTGACTTGGTACCAGTATTATCTTCAGAAGACATCTCAACAGGGATTCTTTTCTTCCACAATAAAATAAAAGACAGGAGTTAGAACTTGTATGAAAGCACAGAAGAGATGTAGTCACACACGGCAAGACGCAACTCACATCAGAGCACACAATGGCCGGTCCAAACACCATTCAAGTCCGGTACAAATTTTAGTCTGGTATTGATTTCAGTCTGGTAGTGATTTCAGTCTGGTATTGGTTTCAAGTCAGGAACAAGTTTCAGTCTGGTATTGGTTTCAAGTCCGGTACAAATTTTGATCTCGTATTGGTTTCAAGTCCAGGTACAAATTTGAGTCCAGTATTGGTTTCAAGTCCGGTACAAGTTTCAAGTTCGGTGTAAATTTCAGTCAAGCATGTGTGAGTAAGACCCACATTCCGGCATACACGGCGGGCCCGCATTCATCCGCATGTATCATAACACGATTTTATCATGGGAATCGTGTCTACGGGATTCAAGCCAAATGGTGGAAAAAGCTAAGCATATACATGTCTCACAAAAGGTGGTTACCTAACAAACTAGGGTTTTACCTTAAAAAAAAAAAAAAAAAAAAGAGGAGCGGAACTTACCTTGGACGGACGGCGCACGATAGCAGCTCCCGAACAAGCGGCAACGAACAACACGGCGGTCGGCGCGATGAAGACCGAACGGGAGCTGCTCAAACAAAAAAAAAAAGGGGAAAAATTTCGTGAGAAAAGAAAAGGGGTTTGGCCTCTTTTATAGACAAAAATTAGAAGAATCCCAGTAAAAGAAGGATTCCTCCCTTATTTGGTTTCCTCTTTTGATTCAAATACACAAAAAAAGAAACCGGCCCCACCAAAGGATTCCATACAAGCGTGACGGCGTGGGAAACTACGGTCGGCCAACACTCTTCCGGGTAAACTCCTTTTATCTGTCTTTCTCACATATGTATGTCACCATCTCATGCCTACCACACAATAGTGTAACCATTATGTGCTAGGCGGGGGACTTAATGTTGATGGTGGATTTTCGTTTAAGGTTAAATTTATAAAAACTAGGAAAAATCATGCGTGACATCTTGTAAAAGATAAAGCCATTTATAAGTGTTGGATACTCCTTCACTTAATTCACCAAGAATGGAGCATGTAGCAACAATCCCATTCGTGAATACATGAAATTCCTCCCAGGTTGGAGCATGTGGCAAAATCCCTTCTGTGAATTTCATATCGGCCTTGTATTTCCGGTACTCATTATCGGTGTGGCATGACGGCGAGTGTTACTCTTACTGAGTAACACGAACCTCCAAGCACTATAATGAAACCATGTACGAAATACCCGTACAGGTGACTCTCGGTGTGTTATACTAGCCCGATTGAGCCCCTCTCGGTGTGTTATACTAGCCCGATTGAGCATTCGGACCGACCGTACCGATCGGATATGATTCGATCATGATCATCCAACTCCATAAGCATGATTGGATGACCCCAGATCAATTCCATCACCCCCAAGCAGGTATGGAATACCCACGGCCGACCCCGCATGGTCGGTCATTGGCCTAGCTTGCCAAGAAACCGTTCATACCAAGCATTATGGACGGAAAACCCTAAATTAGGGTTTGCGGCATATTACATGTGTTGCAAAGCAGTCTCAACCATCCATCTTCGCGGTATAGATGGAGGGTGTAGATGTAGACTTAAAGGGCCTAGAGCATGTCAACACGATCACCGTGGGACCGCCTACACACTTGACCAATCGGTCAAGACCAACAATGTTTGGCCGTGACAAAATCGTCACCCAAACAAGAGACGACGCACGGCTTTGAAAGCCAAAATTAGGGTTTCAAGCCATCACGCGCGTCCATCTTTTCCGGCACGAATGGAGGGTCACAAATTAGATTAAGCAAGGGTCGGTCATACCAGCATGACCACCGTGGGCCCATCTACCTCCTCATGTGTTCGGCCAAGGCATATCATGCCTGGTCAATCCAAAACGTGCGTCCAAACTAGCATGGCCACGCCTCCCAAACCACAAACTAATCTCGACCGCTCAACTTCACCGGATGATTTGAATGGCTTAGATCACTTTTTCATGGGATATTCAGGTATAGGCATGAACACCAGCCTGCCATCTTCACGTCAAACCCATCGACCAAGACCGACCAAATTAGGTCGTCTTGGAACGCGCGCCGGAAAAAGCATGATGCGCGGCCTTTTGCGGCATCAATTTCCTATTGCAAAATCGATCTCAACCACTCCTCTTTGCCGGTCAAATTGAGTGGCCTAGATCGCACCTTCATGGGACAGTGAGACATGGACGTGTACACTGGCATGCTATCTACATGCACGCTCGGTTGGTTCTCTCCAAACCCCTTTCCATGCTCGGTTTCGACCAAGCTGAAGAGTGATGCTTGCGCACCTCTTCAAAAACCTAATATTCATTAACGGTCGAGATGAGTGTCTCAAAGATCATCTCATCCGTCCAACTTCACCTGACTTGGTTATACAACCTGGTCGGGAGTTATTTGGTCGGTGAGGCGTCATTACCCATCACTTTACCACACCATAATGCGAGTACGTGCATAAAATACACACGATACTTCACAAGTATCGACTTTACGAATAACACTGAGTTATTCAATTCGCATTACATGCTATCTTTCGTGGATCCACGATCCACACATTCAGACATCAATCATGTCACACCTTTGGGGGATACATACGGGGTATTGGTCGGCGGTCTACAAAGGCGTGCGGCGTGCAACGCGCCATCACAAGAACGTGTCAGGAAGTCATGGACTGTTAGAGATGAACAGGAGAAGTGGGCAAGAGACTGGTCGTGTGGCACCGACACACAACTCCACTACTCCATCACTCCACTTCCTCCACTTCCCACGAGAGACGTGAATAAGGCTCAATGACTTGTATAAATAGGTTCTCCGCCCTATTTCAAACAACAACACAAGTCCATACGAGACAGAAAACCAAGTGTTAATACAAAAACGTATTCCAACACCCGAGCTTGCTGGCATCAATCACAAGCCTGCTCACCTTTCGTTACAAGTCATAAGCAAGCCAACACCTTCACAATCTCAACACCTTCTTCGCTTCCCTCCCTAAGATCAACCCCATCTCCTTCACTTTGTGACCGAAACAAGTCGAACGGCCATTTCTTGGTTTAGGCCGGACTTGCACAGATTGATCTCTCGAATCTACAAGCACTCACCGCGCAGTGCATTTGTTTAAGGTTTAAATTCATTCCTCATCCACACCCCAAATTACCAAATTCTGCAGGAGTAGTTTTCACCCATAAACACCTAGGTTTCTTTTTCTCTTCACCGTTAATGAACTATTGAGGAAGAAGATACATAAGTATCTCATAAACCCGCATACCTTATATCAACCTTAATGGGCTTGACTGGTTACAAGACGGATAACTATTTTGAAGGAAATAACTAAAACATCTAATAATTTTCAAAAGTGACCTTTTTGTGAAACTTTTCTCGATAAAAACCAATAGGAAAATTTATATGTTATCACTGAGACTCACAGATAAGTCAAATTTGTGATACAAAACTGGTTAATTCATATACAATCCGACGAGAGTATGTATTTACCAGGATGAACTGTGTTACCTAAATATTTCCGTTAACCAACAAGGATACCGTTAAGATGGTCGGTTTTATTTCAAACACAAACCTAAGTTTAAACATCAACATGATGATTAGATAAACCTAAGAGCATTCTTAACTTGGCTAGTTAACAAATATTCTCATGGATCATGTTCTCGTCTTTTACTTAGGAGTCAAATAAGCAGGGAGAATATTTTGCTAAGAGCACAAGATTTGTTGATACCCACATCGATTCATTATATTTTGGACTCAATGTTAGTGATGTGGTAGCACCTAAGTCATACTTACTTTCTTTTAGAGATACATGTACATAGGAGACAATCATGACACTACATAGGGATTTACGTCGTAGAGACACATCTTTATGGAGCAAGGCTCAGCATGACTAGACGGATCTTTTAATGTCTTCACTACTTGAAGTAATTCATATTCTTTATTATCCATTGTAGAGTACCAAAAAATACTCAGATCCCACTAGAGACACCTGATACGACATACACACAAAGATCACAAAAAACCAAATAAACACAAAAAGATAAGAAACTACTTATGTGTCACTTGCCCTTCTACGTACATGATACTGTGGTGCCAAAATCTTTTTACCAAGAAGTTGAGTGCACAATAAGATGCTCACCAACCATCCGAATGATAGTCTTTGTCTCTCGTGCTTGGAACATGGTCGATTGGGTGAAACTTCTTGACCAGGATTGAAATCCTCTGTTCAGTTCCCTTTCTAACAACAAAGTGATTAATCGATTGAGTTTCATATTTGTATTCTTCTTTTTAGGGATTGTGCAATACTTCTTAGCATTTCCAATTTGTTCACGCTGAAAAATGTTTTACCAGAGCCGGAACGATGCAAGTAGTTAACCTTGTTCTTGATCAAAGCAAGATGTTGCAATAATTCAACAATATTCTTAATGGCTTTGAAGAGATATTTGTCTATAGACCATCCTTTGTTGCATTCCTTAAGGATATTGAGAGACAACCTTTTAAGACAACGAAGCCTAGTTTTGATGCCCCTGAAAAAGCGGGGGTCTAACAACCACACCCAATATTTCACTTAGCAATCTGTATGGACTAACTCCAATATAATTCCAAGAGAATCAACTAGACAGTCATACTTAATCAACGAAATATATCCAAGAGTTTGTATCTCTGTTTCACAATGTAATCAGCAAATCAAACAGATAGAAATCCACGAGCCTGATTATTATGTGAAACAACTTGAACATGACCGGATCCGAGCCCGCTCTCTGAGCCATTGAGATCTCCCCTCGGCTACATCCAACTGCCGCTCCATCACTATACATCATCTCTTGATGCTCCGTGCTACACCGAGATCACATCAAAACCGGCTGCCTCTCTCGACCTGTTCGGATCGCACCAGCTTCATCCGACGCTCGCTACAATCTTCCCATCATCAGTCGATGCAACCGCTTAACACCCTATCAACCTAACCCTATACCTATCGAGCAAAACCACTTCATTTCTTCTCTTCTTTTTCTCTTTCTTCTCTTTCTCGAGCAGAGCTCTGCAACACCCATCCTCGACCAAACCGCGCAGCCTTACAGCCTCCCTCTCCACGACAAAACAAGCTATCACCACTGCTCCGCCACTCTCTCCCTCGATTAACTCTTTCATAGCTTCTCCTCACCTTAGAAGCTAGGTCGAGCTAATTAGGGTTAGGGTTTTCTCGAG
Source organism: Papaver armeniacum (assembly GCA_023531295.1). Lineage (NCBI taxonomy): Eukaryota > Viridiplantae > Streptophyta > Magnoliopsida > Ranunculales > Papaveraceae > Papaver > Papaver armeniacum. The sequence continues at coordinate 97,006 of JAJJWW010009816.1, forward strand.
CAACCCATGCATGGCGATTTCGAAGCAAAGTGTTGATGGAGAGGACGATTGAAGTATGGGTGAGAGTATCTCGATTTGTTTTCTATTTTATCTTGATTTTTGAGAAGAATTAGGGTTGGAGATATTTTTCACTTGCATGTATAAATTGAAGTGGTATGTGTGATGTTAGGGTTACGCTGGATTAGCCGGAAATTTTGTCAATTAGTCTTAATTTGTGTCTTGTTATGTTTTAATTTTAATTCTCGAGGGTATTGTTGAAACCCTGTTCTTATGCTAATGAATTCATCTTCTTGTTATAGTTTTGTCATGCTTCATGGTTAGAATGATTTAGCTCTTTGAGCACATGACCCGTGATGGAGTGTCTTAACAAGAAGACACTCCATACTAGGGGGTGTGTGAGATTAGCAAGACTATATTAGGGTGTTCTTCCTGGAAAGAACCAAAAATATAACTGATTAGGAAATGCCTTAGCTTTAGGTCGGGTGGTGGATTCATCACCCAGTATTACCTCATTACCTTAGCTCGAGTTCACTTCAAACTCGGTAGTTTCGGCAAAACAACATTGTTATAACTCAATCACTTGTTAGAACTCGGTAGTTAGCAAGCTTAGATCACATAAGGGCACCACAAGTCTCGTGGTTCGGCCGACACGTGCCCATTGCTACATCACGACACCGTGCACTTGCGGTATTCCGTAGGCCGTAATTTAAACATCTTTTCGGGCCTACCAAGTTTTTGGCGCCGTTGCCGGGGACTTGGCGCGTGCCCTGTAATCTTTTGCTTACTTCACTGAGTTGCAATTCATCCCTGTACATATCTAGTGTAACTTAGTTTCCAGTGTTCTGTGTTTTACTTCAGTTTTTGTAACTTAGTTTCCTTGTAGTGTAACTTAGTTTAATTTTCTTATAAACTGCATCTGTAACTTAGTTCAACCATCTTCGCATCATCTTGATAGTTAGTTTGCATCTCATGCTAGCTGTGTATCATCTGTGAACGGCCATAGAAGGTAGAAGAAGCTTGCACCTCATCTGTCACATTTGCTTCAACCCAGCTTCGCTGTGACCTCCACTTCTCATTGCTAAAACCTCATCTATGCTAAGTCGATTAAGTGGTAACTGTGCAAGTCTGAGCTAAAATTCTGTGTTGAGCTAGCAGGAACTTGCTAAGCTTGTTGTCTTCTTGTGTTTCTTTGTTGTTGTGCTTCTTGTTGATTTCTTTGTGTTTCTTTGGTGAGAAACCAAAGAAAGGGAGGCACGGAGCAGAGCAACACAGCCATGTAGGCTGTACCGGTTGGTTGTTCTCAAATCTTGTTACAATCTATACTTGCATGAATGATCTGTGTGCAAGCATTTGCTGTTATTTGAGTTTCATTTGGGATTTGTTAGTTGTGCATTGCTGAGACTATTATGAGATTTGGAACTACGGTATAGTCTTCTTTGTGACTGTGAGACTCTTTCAACCCCCGTTGAACTTATGTTGTGTCTTGTACTAATCGCCTTGAGCCCCCTTGCTAGCCCCCAGGCTGCAAGCTTGAGCTCCCTTGCTAGCCCCCTTATGCATGCTCGTTGACTAGCCTTATGTTAATAATGCGTGCTTCTTTGGTAAATTGTGTGTGAACTTAGTGTTTCATTTGTCTTGCCCGAGCACCTAGACTCGTGCTAAGTTTAAAACCTGCCTGTTGACACTATGACTTGTTGATGCCCGAGTGGTTAAACAAGTTCATTTTGTCTTGTATCATTTCTTTCAGAGAATTGCATTGCTCGTGCCTTCGAACTACCATTGAGTTGGCCGTGCCCCAACTCCAGCCCCCAGCCGTGAGTTGAGCTGCACCTTGGGGAACCAATTGAGCTGCAACCTGTGCATAGATACTTGTGCATCCGTGCAAACCACTGAGTTTGCATAGCCTCGGGCTTAATCTAAACGGGAGCCCTGGTGCCCTTTGGGCTCTACTCAAGCTGTTAGGCCATACCATTTTGCACAACCACTAGGCTTAAACTAAACTGAGCTCTACACATAAACTGAACCACTAGGCTGAACCCAGCACCATCAATCTGAGCTTACACTCTGCATAACCTGAGCCCACTCCACAGTTCCACTGGGCTATAGACTAAGCCCCCGTCGGCTGGGCTTTGCACCCACTTGAGCCCACATCTCCTGGGCTGTACATTAACCTGGGCTGCTGAATCAGCCCACTTACTGGGCTAGCCATTCTAAACTTTCAGCCCACATCAACCCACAACTGGGGCTGCTAATCTGGAACACAGGGTGAAAGCCACTAAGAACCAGGCTCGCTCCCTCACAATCAAGCCACCTTTATTGGGTGGAATCGGGCTTACACCACCGAGCCCAACCTCAAACCAAACCGGGCTGCGCGTTTAAACTAACACATCCGTCGGGCTTAAACTAAATTGAAGCCCACATCTGTTGGGCTGGCACAACTGGGTCTGTGCAAATTTCACAAACCTAGGCTGTTTAACAAAACCCCCGAATTTCGCCTAAACAAACCGAGCCCACGATTTCAAGGCTGTACTTTCCAACAAAACCAAATCAATCCCAACAAAACCAAGCTTCCCACAAAAACCAAACAACAAGCCCACATAAACCAAACTTTCCCACATAAACCAAAGTTTACAAAAACAAAAATGAACCCATTTAAACCAAACAAACCCACATAAACCAAATTAGATTGTGAGTTCAATTTGATAAATCATGTCAGGATTTTAGTGCATCTGGGGATTCAAACAAATCCCTTAGAGAGCTCGCACACGGGCATCTTTCACAAGATGAACACCCATACCATAGTGACTTTAGGGAATTTTATGGGCCTTCTCAGGGCCCTGATCTCACATACCCTAATCATTATGATCACATACATCATCCACCACAGGTTGAAAATGAACAATTTTCTCATACCCAGTCATCACTTTTAGATCAATATGAAATGCATGCTTGCACCTTATGTGGTGGCTTAGACCACCTCATGAATCTTTGTTATATCTTGCATGCTTTTAGACAGATCTAGGGAAACCATGATAATCCAATGTACGAAGTGTCAGAAGTGACTATTGGGACCATAATCAACCTGCACACATGCATCATTCACCACAATGGGAGATGAACAATTTTATACTCCCCAACTCCTAGTTTGCAATCAATAATGGATACACTCATGGAGCAAAATGCTAGGCTTGAAATGAATGCAATGCATGACCATCCATATAAGCAACATGTCTGAATTTCCCTTCTCTAGTAAACCTCATGCACAACCATACAATGAATATCCATATGAGGAATGCATACCCACTAGTGAAAACTCTCCTTCAATAGAAAAACTCAAAATGATTCTTCACCAGATAGAATTACAAACTGATAGGATTGAAAATAGTGTTTCTAGTCTTACTCATGCACTTAACATTGAACATGAACCTAATCTAGAGGTAGATGAGTACACTAAAAATACTACAATTTTGAATGGAGAGATGAATTCTTGCTATGATGATGACGATGATGATGAATATGAAGAGCATGTGTATTTTGAAAATGTAGTAGAATCTTTAGGTTCGAGGCATTAAATGTCCCTTGTCAACCCTATGAATGATGCTTCTTCTTCGATATTCATGCATGTGATGTTGATATGGATCCTGTGGAATTGTCCTGTGAAAGTGAACATGATTTACCCTCTTTTGACTTTGGGAAAGTGTGTGATGGTACAAATGATTTTAAAAATGAAAACAACTTAGATGTACCTAACCTCTCTCCTGAGTCACAAATTGATACTCCTCCACCAAACCTAGGTGTAGTTTGTCAAAAAATTGCAAAACCAACTTTTCTGAAAATGCCTAACTTAGGCCTAGAACTTTGTGCTTCCCAAGTCCTCTTGGACTATTTTGCATCAAAGTATAACACTCTTAAGGAGCCACAGTTGGAATATGTATGTCTGCCTGTAATTAGCAAAACTCATTTTGAGTTAGACCTTTTGCATGATGTACCTTTAAAATTGCAAGATTTTGTTCTCACAAACACACCCGTTCACAAATTTAGGTTTGGGGGAAACTCATTCCCATTTGCAGTCTTACTTGCACTCTCATATTATATTTGTGTAAGGCTGTTAATGTTTGTATATATTTTCTATTGGGTTGATCCTCAACTCTTTAGATTGTTAGTTTATGGTGAATTTTCATTGTATATATCCAGTAGGACTTGTTAAATTTTTCTTTTCTTGATTCGGTTGAGTCTTCTTGCACATATATTATGCTAATCCGATATGATCTCCGTTGAGAATATTGGATTCTAGCCTTGACGAATGAAGCTCAACCTTGCTCTTCTTGACATCAGGTAATCTCTTCCCTTTTCTCTTATCAAGACAGATTCTCTCGGTATGTGATTTGTTTAAATTTTTCTATATGTAGACACATTGAGGACAATGTTTGATTTAGGTTTGGGGGTGTGATTTGCATTTAGAGTTTTTAGTCTTTTATTTCACCTTTTATTTTGAAAAAAATAAAAAAAATAAAAAAATAAAAAAAATAAAAAAAATAAAAAAAAAATTCAAAACTCTTTTTGTAAAAACCTCCAACTTTAGAGATTTTAGAGTCACTAGCATGCTTTTAGCTATGTTTACATAGAAATGCGAATAGAAATAATGAACTTGGAAGTACCTAGGAGAACACAATCGGGTTTCTTAGTTGATTAGAGCGTTAAAGTTGGATTTAACCATCTCTGGAGGGCGAATTAGGTCTTGTTTAGATATTCGGTAGTAGAATTGTGATCACCCATAGTGGAGACTACCCATTTTACATCAAGCGAGGTACCAGACCTTCACTCTTTGTGACTTTCTAGAAAAGCTTTTAGAGTGTGTGTCACCGTACGTCAATTAGGGTAGGAATGGTGAGCTACCCAACTTCGCACCACTTTCAAAGACTACTTTTGATCTCTTGAGTGCTAATTCCGTCAATCATGAGGGTGACGTCTAAAGATGAAAACTCCTTTCTAAATATCGATTTGCAGTTAGCATCTCTCTCTCTCAATCAGCCAAGACCCATAGAAACACATCATCACGAAGCAGGACCGAATCGAGAATATTGAAAGAAAAATTGATATAGTCCAAGGTTTATGTGCAACAAAGAAAAGAAAATAAGATGAGAATTAATGAAGTTTGTGAAAAATTGAGTTTATCGTTTTATTGTAACAAAAAAAAAAAAAAAAAAAAAAAAAAAAAAAAAAAAAAAAATTATTATTAAGTTTTTGTGAAGTTCAGAAGTTCGTCATCAATAGTTGAAGACTGAAGACCGAAGACAGAAGATTGAAGACGTTTCTATGGTTTCTTATGAGAGAGTGATATTAATTGCCGATCGGGTGAGAAGTGAGTGAGTACTCCCACCCCTTGCTAATGGTTGATTTCCTTTCTTAGAGATCATCGGAAAAAGATTCTTTTGTCCACACCTCTGTGGAGTCTCAGATTTTTATTTCGGAAGGTTATCCTTCTTACCTACAACGTGTGCGGGGATTTCTCTCTTTATTCCTGCCTGCACACATGAGAGACTAAAAGCGATCTTTTTGAGTGCAATTATCATAAAACCCTAATGGTGAGGCGAAGTCGAGGCTTATGATCACAATCGAATCCGAATTCTTTCATATGGTATGGTTACTTCTCGCTCAAAGACTTAAGGATGAGAAACGTTCTTCGATAGTTCTAACTTCTGTTACTAGCATGCGAAACTCTATGTCCTCATAGCTTCTTGGAGGCTTGAGACTCTTTTACACTCTGGAAGTTGGAGAAGGTTTTGTGGGTACACCTGTAAACCCTCACGAGACTACAACTCGTCCACTAGGGACACCTAGGGGTTTAAAGGCTTAGTGCATACGCTAAATGCATTCGAGACCTGCGACGGGGGTATAGTTAGGATTTCTTATTTTGTTTCACTTGAGGACAAGTAAAATTCAGGTTTGGGGGTATTTGATGAGTGCCAAATAGTGCATATTTATACACCTTTTTATTGGCATTTTACTCATCTTTTTCAAACTTATAACTCGAGATATTATCCAGTTGTGTTTTCTTTGTTTTCAAGAATAAATATTTGTATTAATTAATTTTGTGTTTTTAGGTAATAAATAAAGCTCGGAGAATCGAGGAGCTAAAGAGCGAAGAGGTGAAGTCAAACATCTATGGAGCAGATAGCCAAAGCCGCGCAAATCGATTCGACCTAACAAGGAAGACTTGGGCTAGAGCTACCCATGACCGGATCCGAGCCCGCTCACTTGAGCCATTGAGATCTCCCTCAGCTACATCCAACGGTCGCTCCATCACTATACATCATCTCTTGATGCTCCGTGCTACACCAGATCACATCAAAACCGGCTACCTCTCGGCCCGTTCGGATCGCACCACTTCATCCGACGCTCGCTTCTGGTCTTCCCATCATCGGTCCGATGCAACCGCTTAACACCTATCAACCTAACCCTATACCTATCGAGCAAAACCACTTCATTTCTTTCTCTTCTTTTTCTCTTTCTTCTCTTTCTCGAGCAGAGCTCTGCAACACCCATCCCCCGACCAAACCAGAACCTTACCGCCTCCCTCTCCCTGATAAAACAAGCTATCACCACCTGCTCCGCCACTCTCTCCCTCGATTAACTCTTTCATAGCTTCTCCTCACCTTAGAAGCTAGGTCAGAGCTAATTAGGGTTAGGGTTTTCTCGAGCAACCCATGCATGGCGATTTCAGAAGCAAAGTGACAGTGGAGAGGACGATTCAGAGTATGGGTGAGAGTATCTTGATTTGTTTTCTATTTTATCTTGATTTTTGAGAAGAATTAGGGTTGGAGATATTTTTCACTTGCATGTATAAATTGAAGTGGTATGTGTGATGTTAGGGTTACGCCTGGATTAGCCAGAGCTGTCAATTAGTCTTAATTTGTGTCTTGTTATGTTTTAATTTTAATTCTCAGGGTATTGTTGAAACCCCTGTTCTTATGCTAATGAATTCATCTTCTTGTTATAGTTTTTGTCATGCTTCATGGTTAGAATGATTTAGCTCTTTGAGCACATGACCCCTGTGATGGAGTGTCTTTGGTAAGAAGACACTCCATACTAGGGGGAGTGTGTGAGATTAGCAAGACTATATTAGGTGTTCTTCCCTGGAAAGAACCAAAAATATAACCTGATTAGGAAATGCCTTAGCTTTAGGTCGGTGGTGGATTCATCACCCTGGTATTACCTCATTACCTTAGCTCGGTTCACTTCAAACTCAGTAGTTTCCGGCAAAACAACATTGTTATAACTCAATCACTTGTTAGAACTCAGTAGTTAGCAAGCTTAGATCACATAAGGGCACCACAAGTCTCGTGGTTCGACCCGCACGTGCCCATTGCTACATCACGACACCGTGCACTTGCGGTATTTCCGTAGGCCGTAATATAAACAATTTTCCGGGCCTACCGGTACCAAAGACCAATGTTCAAGTGTCAATCAATATAATCAACAACCAAAGGTTGGATTCATAATTGATTGAACTTACGCACAACATGTGATATTTAAATTATATAAACAAATGTAATGTTGAAAAGAAATAACACAGACGCCAGAAGTTTTGTTAATGAGGAAACCGCAAATGCAGGAAAAACCACGGGACCTAGTCCAGATTTGAACACCACACTGTATTAAGCCGCTACATACACTAGCCTACTCCAAGTTAGCTTCGGGCTGGAATATAGTTGAGCCCTAACCAATCTCACACTGATCAAGATACAGTTGCGCTCCTTACGTCTCTAAATCCCAGACGGACTCTACGCACTTGATTCCCTTAGTTGATCTCACCTACAACTAAGAGTTGCTACGACCCAAATTCGAAGACTTGATAAACCATTATGTCTCACACAGAAAAGTTTATTGAATAGATAAATCGTCTCCTATAATTGTTGTTATTATAATTTTAAGTAAATTACACAAACGTTAACTCCGTATTACTTGATAGTGATCCTATAGAGTTTGGTTAAGTCCGAACCTATTATCAAGTAATCACACTTTAATTGTTGTAATGTCTTGATCTCGTATCCATATACGATCACACAAAGTGTGAATACCGATTCGTTGTATTGTCTCGACTAAGTCCATAGACAATCACTTTCAGTAAGAGGACTTATAGGTGAAAAAGTTTAAGATTGTGGTATATTTGGGTACCCTCGTCTTTTCAAGATGTTACCAGGCGATTTTTACATGATCATCTTTTGACTTTCGTTAAGAATATAAGATGAACTTGGTTAACGCGAAAGCTTACCAACACATATTTCGAGAAATATGTAAGCGAGTTAAACTCAGCTCGAAATATCAAATGTGTATAATTGAAGTCTATATATCTATACGACTTTTGTCTCAAATAAGAGATAGAATAAATAGACTTTTGAGTGATAGATGAGTCAAGTCTCCACATACCTTTTGTTGATGAAGTTCCACAAGCTCTCCTTAGTAGTTCTTCGTGTTCAATCGATGAACGTCGTGAAGTCTAATGCTCAACTACAATTTCTATCCTAATCCGAGACTTAGCTATAGTAGCCTAGAAATCAAGACTTATAGTTTTGGCAACTAAACTTGACAACAAGCTTGAGATAGCAACGCTTGCAAGTTCGACCGAGCAATGCTCAAACAGCCCCAACTTAATCACCTTCCTAGTTAATAGGATTATAACTTAAACTCGAATCATCAAAACTAGATTATTTATTTTAAAATATTTAATTACATAAACTAACCCCAAGATAAACCTACACACTCTGATATTATATAATGAAAATCTCTCGAGTGATATAAATATGATAATATGTTATTTTAAAGATAAAAAAAGAATACATATATAAAAGATACATAAATTGCGAGAAAATATCCACACAAAACACCATCTTATCTGAGTGAGCACATCATCCTAAAGGGATGCCCAACAGAAACAAATAACTTCCAAATAATCAGTAACATGCTCTCCACATATAAAAAATAGTTCAACAATCAACATGCATAAAAGTAATTTCCCCAGGTACCTCGATTTATAATATTGTCCCATTTGTGCTATTTAACACACTTCAAGTGCATAAATTAGGATATAAAATTAAAAGTGATAATACTACACTTCTCGTGCTATCATAATATTTTCACTTCCCGTGCTGAATAATAATGTTGCACTTCCCGTGTAATTTGACTTAGCAAGAAGCTGTGGGGAGACCACAAACACTCCTCTCGGGGAGACAACACAAACACACCCTTAAGTTATTTACCCAACAATCAACACACAACGAAAATATGACATTCACGAAAGAAATGTTATTCTAACCCCACTTCCTCGGATATTGCTGCCAAATAACAACATCCGCAAAAGACCACCTCCAGATGATCCACAAAAGTGACGCCAAAACAAGCAAAATATGTTACTCTGACGTCGCCAAACTCATTGGAAAAGACGATGCTAGAATAACTCCAGCCTCTTATAATAGCGTCATCCACACGAAATGCCTACACATCCCATGATTCAGAAAACTACCATCCCCATTCTAGATGGTTTTACAATCAAGCATAATATGCATTGGAATGGATTCTCACTAGAAAATGTAAGAGATAATGTTGAAAGTCCAACCCCCTATAATAATATCGGAGTACAACTCCTATTCAGCATAAAATAGATATAACATTTGGAGAATTCAAACAACGCATACCCCACAACATACCCATCCAGTTACACACAAAACATGTTAATAGGTAGTAAATACACATCATCATACTCGTGATAAAATAAACTTAATGATTACAAGAAGGTTATAGAGTTCCCACCTATTTTGATAACAAACCACACCTACTTCAAGATTTCCAATCTACAATTCCAATCCTCAATCATTATCATCATCATTTGGAGTAAATCCAAAAAACTCTTATCAAGCTATTCTAAATGCTCTTAGCGCTCCATTATCTCTTTCTTTACTAATTTTCCATTGAAAGTTTTATGTCCAAATTGGTCATCGAAGAGGTAGGAAAACTGACCGGGATAGCCGTTTAGGTTATCGACCAACTAACGATCAACGACCAACTATTGGTCAATTGACGATCAAACTAACGGCAACGTCCAGGGTCAAGGTGAAGTCAAAGTCTAGTCAAGGTCAGATCAAATAGTCAAGTCATGGTTAAATGATCAGGTAAAACGAGTCAAATCCGACTCAGACTGAGTCAACTCTGTTAGATAAGTTGAATTAGACGAGTCATTCAACTGACTGGGCTGACTGAGACAACTAGAATCGACTCAGTCAGATTGACCGAGTCAAGGTTGAGTCACACCAATCAGTCATCTGACTGGCTGAATGGCACAAGGCCAAAGCCATTTGCATCGGCCATAGGCCAAATTGCGCATGCTATAATGCTGCATACAACATGTTCAAACCGAACAAAAAGCCTCACCATGATTCATGATTCATTTCGATTCTCTTTTATACAACATCATATTCTTCTTTACAAGATCATTCACAACATTGTTCAAACTACCATTTCAACTTCATTAACATCTCCAAAACCCTGAACCTATCAACCATTATCACCTGTAATTTTCAATAGAATATCACCCCTCCATTTCATTTCGTTTTCCCAACAGAGCATCTCTGCATCTTCAAAACCCATCAATTACTAATCTATGTTGTTTCAATTCATTTTAGTTGAACACCGCCAATCCTAAGTTAAAAAATAAGATATTCCAACGGAAAAATCCAAGAAGTTATTGAATTAAGAGAAGGTAATTATGAAATTGGCGTGAGGGAGAGGATTTCACAGGAGGTTAGATTAGACTAAAGGAGAATTTACCAGATGTAAGAAAGCTCGAAAAAAAATCTCATACACATGTTAGAGAGGATTAAAGAAATGGAAGTAAGTCAACCAAACAATCGATTCTACACGTTCAAGAATTTTTAATTATCGATCTCATAGAAACAAAGCAAATCATTACCCAAAAATATTGAAGGGTTAATCAAATGAAGACGTGTTAAATTGGATTTAGGGCAAAAATCGAAGATTGACTTTGCTCCAGCTTCAAATTAAAATAAGCTAGCTTCGTAAATAACGTATCAAGACTCAAATCTAGCAAACCGTCTAGGAACCCATGTACAATTTTGCCATTATAGCCTATGAACGGCCAATTAGACGCTCTAACGAGGGAAGAAAAACAACAGAAAAAGGGTCGAATAACTCTAGCCCTTAATTGTTAAATTTCGAGTGGGGGAGTTGCATCCAGCATTCCATGTTATTTCCAAATTTTTTTATATTCCTTCAAGAAAAAAAAAAGAAACAAAAAATTGTATGCTTTCCACATCATTTACATCAGTGAGGCCATTTTTTGGTGTGAATTTGAATGGCCCGCGAACCACAAGCATCCGCACCATCACCTGCATACCCTCCCTCGGTCACCCATAATCGGTCTAACAAGTCTCGTCTCAAAGACATCTCAGCCAATACCTTAAAGATTTAGATAGAGATGCAAACCAAAGAACAATGAAAAGACCAAAGAACAATGAAAAGAGATAGTATAACACAAGACAAAACACCTTTTTGTTTACATACAAAATGCAACATCAAAATGAAACGATTTCGATGCAAATTTGATCACATTGTAATCCAATCTTCCCTCTCTTCAATCTCAAAAAATAAAAATCGATTTTAACAAAGAAACCACAAAGAAAAATCAATTCAAACTCACCAAGGAAGCACACAATAACACACAAAAACTCAAACCCATTGTTTACTAGAAAAAAAACGTACTGTACACAGTTGTAATTCAAAAGATAAGATCGCTTAACAATTCCCCTAAATCAAACGATCCTGATTCATCCCACCATGGACGGTCATAAATTATTTTAACAAATGGATCCCGATCCGTATGAGCTCAAACTAACCAATCAGAATTCATCAACCATTTCTCAAAGAAACTTTCATTTCCCTATAAATATCAGTAAACCGACTTCTCCATTCTTCACCAGAGTAAAGAATCTTCAATATCAATCTCAGAGATTTCCAGAGAGAAAAAAAAAATCTTCTAGTAATTTTCAGTTCAATTTCAATATGTCTCAGAAAGTTGATGAGAAAACCATGGAGGTAGAGAAACAAGCAGCACCAGTTGAGAAGAAATCAGTCAAGGAGAAGAAAGAAAAGGTTCCCAAAGAGAAGAAAGAAAAAGTTAATAAAGAGAAGAAGCCTAAATCTGATAAAGCTTCTCATCCTGCTCACCCACCTTACTTTCAGGTATAGATCTAAAGAAAACCCTAGATTTCAATTTTAATTTCAATTTTCAGTTTCTGTTTGAATCGGTTTTCAATTATTGGGATTTTTGATTAATTTAGGGTTTGATTTTTGATTCTGCAGATGATTAAGGAAGCTTTGTTGGCTTTGAATGAGAAAGGTGGATCTAGTCCTCATGCTATTGCTAAGTACATGGAAGAGAAGCACAAAGATGTATTACCAGCAAATTACAAGAAGATGTTAGGTGTTCAATTGAAGAATTGTGTTGCTAATGAGAAATTGATCAAGGTTAAAGCTTCTTTCAAGCTTTCTGATGCATCTAAGAAGGAGAAAAAGCTGTTCCTAAAACCAAAACTGTGAAATCTGTTGCTGCTGTTGATGAGAAGACCAAGAAGAGGAAGAAACCAACAACAACATCATCAAAGCCTGCTAAGTCTACTGCTGCTGCTCCCAAATTGAAAACCGCTGTCAAGAAATCTGAAACTGTTTCACCAAAGAAGAAGACTACTGCTCCTGCAAAGAAAGTTGCTGCAACTCCTACAAAGAAAGCTGGTCGTCCTGCTAAGAAAGTTGTTCCTGCTAAGAAGGCTAAGAGAGCTACTCCTGTGAAAGCTAAACAGCCTAAATCAATCAAATCTCCTGCTGCTAAGAGGGTTAAGAAGACTACTGCTGCTTAATTAGAGATGTCTAGAGATAATAATGGGTTGTTTTTTTGTTAACTGTGTGTTTTCTTTAGATGTGAATATAAAGAAATTTCATGGATGTTTCTTTTTGCTTCTGCGTGTTAGTTGGTTTTAATGGTTTAGGGTCTAACTCGGTTTGCAGAAATATGTGAACATATTATGTGTAATCCTGCAACTCTTTACTTTGGTTTGGTTTAATGGAAGAAGAAGTTTAAATCCTATCGAGTTTTTTTTTACATTTTGATTCTGAGTTCTATTTTCCTACTGCTAGTTGGAATAGTTGGAAGGAATGTGATACCCATTGAAGATGAGCCCCAAATCAATGTCACCACCATTCCTTCATTTTTTAATTTATTCGAAGAGCGTTGGATTCAACATAACTAGAAGCATGAGGATTTGCGCAAACGAACCCCATGAATTACTCCGCCGCAAATCCGTCCATCACTCATTTGCTAACTGTAATATCTTATCTCAATTCTATCTTAATTGAGAAAAATAGGCATAATCCGCGTGTGATTAGTGGAGGTATAATTTATCAGTGAAACCGAGTCATAACTCATTACTATTAGGCACTTTCATGGCGGAAGTGCTACACTTCCCATTATTATTGGATTTAATCCCTGGATGGTAAGTCTCAGTCTCACTGCCTCGGCCCCTTCATCAATGACGCAAGTCACATACCTAATCCACTGTCAAATGAATTACTAACAAAATATACGGAATCAGGGCCGACCGAACAAAAGACAAATAGGTCAAGTTGAAAAAATTTATTTTTCCGAGGCGGTGGAAGTACATTGTTTTTATTAGTTATGATGAAAATTAGTTGATCATAAACCAAAATATGGCGGATAAATGTGTTATGCATCATTTGTGGTAGGTTGCATAATGGTTATGTATTTAATTTTCAAAAATTGTGCCTAAAAGGATAAACACCTCCGATTTTTTCGTTAAAACTCTAAATTTCATATTGTTGTTTGTACTCATTGGGTAGATCTCTTAAAAGCTTTCCAACGATATAAAATTTGTAAAATTCCAAGACACGTATTTTTAATTATGTTATATTCTAGTTTGCTTTCCAATTATACCCCTTAAAAAATAGGATATATAAATGGTGGGCTTGTTCGAGGAATTCATGATTATGAGGATTTATAAATTCCTCGTGTGTTTGGTAACTCATTTAAAATTCCCAGGATCCATAGAATATTCTTGTTTTAAAGTCCATATTGAAGAGAATTGAAGTTTGAATAACAAAGAATACTATTACACTCTCTTGATTTACATCGAGCATATTACATAGCATTTTATAGAGGATGTGAATATCTTTCTAAAGATAAGTATGCACACTGTATATGGAATCAATATAAGTATCTTTCTAAACATAAACGTGTGGAGAAATTCTAGGATTAATTGGTGTCCTTCTTCTACGGATCTGGATTATTTTCCTCAACAGTCAGTTGATCCTCATTACTCCCCATATTCTTCTCAACGGTCAATAGATTCTCATTACTCCCCCTCAAGCGAGTGGGTATTGACAATACACCGAGCTTGCTTCGTAAAGACTGAAATGTATTTTTTGGCAATGGCTTAGTTAGCAAGTCAGCTAGTTGGGAGGTGGTGGACACATATCGAGTAATAAGCGAACCATTAACAACTTTCTCCCGTATAAAATGATAATCCAACTCAATGTGCTTTGTCCTTGCATGAAACTTTGGATTTTTAGCTAGATAAAGAGCACTAATGTTGTCGCAGAATAGCACAGGAGCTTTTTCAAGACTAATACCAAGTTCGCGTAGCAGATAGATTACCCAAGTGAGATCAGCAGTACTGGTGGCCATGGATCTGTACTCAGCTTCTGTACTCGAGCGAGACACGGTTGGTTGTTTCTTTGAAGACCAAGAGATGCAATTGGCACCAAGATAGATACCGTAACCAGTAGTGGAGCGTCGTGTTTCCAAGCAACCAGCCCAATCTGCGTCACAGAAGGCATAAAGGTTAAGTGTGGAATTAGAGAGGAGTCGAATCCCATAATCCAAGGTACCATTCAGGTATCGTAGGATGCGTTTTACTGCTGTGAGATGTATAATAGTGGGTCGATGCATGAACTGGCTAACTAGATTAACCGCATGAGAAATGTCGGGCCTCGTAAGGGTAAGATATTGTAATGAGCCAACAATCTGACGGTACTGAGTAGCATCAACAAGAGTGCTACTGTCTTGGTGAAGATCATGTTTCAAAGCGAGCGGTGTGGCAATGGGTTTGCTCTCTGTCATGGATGTCCTACAAAGAATATCCTTCATATACTTCTGTTGTGACAAAAACAACCCACCAGAGAATTTGATAACCTCAATACCCAAGAAATAGTGTAAAGGACCTAAATCCTTCATTGCGAACTCGGAACTGAGCTTGGTGATAAGACGTTGCAGAAGTTGATCGGAAGAGCCCGTGACGATGATGTCATCTACGTACAGAAGCAAGTATACAATACATGTATCACAGTGCCAAGTAAAAAGTGAAGAATCTGCTCGTGAACAATTAAAACCAATAGAAATAAGATAGGTACTAAAACGTTCAAACCAGGCCCTCGGGGCTTGTTTAAGTCCATAAATCGCCTTGCGAAGGTAGCAGACATGATCCGGCTTGTTAGGGTCGACAAATCCAGGTGGTTGTTCCATATAGACGGATTCTTTAAGATGGCCATGTAGAAATGCATTCTTTACATCCAGTTGGCGAAGTGACCAACCACGTACAAGAGCAACTGAAAGGACTATACGCAGAGTAGCGTGTCGCACAACAGGGCTAAACGTCTCGTCGAAGTCGATTCCTTCAAGTTGATTATAACCTTTAGCAACGAGTCGAGCCTTAAATCGTTCAATCGAGCCATCAGATTTAAGTTTGGTTTTGAAAACCCAACGAGAACCAACAACATTGTAGCTAGCTTTCCGTGGAACTAGTACCCAAGTACCATTTTCAAGAAGAGCTCGTAGTTCATCAAGCATGGCAGCAACCCAGTGAGGACTGTTAAGAGAAGTTTTAATGGTTTTGGGCTCACTAGGGTCAGTAGACTGTAATACTGGAAGAGCAGCGTGGGAAGTAGATGAAACGGCTAAGAAATTCTTGGTATTTGGTTTGAATATTCCATCCTTAGATCTGGTTCTCATAGAATGCATTGGGACATTATAAACCGTGGATGGTTGAGGTTGGGAATGGTCGAGCAAAGGCTGTATTGGGAAAATTTGTTGGGATGACGTATGAGATGATGACCCTACAGGGATGTTGCTTGTTTCTAGAGTTTGAGAGGGTGTATCTGAAATGGAATTAATTTCATTAAGATTAGGTTCTCTAGGTGTCGGTGATGTGGGTTCAGTAAAAAAAAGAGTTTGAGAAAGTGGAACTAATGTAGTACTATCATTTTCACTTTGGCTTGGTGCTGTAGGATCAAGTAGAATTGGATATGTAAATGTGGTGGGTGTTGGGGACGTCGATATTGCTGTAGCCGGAGGTGGAGTTGTAAGAGCAATAGGTATAAGAGTAGGAGTTGGTGAATCTGATGAAGGTTTAAGTTCTAAGCTAGATATAGATGATTTTAAAGGTTCTGAAGTTGTAGTCCACTCATCGTAGGATGTAATTTTCAAATCACTAGATGGAGAACTTTTGCAAGTGGTTTCTTTAAAAGGAAAAATACCTTCATCGAAGACGAAATGTCGGGAAATAAATACGCGTTTAGTTGATGGTTGTAAACACCTATAACCCTTGTGGATGGAACTATAACCTAAAAATACACACGGATACGATCGAGGGCCAAACTTGTTTTTGGTATAGTCCCGGAGATAAGGATAACACCTGCATCCAAAAACTTTAAGCATCTCATAACTGGGGTTAGTATTATATAGTGTGAAAAACGGTGTTTCCATTTTAAGAGACGAATTTGGAAGACGGTTAATAAGGTACGTAGCCGTCTAAGAGGCATCCGGCCAATATTGGAGAGGAACATTTGCATGAAACATTAGTGTGAGACCAGTCTCAACAATATGTCGGTGTTTTTGTTCCGCCACACCATTTTGTTCAGGGGTGTGAGGACACGAAACAAAACGAATGATGCCATTATCTTGTAAATAAGCAAGGAAAGGAGTATAATTGAACTCTCCCCCTCCATCACATTGAAAATTTTTAACACGATTATCAAATTGTTTTTCAACCATTTTATGAAATGTAACAAAAGTAGAATAAAAATCTGATTTCTTTTTCAAAGGATAAACCCAAGTATAGCGAGAAAAATCATCGACAAAAACAACATAATATCTAAAATTTTGGGATGATTTAACAGGGGCCGGACCCCATAAATCACAATGAATTTTATGCAGCGGAGTTTCAGATCTGTTGTTCAAATGAGGAAATGAAAGACGACAACGTTTGCCCATTTGGCAGCTAGAACAAAGAGTAAAATGTTTCTTCCATGAAACTGAGATTAAATCATTAGAATCTAATTTAACTAAACATTTGGAATGTGGATG
Organism: Papaver armeniacum; assembly: GCA_023531295.1. Taxonomy (NCBI): domain Eukaryota; kingdom Viridiplantae; phylum Streptophyta; class Magnoliopsida; order Ranunculales; family Papaveraceae; genus Papaver; species Papaver armeniacum. Next base: position 114,452 of record JAJJWW010009816.1, read on the forward strand.
GCCTAATCTTTGGTGCCATAAATCACAATCTGTTGTTCCACTTTTTATTGCAGAGAGAGCGACAGCACTTCCTCCCCGTATCTAAGGCATATAGACCGCCATATCTACTTCCGGTTGCTAGTATTGCCCCCGTTCGTCGGTCCTTTATCTTGAAATCAGAATCAGAAAAGTCAAAAGAGCATAAATAATCACGAGTAAATTGCCTAATCGATAGTAAATTTTTGGTTAGTTTAGGCACTACTAAAACATTATTCAATTTAATGTTATGTCCTAAAGAAGATGTTATATTTTTTGATCCAATATGAGAGATATCTAGTCCAGATCCATTTCCAACAAATACTTTATCATTACCGGTATATGGAATTGAAGATTGAAGATTACCAGTATCAGATGTCATATGAGATGTCGCACCTGAATCAGCGTACCAACGTGGATCAGATGAAGATGGATTAGTTCCAGCAGGTAGCGCATTCATATCAGCATCATTTTCAAAAGAGCAATCAAAACGGTACCAACAACGTTTTGCATCATGTCCAAAACGACGACACAATTGACATTTTTCTGAATCATGAAACCCACGGTTGTTAGAATCACGGGAGGGATTATACTGTGAGCGGAAGTTATTACCGTTGGAAGAATTTCCTTGATAGTTTGAGCTGCTTGGAGTTGATTTCGAACCATTAGATGGTGGGTACCCTCTTCCGCGTCCACTAAAATGATAATGATTATTATTACCTCGTCCGCCATGGTAAGGTTTACCACGTCCAGATCGCTGAGCGGCAAATGCTAAATTATGATCGACGTCTTGGTCATTCTTTTCAGTAGCATTTGGATGCCTCAACTCATATCCATTCAAGGCTGTGACAAACTGACTAAAAGTGGGAAATGGAGGTTTTGATAACATTGCTGTCACAAAAGTGTCATATTTATCTCCAAGAGCTTGTGAAAGTTGCGTAACCTTATCATCATCGTGACGCATTCATGCTCGGTTTTTGAATTGCTGCAAGATCATCACAAATAGTCTTAAAACTCTTTAGAAAATCAGTCATATTACTGTTACCTTTCTTAATGAGAATCTATTGACCGTTGAGAAGAATATGGGGAGTAATGATTATTATTACTTCGTCCGCCATGGTAAGGTTTACCACGTCCAGATCGCTGAGCGGCAAATGCTAAATTATGATCGACGTCTTGGTCATTCTTTTCAGTAGCATTTGGATGCCTCAACTCATATCCATTCAAGGCTGTGACAAACTGACTAAAAGTGGGAAACGGAGGTTTTGATAACATTGCTGTCACAAAAGTGTCATATTTATCTCCAAGAGCTTGTGAAAGTTGCAGAACCTTATCATCATCAGGGACAGGTTTTTGAATTGCTGCAAGATCATCACAAATAGTCTTAAAACTCTTTAGAAAATCAGTCATATTACTGTTACCTTTCTTAAGAGCATGCAATTGTTGTTTAAGTTGAAGTTCGCGATCTTTGTTGGCCTGTAGGTATGCATCTTCAAGAGCTACCCATACCTCTCTTGAGGTAGTACGACCAATGACATGACTTAAGGCATCTTCTGAAAGTGTACCAGCAATCCAGCTTTTCATTAGCACATCAGTTTCTTGCCATTCTTCAAAGGCTTGGTTTGGCTTTTCAACACCATTCTCTGTAATCATCTTCGGAGGAGCATCCTTGTTGATATAATCCATGAGTTTAAAACCCTGGATCAACGATTGGATCTGCATCTTCCATAGTAAATAGTTCTTATAATTGAGTTTCAATGACACAATATTTATTAGGTGCGGCAGAGTTGCAAATGAAAAAGAAAAAGATGACTCTTTGTTTTGTGGCGCCATATCATAACTCTTTGATGTGCTGTTTAATGTTTCAAAACCAATTGGCAATGGTGGAGAGGCCCAGAAGGATTATAAACCGCAGGATCTGCCCAAACAATGTGGGACTTAACTCGTTTGACGTGGACAATGTAGCTCTCGTCGCAAATGTTTATACCATGAAGAGAATTGAAGTTTGAATAACAAAGAATACTATTACACTCTCTTGATTTACATCGAGCATACTACATAGCATTTTATAGAGGAAGTGAATATCTTTCTAAAGATAAGTATGCACACTGTATATGGAATAAATATAAGTATCTTTCTAAACATAAACGTGTGGAGAAATTCTAGGATTAATTGGTGTCCTTCTTCTACGGATCTGGATTATTTTCCTCAACAGTCAGTTGATCCTCATTACTCCCCATATTCTTCTCAACGGTCAATAGATTCTCATTACATATACTATTTGGTATTACCCTCAAAATCTTAAAATTGTGTATATATGAGATTTAAGTTAAAAAATATGGGTCCATAAATCCCTTGATAAGTTTCCCTGCAAATCTTAGAGCATCTCCAACAGTGGGTGTTGCAAATCCTATGCGAATTTTTATTTAGATCCTTATTTGTGGGGTGATATATATGTAGCAAAGAATAACATTTTTTCATGAACCATCTCCAGTAGTTTGTGGTGTTAGTTTTAGGATTTGATTTTTTTGGATAAAGATAAAAGTGATTTCTTCTTTCCTATTGGTTTAGAAAAATCTATTTAAACACAATAATTAGAAAAATAGTGAAAAAGATTATATGGAGGTCATTCCCAAGGTCTAAATAAGACTTTCTCTAAGACCTTTTATAGGACCTACTGTTGGAGATGGATTTAATCTAAATGAAGGTCTAAAATCCTATGTGTCAACTAGAAATAAAACTTTCACCCTCTCGTTGGAGATGACCGGAAAACCGATTCCAAAGGGAAAACGCGATTCCGGATTTGGGCAACCAAACATACCTAAGGGAACGTAATTCCACCAAATCCCACTCATAAATCCCACTTTTTAAAATTTTACATCCAAACTCACCAAAAGAGTAATAATAATTGGATCAAAGGGAGGGACAATTGTGTCAAGTGAAAAAGTAACCATGGACACCAAAGATTTCCAATCTTTTATGAAATTGCAAATTTGGCGCGAGGCTTCATTTTAAAAAAAGTGGCCTTAAAAGGGACTCCTTCCCTTCGGGCCCCTCCGGTCGGTCGACCCAATGATGTAACTCAAGGGTGATTTTAAGTTGTGATTTGCTTAATTGGGCGGCACTTGTTACTACTTATATAATTTTTTTCTTTCTAAAATAGGAAAGGAGATTTTATTAGGATAAAAATCAAGTGATTACATCTAGTTCCACCTAATGAGAGTTTTAAGCCCATATAGGAAAATACGGGACTCGTGATTACGATACTCTACTTGTTCTAGCAGTTTTGCTAGATAATTTGTGACTTCATTTGAATCTAGGTACATAAGTACACTTCCATACCGAAATTTGTCTTAACGTCTCTTTACAATCGGAGATGACATTGTTATTTGTCCATCTAATCGACCCAACAAAATACAAATAGGTCGAGTTGAAAAATTTATTTTTCCTTTGAGACGGTGGAAGTACATTGTTTTATTGGTTGCAATGAAAAATTAGTTGATGCATAAACCAAATATAAAGCGGCATAAATGTGTTATGCATCATTTGTGGTAGGTTGCATAATGGTTATGTATTCAATTTTCAAAAAATTGTGCACACAAAAGGATAAACACCTCCCAGATTTTTTTAAAACTCTAAATTTCATATTGTTGTTTGTACTCATTGGGTAGGTCACTTAAAGCTTTCCAACGATATAAAATTTGTAAAATTCCAAGACACGTATTTTTAATTACGATATTCTAGTTTGCTTTTCCATTATACCCCTTAAAAAATAAGGATACATAAATGGCAGGCTTGTTCGAGGAATTCATGATTATGAGGATTTATAAATTCCCTGTGTGTTTGGTAACTCATTTTAAATTCCAGATCCATAGAATATTCTTGTTTTAAAGTCCATATACTATTTGGTATTACCCTCAAAATCTTAAAATTGTGTATAT
>JAJJWW010009817.1:0-80628 GCA_023531295.1 Papaver armeniacum
GAGTTTCGACATGGATCTTTAGACTTGTTGTTAGTTCTAAAGACGATCTTGTGATAATCCATTGTTACTGTGCTCATTACGTGTGTGATTGATCACAAGAGATTCAAGTGATTGTGTGCAGTTTTTATTGAAGATTTAAGAAGATTTGAAGACAAAGAAGATATTGAAGATCTGACTTGGGTTTTATAATCTTTGGTGTGCACAATACTTGTTTCGGTAAAAGAGGATCCAATTAATAATCGGTTTATCCTTGTGGTAGATTGGATTGATTAATTGAGTAGATCGGCATCAATACATTTCCTTGTGATTAAAGGTATTGATTGGCTTAATCTTAAACGATTACCTTTGGGTGATTGAACATAAGATAGATCTAAGGACCCGACGAAGGAGTTTATGTTAAGATAAATAGAAGAGCCTTTGTCCGACTAATATAACTTGGTTGAATAGAGTTGATACCAAACAGATTTGTTGTTCCTTTACTGTTTGGAATACGAACCAAAGGAATTGTTCCAAGTACGTGACTTATTCACAAGTCGGAGGCGTGGGAATATAGACGGAACTAAGTGAACTATAGGGTTATTTACTTGGTCTCAACTATACGAATTTAGGTGTAATTTTGTGTAGCGGCTTAATTCTGAGAGTATTCAATTCTGGACAAGGTCCCGGGGTTTTTCTGCATTTGCGGTTTCCTCGTTAACAAAATCTTCTTGTGTCATTTACTTTTTATTTTCGCATTATAATTGTTTTATTATAATTAAAGTAAATCACACAAACGTTAATTCCTATTTATTTAATAAGCAATCCTATTGTGTTTGGTTAAGTCCGAAACTTTGTATCAAGTAAACGTACTTCGTTGTTGTATTGTCTCGATCTCGTATTCATAGACGATCACACGAAGTGTGAACCGATTTGTTGCATTGTCTCGACTCAGTCCATAGACAATCAATTTCGGAGAAAGGACTTATAGGTAGGAAAAGTTTTAGCTTGAGGTATTTTTGGGTACCCTCGCCTTTTCAATTGGTATCAGAGCAGGCAAACACGAAAAGATCTAACAATCTGTGTTTGGTGCGATCTAACCTATAAGAATTGAATCTAATGTCTGATTCGGTTAACGTTGTGCAAGAGTATGAATACTCAAATGTTGAAGATGTTACCACTTCGTTAACTCATGATCCAGGAGTTACGAAAGCATCTATGTTTATCTCTGATGAAAGAGAAGAAGCTGATAAAGAGTTGGTAAAACTCCTAAAGCATATACAGTCTCTGTCTTCTAAAGTGATCATTTTAAGGACAGAGTCAAACCTTATTAAACAGGAGATCAGAGAAAAAGACATTCAACTGAATTGTCTAGCCAAAGATAAAATAGATCTCGTTTTCAAACTAGAAGCTCATGGTAAATCTCTTACAGATAAAGAGACACGTCCCATGATTCTGACTAATGATGTTGTTGTGATTTCTTCTGATGAGGAAACTAAAAGTCCTTGCTCGACTTTTATAGATTGTGACAAAACCGGGTTGATCACATCTGAAACATATCCAGATGATGGTAGTTTTCCTAACTACATCAAGTTAAAAGAGGATGAGAAACCATCTTCTAGATCTACTGATGATCAAACGAAATCTTATCCAAAGGAAACTTTGAACCGATTCCATGATGACTCTAAGGAATACAACTTTCAGTCACTTGACAGGAAACTTATACTTCTTCAACATACGGTGGTAACATTTTTGAAAGAAGTTTCTTGTCTTAAAAAACTGATAGATTATTCCTCAGCATAAAGACAGATTATACTACATCCCGATAAGATCAACTCAAAGGAGTCAGAGGAAAGAGTTGATAATCGCTTCTGGAAAAAGGTTCCTCCGCACCCATATCGAAACAGTTCTGGTTTTGATGAGGAACGACTTCAGAAGGAAGGGAAAGGAAGAATCTCTGCCAAAAGAAACAATCAGGATTTTCCGATAGTTGTTTTAGCTGATCACACTAATGTGAATAATAAGGAAGTCCTTAGAATGAGAAAATCGTATGAAAATCTCATTGAAAGAATTAAGAGAGATATAGTTATCTCCGAGAATTCTCACACTAGTACATTTTCTCCACATGATCATATCTCTGGAGTTAGAAAAGATCATCATCTTGGGAGAAAATATTTTGGGCAGAAATTCCCTAAAAGAGACATGAACTATGTTTCTGATATTCATTGTAAGCTGGAAAAAGCTTACTCCGATGCAACATAGTTGTATCGTATGTTGTGCTTTCTCATCCTTTCGTGCTCATAATCTTAGATGGGAAAGGCACAATAAAACAGGAGCACATGTACCATTGTGTAGTTGTTTATCAGAAAAATTCCGTGATAGTTTATGGATTGCAGCGAATCCATGGCAGTTAAAATGTTCATGTTTAACATGATAGGTGATATTTGGAATTTTCGGATTTTTAATAATCCTTCCACCTTGATAATTTCGGACTAAGGAAACAAAATATATTATTTGATATTTTTGGATTTTCCAGAGGTCTCTTGTTCCGAAAGTTGACTCTTTTAAGAGGAGAAACTTTATCTTGTCTATATTCGAAACCCTGAGAAATCCTTTTATATATTATTCATACCCGAGCATGAATCCAGTAACTCGCAGTGTCTCAAAGACTAATAAGGAGGAAGCTCAAAAAGTTAAGGATTGTCAAGGAATCGATATATAGAGAAAAAAGAAAGGCATTATGTCTAATTATGACTCTGATAGCTCAGCTGGATCACAAGATGAGTCATGTCTGTTGGCCTACAACCTTCAAGATCCAACCAAAACCCAGTGGATTCATTCTGATAGTATGTCTCAATATATCCAAGGTTTTGATGAACTAGAAACCAATCTTGCTATGACTATACGACATCAATATTGGGTAAAAGAGAAGTATGAAGGAACAAGAGGAATTCTTGCTGAGCTCAAAGCTCTAATTGAAGATCTTGAGAAACAAGAAGTGGTTGCGGACAAGTCTATTGAGACATGCTTTAAGAGTTTGAGCACTGAAGAGACCTCAGTGAATAACAAGAGCACCACTAGAGATTAAGTTATTTACTGTATTACTTAATCTAGTATAATAGACATCAATTTTTGATTTCTTTCATTGATTGTATTGGTCTATTATGAATAAAATTATTTGATTGGTAATTTTTCTTATGATAGTTTTTGGTTTACATAACCTGTACTTAATTGCTTTTACCTTATTGCTATGTATGTTTATGGGATGTTTGATTTCGGTTTTACTACCTTAATATTCGATCTCATATATTGTGAACCCTCATGGTTTGGGTGACTTTTTGATTTAGTGGGATTAAGTTCTAGCCCTTGTAGGTAGGCTTTATCAAAGGATTATGATGGGTTCTGATAGAAACAATATGTGAAAAAGTCACAATATGTTGAATCGGTTTTGGTTTAGCATAAAAGCATATGTGTTTCGACGGTTTTCAACTTTTGCTTGCAATTGTTAAAACCGGTTTTCAACATTTCTCTGGTAAAGGTTGAGGTGTGTTGTTATTCTTTTGTTCACGCATAAGGATGACAACGTGGTGATATTTCGATATCAATTCTCCCTGGATGAAGATGCAATCATATTTGAGAAGTGGATGCGAAATTTGAGGTAACAATCTTGTTAGTTAATTGTTTTCCTGTTTAAGAAAAGCCTGAGTTTATATTATATATATTCGTTGCTTTTGCTTAACAAAATTTCGGTTCAATTGATATTTGTTCCATGATGTGTGTGGATGTGTGTTTCAATTGGTTCCGGTTAAGAAAAACTATTGTTATCTTGCTTTATTGTGTGGTATCAATTATTTAGGCTTACAAAATTTCGGTACAATTGATATGTGTGTGTGTGATTCAATTGGTTCCAGTTAAGAAAAATTATCGTTATCTTGCTTTTGTATGGTATCAATCGTTTAGGCTTACAAAATTACGGTGCAATTGCGGTGCTTATAATGTCTATGTTGTTTCAATTCCTTTCGGTTGAGGTGAATAATTATGCAAGTTGATTTATTTTGGTTTGTATGAATTATTTATGGCTTAACGAAATAACATGTGTACGGGATGAGTTGTTTAGTCCAATTCGATTCCGGATAAGATGAACTAAGTTAATTCTAATCTTAGTTAGACTTATCGAAGTGAGGTTTCGGTTATTCAAGTCTAATCGAATGCCTAAACAAGAAATGCTAGTTAACTAACCTAGTACTTGTCTTGTTTAAAATTGAAAGGTCTAAGTTTATGGATGATTAGAACCTGAAGAAAAATGGAGTTTATCTTTATTTTGGTCTTATCGAATGAAGTGGTTGTTTTTCAACAATCGGTTTAGCAAAGGGACTAATATGCTTAGTTGTTTTTGGTTTGCTAAACTAAATTGGAAAAATTGTTTTCTTGGTAACATATCAAAATAAGACTACTTGTAGTTTCGGTTTTGATATGGTTATCAGAACATGATGTGTGGAACCCTTGTGCCTAACTCTACAGGTTTGCAAGTCTATTATGAGATTTGTAAGATTCTTTTCGTGTTGTCCATTATTTTTTTCGTTTCTTTGTCATTTTTGTGACAAAAAGGGGGAGAAATATATGGAGTAAACATGTGATGATGTCATTGATATTTATATTAATTGGCATCGCTAGGGAAAAGAACATTGGTACTTGAATGTTTTTATCTAACGAAAGAGTGAAAGCACAGACTAAGGGGGAGTAACATGTCATATGTTTGGTATAACAAAGATGTGTGGATTGAATATCTACCTATCTTCCTTAGGGGGAGTAATAGCTTTGTTATTATAATGTCAACAACGACATTTTCAAGGATTGAATGTAAGCAGTTTCATTGTGCTGTTGAATCGGGAATCAAGCGGATTGTAATGAATTATTGTAATTTGTTTATCCATATGATGTAAGAGTTTTGTCACTAAAATTGACAAAGGGGGAGATTGTTAGAGCATGGCTCGGTTGAACCCACCAAGCGTTGGTATGTCAAGTTTGGTTGTCATATTTTAGTGAATCAAAACTCATGTTAAGAGTCGCTTGATTATGTACTAGAGTTAAACTTCGTATAGGTTAGCTTGAAAGTATTAAGATATGAGACATTACAAGTATTGAGAAGACTTGAATATGTGAAGAAGCAAGGAGATACAACGACAACAATCATCCTTCCACTTGAGGTTAGTGATATTTGACTTGAATTTGTTTCATTCCCTAACGTATCTTTCAAGTCGTGCATATTGAAAACATAAGCTGCGAAGCATATTTGAACTCTAGATAGACATAGTATTAAGGAATACAATACGAGGTTTATTGCTTAACCATTAAACTTTGTAGATAAGACATCGCCATAATCATTTGAATGCTATTGTGATTATGTATGGGTATGAGGTGAGGATTTCATCCTAGGGAACAATGTTTACATGTGTTCTAAGGAAGTAAGTTCATAAAATTGATTGTGAACCGAAAAGGAAATTTCAGGTGTTATTGGTTTTGTTATTCATTGCATATCTTATGAACAACCAATATGTGTGATAGAGTATAACCGCTCACAACTTGTTGTGTTCTTGGTAGAACTATTCACAAAGGCCTGACTTATGTATTGGTATAACTTTTATTAGTAAAACCAATCTTAAGTAATCACCTGTGGTATGATCGGATTTTGTATGTCTGACCTTGTAAGGGAAAGGGAACCGATCCTTGTAAGGGAAAGGGAACCGATCTTAGTAACGGAAAGGGAACCGATCCTAGTAAGGGGTGCAGTACATAAAAGGGAACCGATCCTTGTATGGGGTGCAACAAGGTATATAGCAGAAAGGGGAACCGATCCTATGGACATGTGGAACACATATAAGTTAGATACCATATATATGTGGGGAACCGATCCTAGTACCTAGTCAACCGAACTTTTGGGAAGCTAGTATGACTATGCACAATACTCACATAAAGGTAGAACCGAAACTTGTTTTGGTAGAACCGTAAACCCATGATTGTAATTGAATGTTGGTTTGATCAATCACATAGTTCTTGAAAGTCAGATGAACCAATTCTAAACTTGTTTGGAAGTGTGGCAAATCGGTTTCAAGGTTGTAAGTGTGAAAGAGAACTTACAAAGTTAAGATGTCGACAAACTTTGAACACGTGCTGTGAATGTTTATTTCTATAATTGTTCAAAGATATTCCTTAACGGCTAAGGGAAGAGAATCCCAGGATCGAAACATAAGTAAGTTAGAATCTTTTATTTAGGGTTATTAATTTCATTTTGTAGGGAAATTACAGAATTAGTAATGTGCACCTAATTAGATTTTCCGAGAGATTTCGATCGTTATTTTTGGACAGAGCATTTCCAGAAATTATGAAAACCGAATCTGTGATTTTATGAATATCTTGAGAATATTTTCGGTTTTGGAAATTCCTTGGTGTCCAAACTTCCTTGTCTATAAATACACGAAGTTTTCCTTTCTATCAAACTAATCCTTCGTAACAAAAGATTTACTCTTTTGTTATTGTTACTAGTGTAGCCGCCTATTCGGAGAGGATAGTAACCTAATTAGGTGAAATCTCTTACGGCCGCTCAGTTTAAAGTCTTCTTTGGGATTGAGAAGATCTAGAGCGACCCGTTGGTGGGAAACTAAATAATTGCGGTTTATCTTTGTTTTCGATTGATTTGATTGACTAACGGTGGTTGAAATCTGATTGCACCTAGTTTGTTTATTCTTGAGAATCTTCTCTTCTGATATAAGATTCACTCAAACTAATTCAGAGTTTCGACAGGGATCTTTAGACTGTTGTTAGTTCTAAAGACGATCTTGTGATAATCCATTATTAACAGACTCAGTTCTGTGCGTGATTGATCACAAGAGATTCTTGTGATTGTGTGCAGGTTTTTATTGAAGATTTAAGAAGATTTGAAGATAAAAAAGATATTGAAGATCTGACTTGGGTTTTATAATCTTTGGTGTGCACAATACTTGTTTCGGTAAAAGAGGATCCAATTAATAATCGGTTTATCCTTGTGGTAGATTGGATTGATTAATTGAGTAGATCGGCATCAATATGTTTCCTTGTGATTAAAGGTATTGATTGGCTTAATATTAAACGATTACCTTTGGGTGATTGAACATAAGATAGATCTAAGGACCCGACGAAGGAGTTTATGTTAAGATATACAGAGAAGAGCCTTTGTCCGACTCATATCACTTGGTTGAATAGAGTTGATACCAAACAGATTTTTGTTCCTTTCTTTGTTTGGAATACGAACCAAAGGAATTTTTCCAAGTACGTGACTTATTCACAAGTTGGAGGCGTGGGAATACGAGACGGAACTAAGTGAACTATAGGGTTAGTTACTTGGTCTCAACTATACGAAGTTAGGTGTAATTTTGTGTAGCGGCTTAATCTCGAGAGTATTCAATTCGGACAAGGTCCGGGTTTTTTCTGCATTTACGATTTCCTCGTTAACAAAATCTTCTTTGTGTCATTTACTTTTATTTTCCGCATTATAATTGTTTTATTATAATTAAATTAAATCACACAAACGTTAATTCCTATTTACTTGATAAGCAATCCTATTGTGTTTGGTTAAGTCCGAACCTTTGTATCAAGTAAACAGACTTCGTTGTTGTATTATCTCGATCTCGTATCCATAGACGATCACACGAAGTGTGAACCGATTAGTCGCATTGTCTCGACTCAGTCCATAGACAATCACTTTCGGAGAAAGGACTTATAGGTAGGAAAAGTTTTAGATTGAGGTAGTTTAGGGTACCCTCGCCTTTTCATTTCTTTTCCGCATTATATTTTGTTATATAAGGTTGTTCGTTAATATCAATCAATTAGGACATCCAACCTTTGGTTGTTGATTTAAATTAATTGACACTTGAACATTGGTCTTTGGTACCGTTCAAGTTGTTTCACAGAATAATCAGGCTTGCGGATTTCTATATGTTTGATTTGCAGATTACATTGTGTAACAGAGATATTAAAACTCTTTGATATACTTTACTCTAGATTGAGTCTGACTGTCTAGTTGATTCTATAGAAAGTGTATTGGAGTAAGTCCTCTCAGATTGCCAAACGAATTATTGGGTGTGGTTGTTAGACCCCCGCATTTTCAATTGGTATCAGAGCAGGCAAACATGTTTAAGACCTCATAAGTCTATGTTTGTAGCGATCTGACTATATTGACGAGTCTATCTACAATAACTGATGTGGTTTTGAAAGTTGTAGAAAGTGGTAGTAAAAGATGTCGTTTACTCAGACTTGTAAAGGTTTGGTTTAAGAAAATACGAAAAACAAAGAAAATATAGTCACAAGTTTGTCACAAAAATCGAGAGATACTGAGACTCGGGATTCCACCATAAACTTCATTCATGCGATTCATATATTTATTCTAGACAATTATAGCTCAAATATAATAAAATATTGACTCTGTTTCTTTGCCAAGGTAGATTTTTGAAAAGCAACGACTGTATATCTAAATCATGGGATATCAAAAGACTTAACCTAAGTATAACCCATCAATTGAAATCACAACCATTCAATAAAAACCATAAAACAATTAACAATCCATGCAAAAAGTCATGAAATAATTAAATATAATTACCACATGCATGAAATATGGCTTCCTCCATCATCCCAGTGTTGGGGTTTAGCTCCTCATGTTATTCACGTGCTCAAAGTAGGTGTTCATAGCTCAAAAGGGTGAAAAACAAGAGAAAACTACTAAAGCGGCGACTTTGTAACGAGATATAATTGTTACGAAGTCACCGTTCTGAAGGAACCCTAACTGAATCTGTTGCAAATTCGATTAATTGTTGGAAAAATTGTTACAGAACTGTTACAAATTGATTAAATTTGAAACTAAAGGCCACGGATTCTCGCGATTTTGTCCAAGCCGGGTCTATTGTTCTTGATTATCTTCCTCGTTCTACTGGTGTAGAACTCGTCTCTGCAACTGGTGGTTCTTCTCCCTGAGCTCCACCTAACCTCCGTATCGACCCCCCAATGTCTCGACACCTTCTATGACCTCAACACCCGTATATATACACCACAGAGATCAAAATATCTCGAGAAATCTCTTATTTCCTTTTCTCCCAAGCCACGAAATTTTCTCGTTTTACTTCCCTGTTTCACGTCCCTGAGTTGTCTTGTTTATCCAAACCTTCTTGACATAATTAAATCTTCCAGCATATCTTCTTTTATCGTACGCAACTTCCAAAAATAACAGAGAACCATAACTCGAGAAGAGACCCAGAATATATCCCTTTCTCTCTGTTTCGTTGAAGGAAAGGAAAACTTCCCTTTTCAGCCAATCCTAGTCCCGTCACGAATGTTGTACTACATCAACGAGGCCCAAACCAAACTATTTCTATGAAAATATCCGAGTAAAACTTGTCCAAGCCCTGCCACATTTCGAAACCCGAGTATCTTTTCTTTCCTTGGTTTAACAAAAATCCAATGATATAGCCCAATATAATCGATCCAATCAACCATAAAATCCATGTTTAGCTGAAACAAATCCATCCCAACCAAATTACGTGTTTGAATCTCATTTGAGCTATTCCAAAATTCTTCGCAGGTAAAAAGCAAAAATTCCCGCCAAAATTTGTGTTTAAATCGTGAAGAAGAAATGCCCCCTAACCAGAGTAGGGGTGCATTTAGCAGATGCCTTTGGGGATGCCCACAGGGTGCAAATAACATTTGGGTTACCCTTAGTAATTTGGTCACCCCTTATCCCAAAATGGAGGTCCGTATAGTAATTTTCTCCCACGAGCGCAAAAACCACTTTTCTAGCCAAATTCGCCGCAAAAGCTTATTTCTCCAAAAACACCTACAAAGACATAAAATAACCAAATAAGTAGAAGATCGAGCACTAACAATATACATAATTGAGTTACAAATAGACACATAAATGCGTATTAAAACTCTTTGATATACTTTACTCTAGATTGAGTCTGACTGTCTAGTTGATTCTATAGAAAGTGTATTGGAGTAAGTCCTCTCAGATTGCCAAACGAATTGTTGGGTGTGGTTGTTAGACCCCCGCATTTTCAATTGGTATCAGAGCAGGCAAACACGTTTAAGACCTCATAAGTATGTGTTTGTAGCGATCTGACTATATGGACGAGTCTATCTATAATAACGTACCAGTTCGGAAATCGCCAGATGATTCTCAAAGCTTGGATTCACCTGAGAGAACTGTCACATCTAAGTCAATATCTAAACATTCTCTTAATGTAAAAACTGTTGAAGTCTGGGAAACACGCCTAGAAGAACATTTGTATGGACTTTCTGATGAAGGTGATTCAGATATTGATAGAGATGTTGATGAGGAAGTCTCTGAGTATGTGAAGGTTTTGAATTCGTTGGAAAAGAAGAAGATGACAACTTCTCATGTCACTCCTCTTCTGACTCCTCTCTGTCAAGAAAACAAGAAATTGAGAAAATGTTACGCAGGTGTTTATGTTTCGAATCGTTCTAACGAATCGATCCTCAAGGATTCTGAGGAAAACCTACGTATGAAGTCATTTGAATGTGATAATCTTTTTCAAAAGTACTTTTCGTTGGAAGAGAAACTTGCAGAATCTGAAGCAAGGATTAACTCTCAACAAATTAGTTTTGATGACAGAGAAAGCGCTTATCTCCATCCCAACCAAATTCCGTGTTTGAATCTCATTTGAGCTCTTCCAAAATTCTTCGCAGGTAAAAAGCAAAAATTCCCGCCAAAATTTGTGTTTAAATCGTGAAGAAGAAATGCCCCCTAACCAGAGTAGGGGTGCATTTAGCAGATGCCTTTGGGGATGCCATGGGGTGCAAATAACACTGGGTTACCCTTAGTAATTTGGTCACCCCTTATCCCAAAATGGAGGTCCGTATAGTAATTTTCTCCCACGAGCGCAAAAACCACTTTTCTAGCCAAATTCGCCGCAAAAGCTTATTTCTCCAAAAACACCTACAAAGACATAAAATAACCAAATAAGTAGAAGATCGAGCACTAACAATATACATAATTAAGATACAAATAGACACATAAATGCGTCTATCAAATACCCCCAAACTTATTATTTGCTCGTCCTCGAGAAAATCAAATAAAATCCTAACTGTTTATCGCGAGCATCGTCGATTGCATTTAGCGTATGCAATAAGCCTTTAAACCCCTAGGTGGCCCTAGTGGCCGAGTTATAGTCTCGGGAGGGTTTACCAGAGATATACCCACAAAACCTTTACACTCCAGACCCTAACTATCTACGCGGAACCTTGGAAGGCACTAAAAATTCTCCATGGTTGGCATACTTATTGACTACAGGAGGAAGTACCCTGATGTGAAATTCCAATTGATGTACACGAGTTTGCACTCAAGCATACTAAAATTCATATATAAGTCACAGAGCTCTACTCAGATAGTCACACTATGGACATCAATACCCGGAGTTAAAACTAATCACATGGATAGATCAAGAAGATGGATATAGAGGAAAAACATAGATGGTTTTGATGTTTACTAAGTGACTGGTGTTTCCCATATCTGTCTGAAGGCCTCCGCCAAAATGAACCTATCCT
Organism: Papaver armeniacum; assembly: GCA_023531295.1. Taxonomy (NCBI): domain Eukaryota; kingdom Viridiplantae; phylum Streptophyta; class Magnoliopsida; order Ranunculales; family Papaveraceae; genus Papaver; species Papaver armeniacum. Next base: position 11,566 of record JAJJWW010009817.1, read on the forward strand.
AATGGACTGAGATACTAGTCTGGACTAATATCAATACACTGGCATATACAAGGGAACCAGTGGTCGATAAACGTAACTCTAGGTCAACACAACTGGCATATACAAGGGTTCCAGTGGTCGACTTTATTGAATTTATTCCGGTTGGTCAGATGGTCTGGTCTTATTTTTTTTTTTTTTCGGTATCTCAATCACTCTAATTCACCCTAGCATTGGTAACAACTTGATTCGTGGGCCCCACCTAATCACTTAGAGAAACATAGTTTAAAAACAAAATAAAATAAAAACAAAAGTGAAAAGAACTCAACGAGATATGGTGAAACTATCATGTTATTTCTAACACCTAAACTCTGTGCTTTTATGAATAGACTCTTTAGATGTTGCCATCTAATCAGATTGGTTCCTCAACTCCTACAACCAAGATGCTTCCACCCACTTAGATTGGTTAGTGCCATCCTTAATAAGCATAAATTTCTAGGCTCTGGAGTTTATTTATCGCAATCACTAAAAAGTTTCTCCCATACCCCCAAACTTAAATCTAACATTGTCCTCAATGTTCTAAAGATAAAATTAAAAGCATGAACAAGGAGAAACTGTTACCATTTGAAGCAAAGAGATAAGGAAAGATATTACCGTGTCGCATGAATGTTGGGTTACCTCCCAAGAAGTGCTAAGTTTAACGTCTTCAACCAGACTAAGAGAGGATTAGTCACCTTATAAAATCATAAAGTAATAGCCGAAATTTCTGTGGGTCATCGAAACCAAATAGAGCTATCACAATTAAAAGGAATCTGCAACATGCCAAGAAAATTAACAAATGAAGCACACCCTTGTCTATTTTCCTGTTTAAGACAACTACATCTAGCTGTGGTTCAGGTTCTATAACTGGGTCCAAATAAAATATTTTCATGGGTTGGATTTCTTCGTAGCTAAGATCCGGTTCAGGTTGTAAAGTCTGTAAAAACTCAAATAAGAACTTAGAAGCACATAATAATAACCTGAATAATTTCGGATCCTTAAATTCAATCAGATTTGACTCACACAATTGGCCACGATGAAACTTGCGGTCAATCATAAGAAAATGTGTCAATACTGATTTCCTAAAGTACTTAGGATTAGTCTTAAAACTTAATAATTGACACATCTGAAACTTATACGTTCCCACAATTGGTTGAAAAATATTTGGTGGGAAAACAAAGTCAATCTGGGTATCATAGCCTGGGCTAACCACATCAACCAGAGGATGGGTTTCTAACAACTGAACTTCCTTATGGACATTATTAGGTTCTGGAGAACTAGTATGAAGGTAATCTGGCACAATGGTTGAGGCACATATATCAAGTCCCAAGTGAGGGATCTCTACAAGAGCTAAAGGTAAAGCACAGGGAGAATGATAATCACCCCCAAACTTAGAGTTTTGGGTGTCTCTAGATAGACTATCTACAATTTCCCTAATTTCTAGATCATCGGAATCCTGAAAATGGTCAATTGCTTCTTCTAAGTTATAATCGGAAGGTGCATCCTCACTCATCATATTTGAAAGCTCTACATATTCTTTGTCTAAGACTAATGTTTCTAAATCGTTAGACTCTAAAACAATGTTCTCAGAATAAACTCTTTCCTCAAAACTATCATCGGCTTCGTAATCATAAGGAAATACTACATCGTCTAAAACGGTGGTATCTCTAGTCAAATCCTCGTCCTTTTGAATAGGTGAATAATTATTAAAATTATTTGAATTTGAACTAGAAATATTATCATTGTAAAGCTCAATTGGAGTAACAAATTCCTGATCACTATGCCTAAATATTTCAGATTCTTCATCAACACTATCCTCATCATAATCATCATTGTAATAACATGAAATTGGTTGAACCTCGTCTAAAAAAGTAGTGTTACCAATTCTATCCTTGTCATCTTGATTATGCAAATAACTATCTTCATTTTCAAGGGTACTATTGGAAACACTATATTAAAAATTAAGACTATCTTGAGCAGTTCTTTCCTGGGCCTCTAACAACATTTTCTGAGTCGACTCACATGACTTCCTGATTTTATCTAGGAAAGAAGGTTCACATGTTGCATTGCTTTCGTCCATAACTAAGTTATTCATCTCGTCTGAACTACGAGTCGACTTAAGTATCTTTTGTGCTGACTCAGCTAACTTACGTGCGGACTCTAGTAGAGAGGAATTTTGCTCGTATGACTGGTGGGAATATGGATAGTAATTGGGCTCACCATGGTATGGACCATAACCTTCAAAAGGCTGATGTTCCCAACCACTATTCACATTATGGTCAAAGTAACGTCCATTTTGAAACTCAGTTGGATATTCGTTGTATTGGCTATTGTAATACCAGTTCGACATTCTATTGCGGGGGTGTGAGTTGTCACACAAAATAAAACCCACCGACGGGGGATTCGTGGGTGGATAGAGTCTTACCTCCGTACCGGACGGGCGATGAACCGTTGAAGACGACTCGAGCCACCGACTCCGATGTCGGTGTACGAACCGAGGGCCGAGATAGTATCGTAGCTCATCGTCCTTCCCGCAAACAGTTTATATTTAATTTGTAACCCTTCCTTAGGGTTTTAAAATAATGTCCAAGTCCAAAAATAAAGTCCAAAAAGTGTCCAAAAATAAAAAGAAAAATTACAAAAATACAACCCTATTTACAGTTTCTAAAAATAAAACAAAATAAACTATATACAAAATCTTGTTCTTCACTTTTTTCAGATGGCGATGCTTTCCTTTTATAGCACTTTTTGTTTCCTTGTAGCTTCGCTCCAAATCTGAAAAGAATAGAAAAATACCAAAGGCGTAAAAAAGAACAAAAAATAAAAATAGAAATAACTCAAGAAAACCTAAAACCTAAATACAAGTCCGCGTCGGCGGCGCCAAAAATTGATGTGGTTTTGAAAGTTGTAAAAAGTGGTAGTAAAAGATGTCGTTCACTCAGACTTGTAAAGGTTTGGTTTAAGAAAATACGAAAAACAAAGAAAATATAGTCACAAGTTTGTCACAAAAATCGAGAGATACTGAGACTCGGGATTCCACCATAAACTTCATTCATGCGATTCATATATTTATTCTAGACAATTATAGCTCAAATATAATAAAATATTGACTCTGTTTCTTTGCCAAGGTAGATTTTTGAAAAGCAACGACTGTATATCTAAAGCATGGGATATCAAAAGACTTAACCTAAGCATAACCCATCAATTGAAATCACAACCATTCAATAAAAACCATAAAACAATTAACAATCATGCAAAAAGTCATGAAAGAATTAAATATAATTACCACATGCATGAAATATGGCTTCCTCCATCATCCCAGTGTTGGGGTTTAGCTCCTCATGTTATTCACGTGCTCAAAGTAGGTGTTCATAGCTCAAAAGGGTGAAAAACAAGAGAAAACTACTAAAGTAGCGACTTTGTAACATAAAATCCAATGATATAGCCCAATATAATCGATCCAATCAACCATAAAATCCATGTTTAGCTGAAACAAATCCATCCCAACCAAATTCCGTGTTTGAATCTCATTTGAGCTATTCCAAAATTCTTCGCAGGTAAAAAGCAAAAATTCCCGCCAAAATTTGTGTTTAAATCGTGAAGAAGAAATGCCCCTAACCGAGTAGGGGTGCATTTAGCAGATGCCTTTGGGGATGCCCTGGGGTGCAAATAACGCTGGGTTACCCTTAGTAATTTGGTCACCCCTTATCCCAAAATGGAGGTCCGTATAGTAATTTTCTCCCACGAGCGCAAAAACCACTTTTCTAGCCAAATTCGCCGCAAAAGCTTATTTCTCCAAAAACACCTACAAAGACATAAAATAACCAAATAAGTAGAAGATCGAGCACTAACAATATACATAATTGAGATACAAATAGACACATAAATGCGTATTAAAACTCTTTGATATACTTTACTCTAGATTGAGTCTGACTGTCTAGTTGATTCTATAGAAAGTGTATTGGAGTAAGTCCTCTCAGATTGCCAAACGAATTGTTGGGTGTGGTTGTTAGACCCCCGCATTTTCAATTGGTATCAGAGCAGGCAAACACGTTTAAGACCTCATAAGTCTGTGTTTGTAGCGATCTGACTATATGGACGAGTCTATCTATAATAACGTACCAGTTCGGAAATCGCCAGATGATTCTCAAAGCTTGGATTCACACGAGAGAAGCTGTCACATCTAAGTCAATATCTAAACATTCTCTTAATATAAAAGCTGTTGAAGTCCTGGGAAACACGCCTAGAAGAACAGTTGGATGGACTTCCCGATGAAGGTGATTCGGATATTGATAGAGATGTTGATGAGGAAGTCTCACGAGTATGTGAAGGTTTTGAATTCGTTGGAAAAGAAGAAGATGACAACTTCTCATGTCACTCCTCTTCTGACTCCTCTCTGTCGAGAAAACAAGAAATTGAGAAGATGTTACGCAGGTGTTTATGTTTCGAATCGTTCTAACGAATCGATCCTCAAGGATTCTGAGGAAAACCTACGTATGAAGTCATTTGAATGTGATAATCTTTTTCAAAAGTACTTTTCGTTGGAAGAGAAACTTGCAGACTCTGAAGCAAGGATTAACTCTCAACAAATTAGTTTTGATGACAGAGAAAGCGCTTATCTCGCTCGAGAAAAACACCTGGAGGCTGATTTAGCTGCTACTCTTGCTAAAATCAAGATGTTGGAAGATGACTTGAAAAAGTTCAACACTAGTCCAAGCAAATTAACCACTATGCTAGGAGCAAGTAAAAATCATCGTGATACACGAGGATTGGGCTATAAGGGAATAGATGCTCCAAGTATTAGCAAAGAGGTAAAATTTGTCGAGGCTAGTGATTCTCCACAACAAAAGGTTTCCACTGATGGCAAAAGTTAAATACCTTCACCGGCAGTTAAGGTTCAAAAGAGCAAAGTATATCAACCTCCAAAGTCAGCACACACGGATCGAGGTAAGAACATTCCTTATGTTTGCCACTATTACGTAAATAAAGATCACCTGGAAAGGAGATGTCGTTTCCGTATAACGAATGAGAAACTTCACGATGTTCTTGTTTGGGCATCATAAGAAGTTGTGAAACCAAGATCATATGTTAAGACTAATCCCCTTAACACAGATTGTAACTGTCCAACCTTTAGTTAAAGGAATCAGTGCTGTGATAAACCTAGATTTTCCTATAAACGTCATACGAATCCTTTTTACAATCGTAATGGTTTTCAAAAGGATAACTTCGTAAAGACGAAGTGATGGACGCATTTATGTGTCTATTTTAGTCTCAATTCTCTGTAATGTTAGTACTCGATTTTGCGCTTATTTTGGTATTTTATGTCTTTGTAGGTGTTTTTGGAGAAATAAGCTTTTGCGGGAAAATTGGCTCGAAAAGTGGTTTTTGCGCTCGTGGGAGAAAATTACTATTCGCACCCCGGAAATGGATAAGGGGCACCCACATGATAAGGGATAACCCCAGGGCAACTACTATTGGCACACCAGAACAGGATAGGGGGAGTCCATCTTCCTAGTTTAAATATAAATTTTGGCGGGAAAATATTCCAGTCACGAACAGATTTTGGCTTCGATTTTTGGGCCATCTCTGGACAGATTCAATCATCAGATTTTGGTGGGCTGAACTTCTTAAAGCATAACAGGGAAGATATAAGTGATTTGATGGCGTAGCTTGGGCTGGATAAGCTGGTTCGATAAAACAGGGGCTGGGACTTTTCTCGGTTTTTCAGGCGAGAGTTTGAGTGAGAGTTTCATGGATTTCTTCACGGATTTGGGTTGGTCTAAGCCTGTTAAACCATAACAGGATTCTTAGAAGGTTCAAGTAAGGAGAGTTCTGGTTAAAACAGGAAACGCGTGTGAAGATAAAAAGGAAATAAAGATAATCCCCGTGACTTGCTGTGGAGGAAAAGTAGAGGATTTCTCGAGCTTGGGAGAGCCTGTGGTATATTATATATAGAGAGTTTATGATTCATAGAGTGGGGTCGAGAGTTTTGGGGCACTTTAAAACACCACAGAGATCAACAGGAGGAGTTGCAGGAAACCAGGTTCTGCTGCTGCTGCTGAAGAACACGAAGAACATTAGACAGACTAGAGCAGTCTTTATTTTACAACACCTTAGAGCAGTCGCAGGAACTGTTACCTATTCTTTCATATTCAATCTCTTTTGTAACAATTTTTCCAACAATTGATAGAGTTCGCAACAGTTCTGTTAAAGGTTACTCTGTAACAATTATATCTGTTACAAAGTCGCTGCTTTAGTAGTTATCTCTTGTTTTTCACCCTTTTGAGCTATGAACACCTACTTTGAGCACGTGAATAACATGAGGAACTAAACCCCTTTACTGAGGCGACGGAGGAAGCCAATTTTCCAAGATTTGTGTGGTAATTTCTATTCATATTAATTTTTGCAATATCTTTTTTATGATTATTTGCCTTGATTTAGAATTGATTTAATGATTTTTCCTAAGCAATTGTGATTTCTCTTGATGATTATTTAGAAGGTTGTTGATATTCTATGCTTTGAAATACACTTGTTATTTAAAAATCTACTTTTGAAAAATATTAGAATCACTTTAAAAGTAAAGAGTTGCATGGATATTGATTAGATTAAATCACATAGAAATTGAGATTGGTGGAATTATGCTCTTAAAATCTTGATAACAACCTTCTTTGAGTTTTCTAGTTTTATTTGAATCTAAAAAAATTCTATGCGGGAAATTTACACCCCTCACTATATTTTGTTTAACTAATCCATTCCAAAGATAATAGATGAACAATTATGATTATTTATTAATAATTTTCTTAGAAATGTTTACACGGAAAATGGAATTTTAAGATCTAACTCAAAATACTTGCTCTCTCCCCAAAAGAACCCCCCTTCAACAAATTCGCTCATCCCTTTATATAGGGTAATAGCGAAGCTAAGCTGTCCTTTATTTTCGGGAATGTCTCACTCGTGACACTTCTTAACTTTCGCCGAGTTTCATGTCCTCCTGTCGTCATTCGGTGCGTCATTTATATTTAACCTTTCACGACTCACTCGCAATGTTGTTAAAATGATCCTACATCTTGCCTCTTCTCATGGCTTCTGAAGAAGAGAATGTAAAGTTTATCCTGTACTTGTTGTCTACTCCTCCATTCTATTCCCGACACGTCTCTTTCAATTGTTTATTCTTGACCATTCACGTCCCTTCTCACATTAAATGGATATCTTCGATCTTTTTTTTATCATATCTTAATTTTGATTCTTTATCCCTTCCCATATTGATGATGGCTTAAGTCGTATGTACAAGCCTCGCTTTATTGAGACTCGAGGAAAAGTTGCGGGATAAAGGTTTCACCCTTTCTACCATTCCTAATCAAGGATGTTCATCTATACTAGCTAACTTCTCGCGGGACTTCCCATTCCTTTATATGATCCGAGATGCCACTCTTTTAGATTGGCTTGGAATCCGAGAGATATGCGTAGAAAACTTTTTGAAAATTATGAAGTAATAGGCATGAGAAAAGATAATATCCCTGAGGATAAATTACTCATGCAAGATATCGACTGGCATTCGGGTAAGAACACTACTCCTCGCCACTCTAAAGATGAGAGGTGGTGGGATGTTCCTTTGCTCTTAAGTTAAAATGGCCCAAGAAGGCGGAAGAGGTATGTCCTACGGCTTGCTTTTGCAGTCCCTCTTTCCTCTTTATTCATTGAGTTTGTAAATTTTCCAGTTGCCAAATTGAGGAAAAGTTACAAGGCAAATCCACTGGCAAGTACCTTGGCGATACTTGATAAACTTACGGATGAAGTAAGAAATATCTTTTTATGTTATTTAACAATATTGTTGCCTCTATTTCTTATCTTCATTTGTATGCGAAGGTTGACGCCGAGGAAGCGATAGCTGCGAAAGTTAAAGGCAAAACTAAAGCCAATGCACGCAAGGATAAGTCTTCTTTTCCACCATCTAAGAAGCGAAAAACTCAACCTTCTTCTCATCTTAGCTCAAGCTACGAATCTTCCGATGAGGATGATAATGATAATTTTGGATTCAACTTTCCAAAATGAAGCTCAACTATGGATCAATTGTTCGGCATCTTCTCGGATTCTCTTCAAGGAATTGGAGATACTCAATTGACTTCTATGTGCGAGAACCTCGCCACCATATGTAATATGGATGGCAATCAAAGGAGTTTCTAGATCTGTATCCCCTAGCTTCTTAAATGCACTTAATTCGTTGGTATGTTCGAACTCATATTTCTCCTCCAACTTCGGTTTTAACTTATATCTTAATAACCTTTTTATCTTTCTTTTGAGTTTTACGCTCGGAAGGACAAAGTTACCACTCTCCGGAACGCTAATCGGCAACTTTATGGTATAAAATTTTTTTCTCTCTTATTATTCTCATCTTGCCAATTTCTGTTGCTACACGACTTATCATTTTCGAGATGTATATAACCTCTCGAAGAAGCTATTCTTCTCCATTCATTTCTATCTAGTTTAAGTATAGCCAACCAGTTTAAGCAAATGTACCTCGAGTCTCATGAGAAACCAAAATTTTAAGGAAGAAAATTAGTGACCATATAGATGACAAAGATCGCATTACTAATAATGGTGCCAGGCATTGCAACATTTCAAAAGTCCCTTCTCGAAGTGCAAATGGAGCATTGCTTCGCGAGAACTCCTTACTTAATGAGCGAGAAAATCAAATTCGTTCACTTCTTATTATAAATAATGACGATGAATTCGCTTGGGCGAAAATCTTAGATTGCCAGGGAATAACTTAGGTGTTGATGTTAGTCTTTACAGAGCATACTTCCTTGGTTAAAGAATCGTAATATTCTTTGTTGAGTTGTTAATTTATCGTAATTTATTTACAGAGTCCGAAAAAGATTTCAAGCAAAAAAATCCGAGAATAGATATTTCGGCGACGAGAATAACGAAATTGAAGGATCGAGATAGAGGAGAAGAGTCACCAAAGAGATAATTCTTTTTGAGGTAATATCTGTACATTTAGTATCTCTTTTTGTAAACTTCTTGGGTTCATTCATAATTTCAATCTCCATTCTCCTTTCTTGGCTAACATGATTAATGTATAACTCTTTCATTGGAAGATGGATAACAATATTTCGTCTTTTCCATTACATTTGCCTCTCGTGATGCAAAGTCGCAAAGTGATTTTTATAAAAGAAGAAGTCTATTTATCTTGCCTTATCATTTTTGGTGGTCTTCTAAGCTTGACCTTCCTAAGTAAGGTCTTACTCTGCCACCCCTTATTGCGACAAGGTCGCGGGGACGTCTTTACACTTGCATGCAAAAACCCATTGACCTTGCCTTATCATTTTTCAATTATTTTTGCCTCTCGCAGGATATTTTGCTTGCGACAATATGACAGGCCTAAATATTCTTGCGAAAATAAAGCCCCCGTGACATTTCTTAGTCTTGCGACGAAATCGCATGACGTCTTTACACTTGCATGTAAAGACCCATTGATCTCGTCTTACCCTCGCGTTAGTATTATTGCCTCTGCAGGATCATTGCACAAATATGACAATCCTAAGTTTCCTTACGAAAACAAAGCCTCGTGACATTTGCGTCTTTGGCACTTATCAGCTCCCTAATGGAGGGTGCCGCCCTTATCATCTCCCTGGTTGCCCCTTGAGGAGGCGTACATCGGCCATACAAGGATAGCTCCTCTCATCCGGTCTTAACAACAACCGATTGTTTCGTGACCTCTTATCCCTTATACCTATAGAGTTTATGGTTACAAGGCTGCACCCTAAGTGGAGTTTTCTTGGTAGAGTGCAGCATGCGCTAAGACTTGTCAAGAGTGGTAAGGAAGTTCCATGCTCCCCCGCACTCTTGACTCAACCGGGTACCTCGACGCCTTGATCATACGGCGACTCCTTGAAAGAGACCCTCGGTTGTATAACCTACATATATAGTTGGGAATCCAAGGTACCTCTTAGGATAGGCTTTCATGGGCCCCCAAATCTGCATGACCCAGTTCCAGGGGCGGTGTAACCTTTTCCCTGAGCCATGTTAAGAGATACCCCCTTATATGACGCACTTTAGGTCTTACATTTGCCTCTTACGAAATGTAATTCGCGAACTAGGGTGTACGCCATAAAGGTTCGTCCCATTCATTTACTCATTCATTGTTGTTAAATCATTCAATTATTCATATTTAATTGTTGTCTGATATTTAATTTGCGAAGACATCGCACAATGCTGTTTCGTTCATTCTTCTCTCGGATTCTTGTACATTCTTCTTGTCAAAATTCTCACATATCATTTCTTCTTTGTCTTGTCTTTGATATATTTTTGTCGATTACTTATCACAGACCATTTAGTTTACTTTTTATGCCTTTTGTTCATTGTACTCTTTGCCTCAGCGTTATCCCAATCCTTGAAGGACCCCTTTCCATCGTAACGTTCGCCTGCTTTCATGCATTCATCTGCGGCACTTCGCGATATTTCTACGCACGCCGCGATGAACTACAACCAATTATTTTGTAGCATCGTAACATTCGCCTATTCTTGCGACATTTCGCGATGCTTCTTCATTTCTTATCTCTATAGTATCCACCATCAGCTTCTCTTTTTTCTCTGTTCATCTTTGATATTCTGTTTCCAACCTTTCCTTTTAGCACTTCTCTCTTCACAACTCTCTACATCAACCTCATAACATTTCTGACCTTCCTTCCAATCTCCCTTTATAATTCCAATACCATTTGGATGGGGAAACTTTATACATTGATGGTATGTTGATGCTACTCCAAGATTTCGTGCAGCCATGGTCGCCCGATTAATGCGTTATAAGGAGATTCCACGTCAACCACGCAGAATAAAATGTCAGCTGATAATCCTTGTAAAGGTATCCTCATGTGAACCTCTCCTTTAGGTTTGTTCGCTGTGCCGTTAAAACCGTAGATTTTGTACGTTGAAGGAATCAAATTTTCATCCTCTCCACCCATAGTCTTATAAGTATGGTAAAACAGAATATTTACCGAACTTCCAGTATCTATTAGGATTCTATTGATTGCCCAACAATTTTCTGCTTCGTCATCTTCTCCATCAACTGGTCTTGGATTAATGTCTAGTCGCACCACCAACGGGCTATCATGTGCTTCTCTTCCTTTTGGTACTTAATTGAGGAAAGAAATAATCTTTAGCTGCCAATCTTTCAATTGCGACTTTTTCGCCAGGTTCATCACTTCTTTGTTATGAAAATCTCTTGCATGTACTCTACTAAGCACGTTATCGTGAAAATCTTCAATTGTACGATATGAATGAACGATAGAATTGCAAAATAGATTTTTGGCCTTTGTTCCCACTTACATTACGAATGCTTCTTTTCCCTTCTCGAAAAAGCTGTTCTTTGCACTTCTGATGGGGATGTTGTTAGTACTTGCTTCCCTTTCTCTTCATCTTTTAGAAAATGAGTTAACTTCCCCTGATCAATCATTCTGAGAATGATTCTCTTTATGTTTCTGCAGTCATTTGTTAGATGTCCATGAAAGCGATGGTAAGAACAATATTCATGACTTTTGTCACTTGGTCGTAGTTCCTCCTGCATTCCATGGTGGTGTACGTCCTCCATTACAAGTATAGCTTCCCAAATTTTTTCCACACTAGCATTTAGTGGTGGCATTCGATCTCTTCCCATACCACTGCGATTTCTTGGCCCTCCATGGTTATTATGCCTTTGTCCTCCATAAGTTTCTTGCATATGATCTAATCTACGAATTTTATTATTGTTGCCGCGGTTGTAGTAGTTCCTTTCTCGATGGAACTCCTCCGATCTCTGCTGTCCATAGCCACTATTTTTTACTCGTCCATCATCGGCTACGTTTTCAGGTTGCCCTTGCGAAGTGGTCGCTGCGAATTTAAAAATTTTGGTAATAAACTTGCATTCGCAGCGTTCGAACTTGTATTCGCAACCGGGTATGATTCCATTTCATTTTGTCTTTCTTCCAAAGCAATGTATTCTTCTTGGAGTTCTGACTCGGCCATCGTAATCGTATTTTTAATTTGAATATTTGAATGTATAACAAACTTGTTGCGAACGAGCATTTACAAATGATAAAATGAGATATCTTTCCTCTACCCTTTAGGCCATTTCACTGCACATTGTCCTCCATCTCATTGTCAAATATCTTAAACTCTCGCCAACTCTTTGTTTCAATCCCGAATACATCTTCAATTCTGGTCGCGTGGAATTGTTACTTATATACGCTCCCAAGAAAATAGTTTGTAAATGGTTGAATGATGAAATTGTGTTTCTCGGTAATCCTTCAAACCATTTCGGTGCTTCTCAATTAAGCTTGATGCGAAGTACTTGCACAATATGGCATCGTGATTCTCCCATTGTAACATACATCTCATATAAGCCTTGATGTGTTGTATCGCACGAGGTTGTTCCATCGAAAATGTTGGTTAATGCGGGGTGATTGCATTTAGGTGGTATTACTCCCATTTGTACTTCTATTGTGAAAGGAGTCTTCGCAGCTTCTGCGATGGCTTCATCCAATTGTCTTCTTCCTCCTTCCTTCCTACTGTTTATCAATTTTCTCATTTCTGCTAGTTCTTTCAAGATTTGCTCATTTTCCTCAGGATTTGATTCTGCTGGTCTTTTTTAGCTCTGCCTCTCGCCTCCTGCGTTCATGCCTGTTTTTGACCTTCTTGTCCACTATTTTCTTCTCTCCTTTCTCTGCGACTTTCTCCTTCGTCTCTTTCATCAATTCGCACACCATTATATCTATCGTTCTCTCTTCTGGGTTCTCTTTCAACTCTCCTCTGCATCCTTTCATATTCTCCATTGGTATGTCTATTGACATGATTTTGTGCTCGCCTCCTTTCTCGGTTGTCATGATTATTTTGCCGGATTGCTTCTTCCAATTCTTGGTTTTCCACTTCTGCTCTTACTCTCTCTCTCTCGCGGGCTAGGCGTGCTTGTTCAGCATAATGTTTCTCGATGTCGTCCACGATCTCTTTTTGCCTTCTCAATGCTTCTCTTCCATGCAGTATTGCTCTTCCTTGCCGGCTGGATCATGTGGCTCTGAAATCGCCTAGTTCACTGATTTTCTTCACGCTGCTCATCTTGGAAATTCTCGGGATGAGGAATATAACGATCTGCTGCGTCCTCTCTTCTTTCATGATGTTCTGAGCTGAGATTTTGTGCTTCCCGTTGGTTTTCTACCTCTGTAGTTTCTGTTGGTAAGGCTCTCCTTCTTTCTTCCCTAGTCGATCTTGAACTCGATCTCGCAGTGCTTCTCGATCTTCTATTTGCAATCTCATATTTTCCATTCTTAATTCATGATTCTGTCTTGTCAAGTTTGCTCGTTCCTCTGCCTCTAGTCGCCTCTCTTCATTCGTTTGCCTCAATGTTTCCAATCTTTGTGATTTCTTCATTTCTGGATTCACTTCCCCATTCATTCTTTGATCTCCTTCTCCTTGTCCATTGTTTATCAATTGTTGCTCTTCTTCCCTTTCATCCTCAGAATCCGTCCTCCAAGTGTGCACACTAACTCTATCGTAATCCACAGTTTCATTTGCTACCGGTGGAATTAAAGCTTGGACATGATTCTCGTCATCATTCCTCATATTCATCCTTGACGATTCTCCTCTTTCACTTCTCCTTTCTCCAGCAAGTCTTCCACTTCTCCTCACCGGTTGTTCAAGTACATTTCTTCTTCTAGCCATTTCTCTTTTAGTAAATTCTTTGAAAATTATCTCAAATTTCTTTCTTGTTAATTCTCTTCTTTTAATCTTTGTTCAAAGCTGTTTCTCGCGCCAATATGTAGTTGCAGGAAATCCCACAATACACCCCTCACTATATTTTGTTTAACTAATCCATTCCAAAGATAATAGATGAACAATTATGATTATTTATTAATAATTTTCTTAGAAATGTTTACACAGGAAAATGGAATTACACTTAAGATCTAACTCACATTCGTTCTGTTTATCTCTCCTAATGACTTGCTCTCTCCCCAAAAGAACCCCCCTTCAACAAATTCGCTCATCCCTTTATATAGGGTAATACGACATGTCCTTTATTTTCGGGAATGTTCTTACCATACTCGTGACACTTCTTAACTTTCGCCAGGTTTCACAACATTTATATTTTTCAAAATCATTGTTGTTGTCATTATGATTTTGAGAGAGGAACGACAACTTTCTTACCACTTTACAACAACTTTCAAAATCACATCAATTTTTGGCGCCGCCGACGCGGACTTGTGTTTAGGTTACGTTTTAGAGTTTTTTTTTTTTTTTTTTAGGTTTTTATTCTTTTGTTCTATTTTACGTTTTCTTGGGTATTTGTCTTGTGGTTACAGGTTTTGGATCTCGGATCGAAAAGAAAGCTGAGCCAAAGATTTGGTGAATAATTAAAGACTTGGAGACAAAGACAAAGCGAAAATAAACGAGGAAAAGAGAAAGAATTTTATTTACTTTTTTATTTATTTTTTAGGTTTTTATTTATTTTTTGTTCGAAAGATGCTTTATATAGTAATTACATCGACGAAACAGGCAAACGCGCAACAAGCTGCGCCGCAAGCCCTTTTTGAATTGCAAATCCTAACCTATGAAAAACAAACTCTCTCGATCCAGGAGTCATGACATTACAGTGCATGACTCTCTGAACTCTTTTGAGGAGACCAACCGCCTCTGGAGCCAAAAGACCAAATGTATCAAAAGCGAAAGGAATAAAGGCATGCCCATTGTCATGACACGCCTTCTCATGTTTTTTTTTCGAAAAGTGTATTAGGGTTTATAATTATTTTTGTAATTTTTCTTTTTATTTTTGGACTTTTTGGACATTTGGACATTCTGGACATTATTTTTAAACCCAAAAGAAGGGTGGTCTTAAATATAAACTGTTTGCAGAGAAGGAGGACAATTACGATATTATCTCTGCACCTTGGGTTCGTACACTGACATAGGAGTCAGTGGCCCGATAATGAGATTTTTAATTTGTTTGCTGTAGTAAATAGGTTGTCGTTCACTCGGACGTTGTTGAGATTAAATTTAAAGGTTTATAGAAAATAATAAACAAAAGCGAGAGTCACTGGGTCTAGTATTCCACCGCATTCATATAAATAGGTTCAATTATTTATTCTTCAGCAATTATCGCACAATAAACAAAATAACATCGACTCTTATTTTTGCCAAGGTAAATTCTCCAAATATTAGTTATAAATCATAAGCATGGGACATCAAACATCTAAGCAAGCATGAACCATCTAATCAAATGATAACTAATTTTTTCAAATCATAAAACAACTTAAAATAAATGCAAAAGTCATAAAAAGAATAAAATAAATTCACCCATGTATGAAGTTCGGCTTCCTCCGTCGACCCAGTGTAGGGGTCTAGTTTCTCATGATAAAAACACACTCAAAAATATAATTCATAGCTCAAATGGTGTTTTTATTAAAGAAAACTAATAATTCTCCCCAAACTCTTGATGTCCCTTCTATACTCCTCAACACTCTATTTATACTCAACGGGTCTAGGAAATCCTTGCAATAACTCCATGTATTCTCTAATTATTTCGCTGCATGTCACGAAGATTTTATTTCCATTATTTGTTATTTATTTTCTTCTCACACGTCTCTGCAGCTGTAGAATCTTCAAAATATAGAGTATAACTTAAAGATAAAAGATATCCTCCCTGTTTATCCGTGTAGTCTTCCAAAATCAACGGGAAAAAAAATCCCAAGATATTTTCTTCTCTGTTTCACGCTTCCAAGTATCTCTGAGTTGGCAAAAATATTTCTCAATCAATAGAATATAATCCATACAATCATATCTTCTGCCATGCAAACGTATCTTCCAAAATAAATGAAAGAAAACCCGAAATCTTCCATTGCCTTGTTCGACGAGATAAAGAAGGAATTACTGACTATGAATGGATTATAAGACCCTATTTGGATGAAACAGGCCTCAACCAATGTTCTCCCGTGTAAAACACCGATTAAATCCCTCTCCAATACTTCTTTGAAAACTTCGCAGGTGGAGAGAATCTTTTCCCGCCAAAACTGCATCAAGCCGGTGAAGAATAAGGTGCCCCTTAACCAGATTCGTGGGGTGCCAATAACCGAGGTTGCCCCTTATCAAATGAGGAGTCCGAATAACAAATGCCCTCCGGGAGTGCCTTTAACAACTTTTCGAGCTGATTTTTCTAAAAATGTTTATTGCCCAAAAACACCTACAAATAAGTTTATTAGTGATAAAATGAGTCCCAACTAATGTATTTATGGGTGAAAATGCGTCGCACTTTCGTGCTTATCAAAATCCCCCACACTTACATTTTGTTAGTCCTCGAGCAAAACCGAAAATTGACCCGCTACACAGCTGGTCATAAAATAAAAGGGAGTTAGACTCGCTACACAGCTGGTCATGACAAATGCCATACACAAGACCTGCGACAATTCTTTTTTTTTTTTTTTTTTTTTTTTTTTTTTTTTTTTTTTTTTTTAGAGACCCGCTACACAGCTGGTCATAACATGGAAGAAAAAAAGAAAAGACCCGCTACACAGCTGGTCATAACCCTAACAATCATAATATATTTTTTTTTATAGACCCGCTACACAGCTGATCATTTTTTTTTTTGTTTTTTAAAGACCCGCTACACAGCTGGTCATAATAAGGAAATACATAAAAATAGACCCGCTACACAGCTGGTCATAAGCTTAACAACTATAAATTTTTTTTTTTTTTTAGATCCGCTACACAGCTGGTCACAATACGCAAGGAAATTCCTGAAAAAGAATAAAAGAAAAGTTAATACCCACTCCCCCAGACTTAAACATTACATTGTCCTCAATGTAATTGAGTCATCCAACGTAAAACTTAAGATGGGAAATTCATAAGATGAAATAAACAAAAATAAATAAATAATTATACCTACTGGAATGTACAAAAACGGATCCCCATAAACTAATAACCTGAAAACTTGGGGATCGACCCAAAATACAATATTTACAAACGACAACTTCACAATTGTTTTATGAAAAAATGGGGACACTGAAACTGTCAGAAACCAAGATTTACCCCTAAACCAAGTTTTTACTGCACATGGAAGTGCGTAAAGAACAAAATATGGGGATTCTATTGAGACTGGGAAATATCAATTAATTCATGCCTTTGTATCGGGAATAGGCAAGTCCTGCGGGTATTTAGATGCAAAGTAATCCAACAACACTTTAGAAGCACACAATTCTAGCCCTAAATTAGGCAACTTTTGGAAGTCTAGGGGTCTAGAAACAACCTCTAAGTCGGGTGAATGATCTTGTGAGGTAGATTCATCTACGGAATTAGGCTAATCATCCACACAATCATCCACAGGGTCATCTATATGTTTTGTTTGGAACAGAGAGTCACTACCAGATTCATCATCATCAGCAAATAATCTTTGACATTCGAGAACTCTCAATCTTTGTTCCAAACTAGGCGGTGTGTGCTTATAATACTTCTCATATATATCTAGAGGAGATTCTTCACTTACCACATGTGGATCAAAAACTCCATACCGTTGCCTACGCTTATATTCAGCAAGCGTCATCTCAGATGAGGTTTCCTGATAGTTTGACTTCCTACGCTTATATTCCGCCAGCGTCATCGTAAGTGACGTCTCCTCAGAAAAAGCCATCGTCCTCAAAAAGTTCCTGAAAAGAAATACAAAAATAAACGCATAAAAAGGAAAAAGAAATTCTAAAATAAAATGAAAATACTGTACAAAATAAAAATAAACCTAAAAATTAATCTAAAAACAAATCCGCGTCGGCGGCGCCAAAATTAATGAGATTTTTAATTTGTTTGTTGTAGTAAATAGGTTGTCGTTCACTCGGACGTTGTTGAGATTAAATTTAAAGATTTATAGAAAATAATAAACAAAAGCGAGAGTCACTGGGTCTAGGATTCCACCGCATTCATATAAATAGGTTCAATTATTTATTCTTCAGCAATTATCGCCCAATAAACAAAATAACATCGACTCTTATTTTTGCCAAGGTAAATTCTCCAAATATTAGTTATAAATCATAAGCATGGGACATCAAACATCTAAGCAAGCATGACCCATCTAATAAAATGATAACTAATTTTTTCAAATCATAAAACAACTTAAAATAAATGCAAAAGTCATAAAAAGAATAAAATAAATTCACCCATGTATGAAGTTCGGCTTCCTCCGTCGACCCAGTGTAGGGGTCTAGTTTCTCATGATAAAAACACACTCAAAAATATAATTAATAGCTCAAATGGTGTTTTTATTAAAGAAAACTAATAATTCTCCCCAAACTCTCGATGTCCCTTCTATACTCCTCAACACTCTATTTATACTCAACAGGTCTAGGAAATCCTTGCAATAACTCCATGTATTCTCTAATTATTTATTTTGCATGTCACGAAGATTTTATTTCCATTATTTGTTATTTCTTTTCTTCTCACACGTCTCTGCAGCTGTAGAATCTTCAAAATATATAGTATAACTTAAAGATAAAAGATATCCTCCCTGTTTATCCGTGTAGTCTTCCAAAATCAACGGGGAAAAAAAATCCCAAGATATTTTCTTCTCTGTTTCACGCTTCCAAGTATCTCTGAGTTGGCAAAAATATTTCTCAATCAATAGAATATAATCCATACAATCATATCTTCTGCCATGCAAACGTATCTTCCAAAATAAATGAAAGAAAACCCGAAATCTTCCATTGCCTTGTTCGACGAGATAAAGAAGGAATTACCGACTATGAATGGATTATAAGACCCCTGTTTGGATGAAACAGCCTCAACCAATGTTCTCCCGTGTAAAACACCGATTAAATCCCTCTCCAATACTTCTTTGAAAACTTCGCAGGTGGAGAGAATCTTTTCCCGCCAAAACTGCATCAAGCCGGTGAAGAATAAGGTGCCCCTTAACCAGATTCGTGGGGTGCCAATAACCGAGGTTGCCCCTTATCAAATGAGGAGTCCGAATGCCCTCCGGGAGTGCCTTTAACAACTTTTCGAGCTAATTTTTCTAAAAATGTTTATTGCCCAAAAACACCTACAAATAAGTTTATTAGTGATAAAATGAGTCCCAACTAATGTATTTATGGGTGAAAATGCGTCGCACTTTCGTGCTTATCACCCGAGTCGACTACAACTGATTCATCCCCCGTCTGGAACGGGAGGTAAGACTCTAAACACTCGCGAATCTCCTGTCAGCGAGTTACTGGACTCCTTCGTTTGCATATATCTTTGAGGACTTGAATACGAGTTTGCTTTAATTTTCTAGTAAAGGGCAAGGCCTGGCCATACAAGATAAGGGTTCGGATTTCATCACTGTTCTCTTCTTGCCCGCCTTAGGAACACTAACCTATGCGAACCTAAGCCTTAAAATTTTGACTAGAACAAGACCGATAGGGTAACGAGCTTAATAGGAAAGTTATTCGAAAAATATTGGTTACTCTTTTAAGCACACTTCGAAGTTCTGAAGGTTTACGTGAGTTGAATGCGTGACTGCGCCGCCTTGTAATTCCGGTGAGGCCTTGGGTATCAAAGCTCCACCGAGCTTCCCTCGCCTCTATTCAACTTACTTTGACTCGGATTGATTCCAGAGGGGTTTGCTTAAATTGTAACGAATTCCCTTTCGAAGGATTAGAAGCTGGTCTAGAAACAATCTAAGTGGATTCATTATGCTTTTTGTTTGCTAGAAATCAATAGGTTTGATTTGGTTGAGTCAGCCTTGTTTTGTGATTGCATAGAATCCCCTTCCTTATTCGTTTGCATACCGGAACGTAAAAGAGACGCCCTAGGTAGATTTGTTAAAGAGAAACCTAGTAGTTCTAAGCGTCTCGATTACCTCAATTTAGAAAGTCCGATTTTTGAAGAGTCCGTTATTGAACGTCCGTTTGGGGAGACAATCCCTAATATTCCGATAGTGCCAGAAATGGCAACTTTGAAAGCTTTGTTGAACCCGACTAGGACTACTCATCCCTTGTGTATCAAGTTAGCTGAAACAGAAGCAAATTATGAACTTAAACCTGGAACCTTACAGCTGCTCCCAATCTTCTTAGGGAAAGAAAATGAAAACCCCTATTTCCATGTTAGGGACTTTGAGGAAATTTGTAGTATCCTAAAGATTAGAAACCTTGATGATGAAGCTTTGAAACTCAGGTTATTCCCTTTTTCCTTGAAAGATAAAGCCAAATCGTGGCTATATAGTTTGGCTTCTGGTTCAATCGAAACATATGAACAACTTACATCTGCCTTTTTGAACAAGTTTTTCCCTAGGCACAAAACATCGTTTATTAGGACCCAAATCTGCACGTTTTCTCAACAGGAGGGAGAATCTTTGTATAGGTATTTGGAAAGGTTCAATGATTTATTAGCCCAATGTCCTCATCATGGTCTAGAAAAGGTTAGGTTAGTTCAAATCCTTTATGAGGGTTTAGATTATTCCACTACGACCACAAAGTAGAATCTATGTGTACGGGTGGGTTTGAAAACCAAGCAGTTGATGAGGCGATGACATATTTGCATGAAATCGCCGAAAATACCCAAAGAATGGGAAAATAGTAGGGAACCCAAGAAAACAATTCTTCTAGGAAGAGGAAACGTTAATAGGCTAGAAGGAGGCTTTGAATCAGATGCCAAAATTGCAGCAATAGCTAAAAGGTTAGAAGCTTTAGAATTGGGTCACACTAGTGGTAGAGTGGAGCCTTTTTGGGAAGGCCAGACTATTGAAGAGCAAGCCAATGCTCTTTATAATAATAACACTAGATTTGATAACCGTCAAAAGTTTGACCCATATTCAGAAACCTATAATACTGGTTGGAGAAACCATCCGAACCTCTCATGGTCTAAGGACCAGAACCAAGGTCAGTTTAGTAATTCGAATGCTCCCCCAGGTTTTGGCTATACTAAGAATCCTTCAGGAGTAGCTCAGTTTCAAAATCAGTCCGATAAGAAAATTTTAAGTCTAGAAGAAACTCTTGCCTCATTTATTCGAAACACTGAAAAGATGCACCAATCACTTTCACAAAGCGTAGAAGCTAGTAACAGGATAGGGCAAGAAAATAGTCAAGCTATTGCCGAGTTAAAAACGCAGGTTAGTCTGATAAATGAGTCCTTGAGAGAAAAAGGTAGGTTCCCTAGTCAAACACAAACAAACCCTAGAGGAGTTCATGAAGTAGGCAAAAAACCATCACATCAGTTGAATTCAGTTAGAACCCTTAGGAGTGGCAGAGTAGTAGACAATCAGGTAACCATGCCCGATAGTGAGCATACTGTAGTTCACCCCTCAGGACCATCCATAGCTGAGGGGACTGATAAAATCTCTGATGATGCCGATTCGGTTCCTGAGAGGCCCTATTTTATGCCTAGAGCCCCATTTCCCCAGCTATTAGTACCAACAAAGAATGAATCCAACTTTAATGACATAATGGAGGTTTTTAAGAAAGTTACCATAAACCTTATGTTACTAGAAGCAATTAGGCAACTTCCGGCTTATGCCAAATTCCTTAAGGATATGTGTACGCGAAGCGCAAGCTTAGTGTCCCTAAAAAAGCCTTTTAGCTAGTCATGTAAGTTCGATCATTCGAACAACACAACTCCTAAATATAAAGACCAGTGTGCCCCTACTATTGCTTGCACGATAGGAAAACATCGGGTAGATAAAGCTTTACTTGACTTAGGAGATAGTTTGAACTTACTGCCGTACCATGTGTACTTACAGCTAGGACTTGGTGAATTGAAACCTACCAAGATAACACTGCAGTTAGCTGATAGATCTGTTAAAATTCCTTGTGGTGTGATAGAAGATGTTCTTATTGAGGTCGACAAGTTTATTTATCCTTTGGATTTCGTGGTCTTAGATACCCAACCTGTCCCTGACCCAGAGAACCAGATACCTGTCATTTTAGGTCGCCCATTTTTAGCTACGTCTAATGCGATCATTAACTGTCGAAATTGTATTATGAATCTATATTTTGGTAATATGATTATTGAGTTGAATATTTTTAATGTCAATAAGCTACATTCTGAGCTAGATAACACATGCATTGAAGAGGTGAACATGATAGGAACCTTAGTTCAGGAGTCATTACCAAACACCTTATCGGAAGATCCATTAGAGAGTTGTCTAGCCCATTTTAGCATGGATTTTGACGATGATAGCAACATTGAACAAGTAAATGCTCTGTTGGATTCTATTCCTATGTTAGATACCGATAAATGGAAAGCTAGGTTCGAACCATTACTAGCTACTGAATCTACCTTAAGCCCTTGTTTTGAAGAGCCTAGAGATCCTCCTAAGTTGGACCCTAATTATGCATTTTTAGACCCATCTGAGATTTTTCCTATAGCTTCCGATTTGGATAGTGATCATGAGAGTAAGCCAGTGACCGTACTTCAAGACAATAAGGAAACTTTAGGGTTGCCCGTAGAGGATATGAAACATATAAGTCCTACAGTTTGTGTGCCTCAGATGCATTTAGAGGATGAACCACCTGATTATAAATTAGAGAAAGCAATTGACCTTTTTCAGGAACCTAATGGTCTAGAAATTAGGAATATTGTGACTAGTCTATCTAGAGACACCGAAAATTCTAAGTTTGGGGGTAGTAATCGTCAAGTATCCCTATTTGAAGTCCCTAACTTGGGACTCGAGCCTAGTGTGTCTGAGGTATTACCTGAGTCTCTTCCGACTCCACAACCCGATCCTCCTGATACTATCCAGGAGGAAATCCAGCTATTTGAGACTCGTTATTTGGGTAAATCCGTTTATCAAGACACTCATATGAAGCCCAAGTGGGTACCACAGAAAAATCCAGTTGTCTTGCAGGAAACCTTGGATGAGGATGTGCTCTATCTGTTCATTTTTCTGATTTGGTGCAGTTGTCTCATAATTATGGAATTTTTAATTGATTTTGATGATCCACAGTTGTTTCGACTATTGATATACGATTTGAAAGGGTAATTAGCCGTTTTATGGGTACGTAATGTCTGGCTGAAGACGTTAAACTTAGCACTTCTTGGGAGGTAACCCAATATTCATGCGACACGGTAATATCTTTCCTTATCTCTTTTGCTTCAAATGGTAACAGTTTCTCCTTGTTCATGTTTTTAATTTCATCTTTAGAACATTGAGGACAATGTTAGATTTAAGTTTGGGGGTATGGGAGAAACTTTTTAGTTGCAATAAATAAACTCCGAGCCTAGAAATTTATGCTTATTAAGGATGGCACTAACCAATCTAAGTGGATGGAAGCATTTTGGTTGTAGGAGTTGAGGAACCAATCGATTAGATGGAAACATCTAAAGAGTCTATTCATAAAAGCACGAGCTCGGGTGTTAGAATTAAATAAAAAAACATGGTAGTTTCGCCATATCTCGTTGAATCCTTTTCACTTCTATTTTTATTTTGTTTTCTTTAAAATATGTTTGTCTAAGTGATTAGGTGGGGCTCACGATTCAAGTTGTTACCTTGCTAGGGTGAAATAGAGTGATTGAGATACAAAAAAAAAAAAAAAAAAAAAAAAAAGAGACCGGACCATCCGACCAATAGGAATAAATTCAATAAAGTCGACCCTTTGGAACCCTTGTATATGCCGGTTGTGTTGACCTAGAGTTAGGATTATCGACCTTTGGTTCCCTTGTATATACCAAGTATGTTGATATTAGTCCGATCGTATCTCATTCCATTAGGATAGGTTCATATTGGCAAAGTGGCCTTCGAGACGGATATGAGAAACACCGTTCACCTTAGTCAACATCAAAACCATCTATGTTTTTCTACATCCATTTCTTAATCTATCCATGTGATAGGTTGACTCCGGTTATGATGTCCAGAAACTATCTGAGTAGAACTCTGTGACTTATATATGAATTTTAGTATGCTTGAGTGCAAACTCGTGTACAACAATTGGAATTTCGCATCAGGGTACTTCCTCCTGTAGTCAATAAGTACGCCAACCAAGGAGATTCTTTAGTGCCTTCCAAGGTTCTGCGTAAATAGATAAGGTCTGGAGTGCAAAGGTTTTGTGGGTATATCTCTTGTAAACCCTCCCGAGACTATAACTCGGCCACTAGGGCCACCTAGGGGTTTAAAGGCTTATTGCATACGTTAAATGCAATCGACGATGCCTGCGATATTGAGTTAGGATTTTATTTTGTAGATTTGATTTGCTCGGGACTAGCAAATAATAAGTTTGGGGGTATTTTATGGACGCATTTATGTGTCTATTTTAGTCTCAATTCTCTGTAATGTTAGTACTCGATTTTGCGCTTATTTTGGTATTTTATGTCTTTGTAGGTGTTTTTGGAGAAATAAGCTTTTGCGGGAAAATTGGCTCGAAAAGTGGTTTTTGAGCTCGTGGGAGAAAATTACTATTTGCACTCCGGAAATGGATAAGGGGCACCCACATGATAAGGGATAACCCCAGGGCAACTACTATTGGCACACCAGAACAGGATAGGGGGAGTCCATCTTCCTAGTTTAAATATATAAATTTTGACGGGAAAATATTCCAGTCACGAACAGATTTTGGCTTCGATTTTTGGGCCATCTCTGGGATGAGATTCAATCATCGATTTTGGTGGGTGAACTTCTTAAAGCATAACGGGGAAGATATAAGCGATTTGATGGCGTAGCTTGGGTGGATAATTTGGTTCGATAAACAGTGGGACTTTTCTCGGTTTTTCAGGCGAGAGTTTGAATGAGAGTTTCATGGATTTCTTCACGGATTTGGGTTGGTCTAAGCCTGTTAAACCATAACAGGATTCATAGAAGGTTCAAGTAAGGAGAGTTCTGGTTAAAACAGGAAACGCGTGTGAAGATAAAAAAGGAAATAAAGATAATCCCCGTGACTTGCCGTGGAGGAAAAGTGATAGGTGTAGAATACACCGTATTTACTATCTAGAGTTATGCTTTCTTTGCTATTTTTCGTGTGAATTATGTATCTTATGTTTGCTTTTGAGTTTTATAGGTATTTTGGAGTCATTGGAGCAAAAGGACGTGGAACTTGCTTAATTCCAGGGTTTCTTCTCAATCATCTTGAAGAGAACGGAAATATGAAGCCAATGGCGAAAGAATGAAGTCGTTCCGACGATTGTATGAGAAAGTCATGAGCAACATCAGAGATTACGCCTATCGGTTCCCCAGAACTGACAGTTTACTAAGAATGAATCACTGTGGCAGCCCTTATCAGCGTTACGGGTGCCGATATAAATTTTCATCATTACCTTGGACCTAAAATTGTGAAGAGTTATCTTCTCCCAATCATTGCACCAGAAATTTAGAGAGATCGACAGAGATGGAGCGATTCAGAGTAGGAGAAGAATTTGAGATGTTGGTTGTTGAAACTAAGATTGGGTACAAATTCTAAACAGAGTTGGGTTCTATTCTGTGATGATTTTGACAAAGTTTGAAGCTGGGAAAAGACGAGTTTTCTGCCATTGATCTTAGTCGTGAAAGATGAAGATTGGAGTGATATCCTGAGCTTACATCACATCAGGAAGACTGGGTTTCAACGATTACAAGTTCGGGAAGTACTGAGACAGAGTTTTGCTGCCACGAAAGGCAGTGAAGAGCAAACAAGCCACTGTCGCCGATTGTGGAGATGAATGAATGTGATTTCGAAATGGGTCTTGTGTTGAATGTGAAAATGTTTACAGGGAAGGAGATGGAATGGTTTAAGAATGAACAACAAGTTCAATGTGTATCACTGACTCCGGCATACAAGGTGTTTGTGAAATTCCCTGAGTGATGTTCGGTGGAGTTGTTAGGCTCATGTTTAGATGGGTTAGTTGGCATTGAAGCTCAAGTCTGAGCTGAGAAGAACTGAAAAGGTGGTGTTGCTACAGGGAGATGAAACTGGTGGTACCAGATTCAGCACAAGGTGACGGAATGGCGTGATGCCTAGACTTTGCAAGGGCAGTCGCTGATACAAGCCAATGAATCTGCAGGTAGTATTTGAGCTTTGAAAGAAGCTGTTTGGCAGCATCTGGAGTTGAGGTTGTGAATTGGTGGATGCAGTTCAGGTGGTTAAGTTCCAGTAGCTGTTGTGATGCAAGGACTGCAGGAAGAGATGAACTGCAGGCTGAGTAATTGGTGCAAGCTGGTTTGCTCAGTGGCCGCAACTGAGGTAGCTGGTGACGTTTAGGTGAATATGAAGACTCTTGCAGGAGCCAAGGAATGAGCTCACTGCCATTGGATGAACTGGGAATAAGTTATAATGTTGATGCCTTGATTCTGGTGGTGAACTAGAGCAAGACAATGGCTCTGATTATTGCAGAGCTGAGCAACTACTGGTGTTGGAATTAGAGCTACAAGGAAGTAGAGGTTGAGAGAACAATGGGTAAAGGTTGAATGTTTTGTGTGCGTAAATGGAAATTCATGGCAGGGTTAAGTGAATGACCTGAGTTGAAATGGAAAATGGCTCAAGCATGGAAGTGACGCTGGACAGGTAATGGAAGTTGAGAAGTGATGGCAGTGGTTAAGGTTTTAACTGGTGAATACAGGTCTGAACTGAAGAAAAAGGGAACTGTTGGCTGTGTGTAGATGCAATGGATGCAGTGGTTATCTCTGGTGTATGCTAGGAATTGAAGGCTGTGGAGTTCAGCGGTTTGAGTTGAGATTACGAGGTTGGAGCTGTAAGGAGGAGTAAATCTTTGCGAAGATGGGTCTGTGAAGAGAAGCTGAGCTCTGAGGCAGGAAGTAGATGAATACTAGGTTGTAATTACAGTGCAAGAAGGGAATTGTGCTACTGATGGTATTGAAGGTTGAGCTGAGTTCTAAATACAGGTTGTAGTGGTCTTATTTGCGACAAGATAAGGCAGATGCTCAGCTAGATGTATGTTAGGATGTTAACATTGCAGGTAATGGCTTGAGAGTATCAGCTGAGGTGGGATGTATGGATTATGAGCTTCGCAGAGTAGATTTTATCTTGACTAAGGAATGCAATGGTGGTGCTGCTACTTTGCAACTTGAATTGGATAGACAAGACTGACAAGATTAGATTCTACAGCCTGAGCTGTGAAATAGATGCTGCAATTGTGCAGAAACGCAGCGAGAATGGTGAGCCAGTTAGCCTAGCTCGGGATGCCGGATTTTGGAACCGAAAGTGGGGATCATAATATTTCAGTGAATCACGAAAGGGGTATGTGTTGGATGCATGATTCGACGGTCGGATATATGAGCTACGAGTCGCGCTTTTAGGTACGTTTTCGCAAGGAATGAGAAGTTGGGTTAGATGGTTTTTATGAATGTATGAAATATAGAGAAGCAGAGATGAATTGATGGGAGTACACACTTGCTGGCGACAGTTTCCGATGACAAAAGCGGCTGGAGATAGTTTCACGGCGACCGGATTCCGGCGACCGGTGACCGGATTCCGGCGATGACGTCAGTTTTCCGTCGACGCATTTTAGACAAAATTTTCAGTGGGTTATTTCTCATACATGGGCTTGGTGGACCACTTGGAGATGGGTTTTGAGAAGACCTAAATTTGGAAAGAGTATCCTTTTGAAAGGGGAGAAGCATATAAATAGAAAACTCTTTCTCTAAACCTAATATCTCCATTAGGGAGGCTTCTACTTGTTTTCTAGGGTTTCACATGATAGATTCTTCTAAACTCTTTGTGATGATTTCCAAAAACCCAAGTAGTTGATTTATTATTATTGGTTAAAGATGTAGTTAGATTTTGAAAACAAGTTATGATTTTTATGAATTAGTTTTCTCTCAATATTATCGTTTGATTTCTACGGATTATAATAATTGCATGATTGATGTATTGCAATATGATTGAATGTTTGTTTAGTTAAGTCTAGAATTGATTGAACTCACATCCATATCTATAGCTATTTAGGGTTTTCATCGAGCGATAACCTTGAATACGAGTAGCGTGATATGATTATGGTTTGGTGATACATCCTTGTAGTCATATGTAGAAATTGACCTTTGTTCGAATTGTGTGCGCAATGTATTTCAATTGCATTGATTAGCCTATTTCTGAAACTTAATGCTCCTAGGAATTGAACTTAATTAGCGCAAGGCGTTAGGTTATTCTTTAGATAGAATTCACATACGCAGCTCTAATGTGTGTGTTGATGACTTAGGAAATTTATGGAGTATTCTTGCAATAAGATATTCTAGGGCTTTTGATGATAGCGAGATTAAATAGGAATTCTATTCATACATTCAAAACTTGTTTACAATTGAAGATGAAACCTTTATCCAATATTTCACAACCTTGATTTGCATGCTTTGCTTTTATTGTAGTTTTGTTTATTTTTATTTTACACAATCAGAAAATCCCCGGTGTTATTTATAGGAACCGAAACATATTGACAACCAAGACCTCTCTGTGGGAACGATCCTTTCTTGCCCTTGCTTCATTATATATTTTGAGTAGTAAGAAAGTGTAATTTATTTTTGACGCCTACGACAGCGATCAAAAAGTAGAGGATTTCTCGAGCTTGGGAGAGCCTGTGGTATATATATAGAGAGTTTATGATTCATAGAGTGGGGTCGAGAGTTTTGGGGCACTTTAAAACACCACGAGAGATCAACGGGAGGAGTTGCAGAAACCGAGGTTACTGCTGCCACTGGCTGAAGAACACGAAGAACATTAGACAGACTAGAGCGAGTCTTTATTTTCAAACACCTTAGAGCAGTCGCAGAACTGTATTACCTATTCTTTCATATCCAATCTCTTTTGTAACAATTTTTCCAACAATTGATAGAGTTCGCAACAGTTCTGTTAAAGTTACTCAATACATGTTGACTTCAGTAACAATTATATACATTACAAAGTCATTTGCTTTAGTAGTTATCTCTTGTTTTTCACCCTTTTGAGCTATGAACACCTACTTTGAGCACGTGAATAATATGAGGAACTAGACCCCTTTGTTGAGGCGACGGAGGAAGCCAATTTTCCAAGATTTGTGTGGTAATTTCTATTCATATTAATTTTTGCAATATCTCTTTTATGATTATTTGCCTTGATTTAGAATTGATTGAATGATTTTCCTAAGCAATTGTGATTTCTCTTGATAGATTATGCTTAGACCTAGGTTTTTGATATTCTATGCTTTCGAAATACACTTGTTATTCTAAAAATATACTTTTGCAAAATATTAGAATCACTTTAAACGTAAAGAGTTGCATGGATATTGATTAGATTAAATCACATAGAAATTGGAGATTGGTGGAATCCATAGTCTCGGTGCTCTTAAAATCTTGATAACAACCTTCTTTGAGTTTTCTAGTTTTATTTGAATCTAAAAAAAAATCCTTCACAAGTCTGAGAGGAACGACATCTTTCTTACCAATTTACAACAACTTTCAAAATCACATCACGAAGAAAAGATCCGATGCTCCCAATTGGAGAAAGACTAATTGCAAAAGAATAGTCAATCCAATTCTCTTCCGAGAATTCTAGAAGAGAGTAATGGGAAAAAGGTTCCGGTTGTTCCTAAACGCACTCAGAAGTGGATACCAAAGAAAGTCAATGATGATTTGAGTGTGAAAAGGAATGACCTCCCAGGAACTTCCATGACTATGGAGAAGGCAGTATCCATGATGTTGGAACTTAACAAGTTCTTTGGAAAGATGGATTTGGATATGAAAGGTTCTAAAAGCGATATCTTTCATGATAATCCAAAAGTCACTTGTGGTGAGCAAGACATTGTTCACCTCAACACAACTTGATTGTGTTGTAAGTGCATCCTCACCAAGGAATGCCATGCTATGTATACGGTGAGGGAAGCATGAGAATTGGGGCACACAAATTATGTTCGGTAAGGCTCTAGAATTCGATTGGATTCTTCTAAAAAGGTATGTCTATAAACTTGAGCAAGATTTGTGTTTTTATTTGCTTAGAGTACTTATAATGATCCATGTACCTTGTTTATCGTTCATTTCTACCTAACTTGATCTGTGTTTAAGGTTCTTAAGTGTTTAGGTTTGAAAATAGTAGTTCGGGATGTTTGGACTTCATGGTACACTTACCAAGTATGCATACCATCATTTAAAACCAAAATCCAGGGGTTTTAGTACGCATACCCGTCTGCATATTGGACTGTAGACGTCGATATTCGGTAAACTTGTTTTGGCCGTAACTTCTTCGGCAGAACTCGGAATGACCTCATTCTTTTTGCATTCTCTTACTCATTGAATTATCTTCAAAATGTAGATGAGAATCCTTGAATTTGGATGAGTTAATATTGGTCTTTGTCCTATCTCTTGTTTTTGAGTGTTTTGCTCTGTTTCGTCGCACTTGTTCCACTTCTTTTGGACTTGGGCACTTGGATTATTGGAGTACTACTCTTCTAAGATGATTTGTATATTTTACAAGAATGTTGTTGGTGAATTACAAATAAGGAAGTTCAAGAATGGGCAGTAGTACGCATTACTATGGGATTCTTGAATATTCACAATCATTTTGTGAACTATGGTGCATGGTCGTTAATGACTTTGTATGTTCTTCTTTGTTAAAAAAAAAAAAAATTATACGCCTCTGGTAGCTATTCTTAGGGTAAATCCGGGTGAAAAAGATTGATTCTACCCTCTAAGGACAAATCATCTTATATGTGCATTACGAGTTTGTCTTGATGCCTAGGAAACTTCTTATGAGAATTTATTCTTGTTTTTGAGAAGGATTACTAGAGTTTGGAATAACCATTATTGTGATTACACATAGCTATGTCCAACGATTTTCATCTTCAATGTTTTTAGATTTATTTGTTTAAATTCTAAAGTTTATTTGGAAGATGATTTTTGCAGTATTAATCTTTATGGTTTTATATATTGCAATTTGTTATGGGATATGTGTGTTTGCGTCCGTGAACTATGATTGTCCCATACATGGTAAAAAGTTATCTCTATTATGTCGGTATGAAAGTATTGATAAAAGATAGAATAAACTTTTGACATTACAAAAGTTAAAGCCTTTTATGTCATTATTTGATGGAAGAAAGGATAAAACTTTTGTTTACAAGGATTATGTCTATTGTATGTCATTGTGCAAATAGTGATGGAAAATAGAATGAATCCTTGTTTATTGTATTGGTCGATCTCCGATCCACATTTTTGTGCATATATTGTGTTGCTCCGTAAGGTTCCTTATGGTTGAGCATGACCAACTAAATTGATCATTCTGTTTTGGTTATTTTAGTTGTTGCTCCCAAGGTAGTTAATATCGTGTATCGGTATCGTATCGGTCGGGTCCTATACACCTATACAAATGATAATATCTATTTTTATAGGCGATACATTATTAGGATTTTTTTAATATTTATTATTTATCAAACACAAAAATATATTGATATAACCATAATAAAAAGTAATAATTGTAGTAAACATACTTCAACCTTACAAAATAAGAGGTGGTTGATTAGAGCCTTATGCTATCAACAACAAAACCAAACATTGAATGTATGTTAGCCCATCAACATCACATTTATAGTAATTACATCCACCATAATCATATATGAAGTTACCAAAATTAGTGGAGTTACTTTCTTGAATTAAAAGTTCAAGAAATTATAATCAAAAGACAAAATACATTAGTGTACAAGTGAAACCTATATTATCGGTGTACAAGTGAAACCAATATATCGGTCCGTGCAGGACGATACACGCGTTTTTATCGTTTCTCCTTCGTATCGCCGATATTTTCAATATCGTAAAGATTTTTTCCTATATCCTATAAAAACCTTTAATATCGGCATGTACAACCGATATTGACTACCTTGGTTGCTCCGTAAGTTCTCTTATGTCGAGCATGGCTAATTGAATTGATCACTTTTTGTGGTTAATTTAGTTGTGTATTCCAATTGAATTAACCATGGGTTATCTTGTGGTTATTTCAATTGAATTTTTGGATACAAATTCATGTTTTTCATGTGATTTGGTTTTATCCATAGAAATCCTTCTTTTCTTGTTAAAAGCAAGGTCGCCTTTGTTGTTCTTTCGGGAATAACGTTTTATGGGGGAGAGTTCTTTTTGAACTTGTGCTTAATTGCAAATCTTTGTGGGGAGTGCGGCTGTGGAATATTAAAGAGGTTATCTTGTATCTTTATAAACTCCTTGATGAATGCATTTAGCTTCGGATTTATGATGGCATATAAATAAGTTGATATGGTATTCTCTTTTGGTCATGAAGTATCTCTGTGAAAATTTCATGAGGATCCCACTAGTTTTCGTACCTTTGCCAATTTATATTGACAAAAAGGGGGAGAATTAATGTGTAGTGTGATACTACAAATACACATGGTTTACGGATCATTATGTAAGGGGGAGTGGTTTTCATGTTGAGATGAAGTATTGACTAAGAGGGAGTGATACATATCACCATAGTATTGTTGTCAAAGTTGTGATACAATTGAACTTTGATGCTGTGTAATAATACTATGACACTGTATAACAATGATTGAGAGCATTTTGTTTTCTCATTGTTATCGCTACGGATCTTCAACAACTATGATGCTGAACTTACAACCTTTAGGATCATGGAGTACTTGGAAGTGGCGAATATTTTGAGTCATGTTGAAGATGCCGAGGAGACCTAGCAGTAATCCATATGTATTGGTAGTTTTGTCACTAAAATTGACAAAGGGGGAGATTGTTAGAGCACTGCTCGGTCGAACTCGCATGCGTTGATATCTCAAGCATTTTTGTCAATGTTAGTGATCAAAACTATAGGTCTTGATTTCTAGCCTATTTATAGATGTCTCGGACTAGGAAATAGATTGTGTAGTTGAGTTTAGTTTTCACGGAGTTCATCATTTGAAGACGAAGAACTACTAAGGGGAGATTGTGGAACTTCTTCGACAAAAGGTATGTGGAGACTTGAACTCATCTATCACTTGGAAAGTCTATTTATACTATCTACTATATTGAGACATAAGCCTGTGTTACGATATAGTTTTCTCTATACACATTTGAGATTTCGAGCTGAGTATATCTCGCTTACATATTTCTCGAAATATGCGTTGGTAAGCTTTCGCTTCGACCAAGTTCATCTTATATCATGATAAAATTACCGAGTAACATCTTACATGGTTTGTGTGATACAATCATTTGATGTAGGCTTGGAATGTTTCGATAATAATTATTTCAATATCTTGAAAATTGCTTTGATGCTAATAGTGTGTGAAAACGGCTATTATCATTATAGCAGAATATTTCAATAATTGAAATAAAGAGTTTAGAATCTTGTAACCATCTTTGGATAGAAGCATAGTGTGTTCGCACATTAGTGTATAAGTCCAAAACCGGGAACCTAAAGTATGCATACTTGTGTGTATACAAAAAGGTTGTAGGAGACTGGGTAAGTATGCGTCCATTACGCATACTGGCGGAAGTTCACGTCCGTGAATTTATGATGAGTTTGAAAACCAAAACCAAACTCATCCGGTTACCTAAAGTACGCGTACTGGCGGTAAGTTCACGTCCGTTAATTTCTGCTGAGTTTGAAAAATAAAACAAACTGAAATCCGGTTACTTAAGTACGCATACTTAAGTGTGTTACTTTTCTAAAATTGGTTGTACATGAACCTAAACATTTATCAATGAGGAATGAAATCTTTGCAAACCGTGGCTATAATGTTCATGTATTGATTCGAGTGAATCAAACTGATTTTGCTTCAATTGTGTTCTTGTATAATTTTATGAGAATATAGAAATTGAACAACTCTTTAACTAGTTTCATTTGAGTCATTGGAACTAGTTATGGTTAAGATGAATAAGGTTGATATGAGAGTAATCATATGGCTAACCTCGGTTAACTATTTATGAACCAACATGGTGTACACGTTTAGGTATGGTTACGTAAACCTAAATGAGGGTACATTTCATATGTGTGTAACAACCTAAGTTCGATCTAACGGTTGAAAGATATTATCTTGGTTGAATCAGGTTTTTCATCTAACGGTGAATATTGAATGCTTTGTTACCAAGGTAACTTGGATTGCAAACCCCGATTTGAAAACTATATAAAGGAGAACTCTAGCAACTGGGAAACCTAATCCCCACACCTCCTGTTTGTTACTAGTTGCATAACTAGAGTCGATTCACCTTTAACCTTAGGTTTCTTCTCGAGACCCTGTAGGTTAACGACTTGAAGACTTCATTGGGATTGTGAAGCCAGACCCAATTATTATCTTGTAGTTGCGTGATCTGATCTTTCTGTTTCTATCGTGTTGAGTACAATTGGAATAATTGACTCGAGATTTTATATCTCCGATAGGCAAGATAGAAAAGTAATCACAAACAAGTTCGTCTCATCGTTTGTGATTCCACAATATCTTCTTTCGCTAGTCGATTAAGATTATTGTGAGGTGATTGATAATTCTAGGTTGTTCTTCGGGAATATAAGTTCGGGTTATCGATTAGTTCCTGTTCACCTTGATTTATCAAAAGACGGAACAAAAACTCTTGGGTATTTCTGTGGGAGACAGATTTATTCAATCCTATAGATTTTTATGTGTGAGACAGATTTGTCTATCAAGTCTTCGACTTTGGGTCGTATCAACTCTTAGTTGTGGGTGAGATCAGCTAAGGGAATCAAGTGAGTACTATCCTGCCGGGATCAGAGACGTAAGGAGCGCAATTGTACCTTGAATCGGTGTGAGATTGATTAGGGTTCAACTACAGTCCAGTCCGAAGTTAATTGGTAGTAGTCTAGTGTCTGTAGCGGCTTAATACAGTGTGGTGTTCAATCTGGACTAGGTCCCGGGATTTTTCTGCATTTGCGGCTTCCTCGTTAACAAAATTCTGGTGTCTGTGTTATTTCTTTTCTGCATTATATTTTGTTATATAATTGAAATATCACAGGTTGTGCGTTAAGATCAATCAATTAGAATATCCAACCTTTGGTTGTTGATTTACATTGATTGACACTTGAACATTGGTCTTTGGTACCGTTCAAGTTGTTTCACATAATAATCGTGGCTCGCGGATTTTTATTTGTTTGATTTTCGATTACATTGTGAAACAGAGATATTAAAACTCTTTGATATACTTTACTCTAGATTGAGTCTGACTGTCTAGTTGATTCTCTAGAAAGTGTATTGGAGTAAGTCCTCTCAGATTGCCAAACGAATTGTTGGGTGTGGTTGTTCGACCCCCGCATTTTCAGTTGTCATATTCTAGTTCCAAAAACTCGAAGCTGCTTGATTTGATTACTAGAGTCAACTTCGTTAGGTCAAACTAGGAATGTTGATACTCACTCTTGTTACTCATGAAGAACATTAAGACTTATCGACATCAACGGACACATCATCCTTCAATTCGAGGTTCTTAACACGAACTTGACTTGTTTCATATCTATCTACGTTCTTTCAAGTCAGTATTTATTAAAAACATAACATACAAAGTATAGTTCGTATACTTATTTCTAGTATCGATAACTTGATCATTATACTATGATCAAAGTTTCACGAAAAGATATACCAGTTGTTTCATACAACTTTGGTGTATGGAGTTATGAAGTATAGTTTATTTATATGCTTCGTAAATCGATGTTACACTAATTGGTAGCTTGATGTTATTTAGCGTGTTTAAACTTATGGAATGAATTCAACCTTTGGGGATTATGTATAAAGGAATATCATATACATAAGGAAGTATCCTTACGAAATCGTATTCATAGTCGAAAGAGAGTTCAGGTTCGATCCCTTGTGGCAAGGACCGATTCCAGGTGTAGAACCGATCCTTGACCTATCTTGTTTAAGGTTTAATCTGTATTTTCATTTTCTATATATATGACGATCTTCGGGTTTGTACAAACATCAAGATGTATACGGATTGAACTTAGAATGTTCATATTATGTTGACATAGTGATTTGAACATCTGCAAAACTCTTATTACTTAATGTTCAAGTATTTTCTTTGGTTCTTAAGGCGAGACCCCAAAACCAAATATTCAGATATCTTTTAGATATTTGTATGCTTACCATATCCCAGAAGTTTGTATATCTCTAGTTGCTATGTTAGTAAAATACGTGTATGTATGCTAGCTAATATTAGTTGTCAAACCAAGAGTGATTTCGGTATATCTTAAGGATTTTGGATTTTGGATTTTGTAATTCCTTGTTGTCCAAACAAGCCTTGATAGAGGAGAGTAATCTAATTAGGTGAAATCTCTTTATGTTTCCTTCATTTAAATTCTTATAAGGGATCAAGAAGATTTTAGAGTATCGCTGGTGGGAAATTAAATCGTATTGTTATTATAGTTTCTGAATATTAATTTGATTGACTTACAATGTAGTTATCGTTGCTTTATCAAACTTGTTATTCCATGGTATTTTCTTTTGATATATAAGGCCACTCAAGTTTGTTTAAGGATTGACTATTTCAGATCAATTTGATTCGAGATCTAAAGATAAGACTAGTGATCATCTTACGTTAACTGACTATGTTCGAGATCTGATCTTTGTTGATACTTTGTGCATACAAGGATCTAACAAGCAATTTATGTTGATAGACGTCAGACTTGTGGAAAGATCGGGAAATCTGGTTAGTTGTTTTTCTTTGTAGAACTGCTTGAATAGAGCTTGCTGATTGAGATAGATTATTGTTATAATCTTTGTCTCGGTATTGATCTTTGACCAGAGATGGTTATTGGAACAACTTAGTCCTTTACTATTTCGAGTTACGGTCCTAAATAGTTGAAAATAAGAAGTCCCCACAACAAGTGAAGCAACTACTTGAGATAGTGGACTCTATCTTGGGATTCACGTGCATGGACCAGATTAGTTATAGGCATAGGGATAATGAAGGAACTGAGTAACTAGGATTAGTTTACTTAGTCTTACTATAAGAAGTTGAGGTAATTAATTTGTATAGCGTCTTAATTATGAGAGTTTTCATAAATTGACTATGTCCCGAGGTTATCCTGCCAAACAATTTTCCTCGTTAATAAAATCTTTTGTTTCGTGTTATTTACTTCACTTTCATACTATAATTGTTATATTTATAACTAAAATAAATACACTCGTACGTTAATCACTTGGTATGTGATCCCATAGTTAATTCGATTTCAAACATACAACTATATACCAAGCTAACATCTTGTTGCAGTAGTCTTTTGTCAGTTATTGTTTCTGTAAGATTATATAAGTTGTGTTTATAGTAGGTTGATACGAAAAGATTGTGGTGTACTTGGTACCCTCGTCAATTTAGATACCCTTGAGGATTTATTTCAGGACCTATCCCAGACTTGGTATTTTTGAAACCTCCATCTTAACTGGATGAAAATTCAAGCAAGACTAGATTGAAAGTTTTATGTTTTGAAATATTTAACACGTGCTGTAAATCTAATATATTATTGTTCAAATACGTTAGAGCATCGCTCGATCGAACTCACAAGTTTTGTTATCTCAAGCTTATTGTCAATGTTACATGTACAAAACCATATCTTGATTTCTAGTTACTAAAGTCAAGTCTCAAATTAGGATTAAAGTATGGTAGTTTTATATCATACATCACTGAATAACCATCAAAAGTCTCAGACTAAAATTAGAGTATGGTAGTTCGGTATCAGACATCACTGAATAACCATCAAAGATCGAAGACCGGAGAACAAACAAACACATTTTCGAGAACCTCATTAACAAAGAGGTATGTGAAGACTGGATTATCCTATTTACTCACGCTATTTACCATTCTATCTTATAAAACTACGACTTATGATTTTAATAAATTTAATATTGCAAAGACTAAATTTCGAGTTCGTGCTTGTCTTGGTTAAAATCTCGAAATATGATTCAAGCAATGGATATTCGTAGATCCTAAAAAATATTAGTTAAAAACAATTTATTTTTCAAGAACTATTTCAGTTTCAAGTTGATCCTTTGAAAATTGTCTAAGCAACAATGCATATTGTATATGGCTATTGGGAATGTTTCAAATTAATTATCTGAGAAAAAGAATTGTTTGGCGATAGGTTAGCATACTTGTATATTTTACAAAATTCAGTCTGAATTCCACAGATTATAGAAGTTTCAAACCTGGGTTACAAACCCTTTACATCTGAGTTCTGAGATTAGGTAGGTTCGCAAATCCAGTTTGCAAACCCCTACCATCTGAGTTTCGTGAATTGCCAAGGTTTGCAAACCCTTGTGTCCTGACTTTCATGAACTTCCAAACCTTATATCCATAACCGATTTACAAACACTGACTTCGAAAACTGTCTGAGGTTTTCCAACGTGGTTTGCAAACCTGTCCAGTTCCAGTATTAACATAAGTACATGAACTTTTCTATATGATTATGTTCGGTTTTTCTATAATACTTAAAGACACTTACAAAATCGTATGTGGTTATGGATCATTGATTAAGTCTTGAGTGTTATTGAACATCGTTAGTGCTTGTAAGTTTAAATACTACTTAGCCTCAACCATCATTGTGCATGGTTCCAAAATCCTAGACCATGTGCATATTTTTTGTGTAATTTCAAGGAAAACGTCTCACATGGTTACATAAATTCCTAATAAGAATTTCATCTAAATTTAGAAAGTATTTTCTTGAGCTCCAAGAAACCCTAAATTGAATTTGAAGCTACCCAGAGCCTTAATTCAAAGACTATTGTAATATGATTTTTCAATCCCCGGCACTATTGTGTCCTAGTTTTTAATCCAGAGTCGTCTTTAATAACCTAGGTTTCCTATGAGCAACATAATTGGATTACGACTGCGAAGACTTCATTTAATGATTCGTGAAGCCCGGTCATACTATCTTTTACCAGATGGTTCGTGTATCTAGATCTTATTCTTATTGAGGTTCTAGTAATCTTGGATCAGGAACGAGATATTTTGAAGTCACAAAGTTCTCTTCGTCCTAGACTTTGTGATTTCTCAAGATAAATATCAAAACTCTTTTTTGATTTGTTTGGGTTGTTCTTGAGAGGTGGTTAGTAATCTAGGCTTCTCAGCTAATTGAGTGTAATTGTTCCGGATTCATGAGGTTTGCTCGACTTTGTCTACTATAAATATATTTTCAAACTTAGATTAAAAAATCAAAAGGGAAATCAAATAGGATTATCTATTAGAGGCAGATTGGTATCAAAAGTCTTCACCGAGGTTGAATAAAATCTTAGGCTGTAAAGGTCGTCAGCCAAGGGAATCAAGTTTGTAGAATCTTGCAAGGTTTCAAGAGGTGTAAGGAATGTGACTGCAGCTGAATTTCTTGGAGGTTTAATTTGATTTCAATTACACTAATTACAGCATGAACTCTATTGATGGTATGCTAGTGTATGTAGCTTAATACATTATGGTGTTCAAAATTGTACGAGGTCCCGGGGTTTTTCTACAGCTACCATTTTCCTCGTTAACAAAATTCATGTGTGTGTGTATGCTTTTTACTTGTACGCATTAAAAGCTATTACTTTGATTGTTAAAAAGTACTATACAAGTTCATACTCCTATCAAACAAAAATTTGGTGGTGTACTTGGTATCTTCTCATTTTCAATTGGTATTAGAGCAGTTTCGTGTACTACGGTGTAACAGACGGCATGACAATCCCTGGCTTAGGTAGGAGCAATTTGTGTTCAGATTTTTAGTGTGTTCTAGAAACCATCGACGATAATCTCTGTACTGATCTGAATAAAGTTATCAATAATCTTTGTCATGAAAACAAATGATTCATAAGTGCAAAAAAGAAATTTCGAGTCAATCTTGTCTTATTTAAACATCTCGAAATATTATTCAAGCAATGAATGTTCATAGGTTCTCAACAATCTTATTTTGAAACAATTTATTGTTCAAGAACTATGTTTGTGTCATATGGTGGAAATTTCCCAAGCAATGATATTTAATATCCATGGCATTTGGGAATGTTTCAAAGCATTAAATGAGAGTTTCAAGAACTTTTGAACAAGGTATGTTTGTTGTTTAAGAAATAAAAGTAGTTGACTCAAGGAAGATATACATACCTAATTACCATAGATATATGAGGTTCGAATAGGTATGTACACGTACCTTCATTAAGTTTTAGTTTGAATTTGTTTTAACGAATGGGGACAATATGTATCGTATTGATCTAGAGTTCGTGAACAACCAAGCGGTACACATAATTAATACAATAAGGTGTTTAGCTACTCATACTATTGGTCATTGAATTCACGACCAAAATTAGGGTTATGGGTACGAGTACAAATGGCGGATACCTACCGGAAAAGATTTAATTTGCAGATGCTTATAGACTATTTTTATAAATATGTTTAGCATGTTTTGCATATGGTGAAATTTACAACTCTCAGTTTCAAGAAAAAACCTACCTAATAGGTATGACATCATTGATCACCAAAGCACATCGAATTGTGTTGTGATACCCCATCGGCTCCATGATCTTCATTCTCTCTTATAGACTATTTTTATAAATATGTTTAGCATCGCTACAACTCTCATAAAAACCTCTAAGAATCTTAAGTGTTTCAAATCTTAAGTGTTTAAATGAACACGATATTAAAAGGCATACTTGCCGAGAACTATCATCATACACGGTTCTGGTACCCGAACCATAGTTTATATTCTTCTATGTAATTTCAAAACAAGTATTTCTTATGCTTACTTGAAACCCTAACAAGAGTTTCATCTGAACAGAAAAAGTGTTTGCTTGAATCTCAAGTTATCTTAGCTTGAATTCTAAGAAAACCTAGTCTTGAAAATCTATAAATAGAGAGACTCAATCAACTAGGATATTAAATCCCTGACACTTATGTGTCCTATTTTTTTGCTAAAGGAATCCTCTATTGACCTAGGTTTCCTCGAGAAACATAATTAGGTCTATGAGTGAAAGACTTCACTTAGGGATTCGTGAAGCCAAGTCTGACTATCTTTACCTTGATAGTTCGTGTATCCTGATCTTAAGTTCTCTTCAAGAATGAGATAGATAGAAATCCCAGAGTTCTCTTCGTCTCAGACTTTGTGATTCCTCAAAGAGATATCTGAAAAATTATTCTTAAGTGAATAGTTTTAAGGTTGTTCTTGAGAGGTGGTTAATAATTCAGGCTTCTCAGCTAACTGAGTGTACGTGTTCCGGATTTGTGAGGTTTGTTAGCTTTGTCTATTGCAAACATATTTCCAAGCCTTGATCTATTCGATTTAAAGGGAAATCAAATAGGCTTATATGTTAGTGGCATATTGGTATCAAAAGTCTTCACTTAGGCTGAAGCAACTCTTAGGCTATAAAGGACGCCAGCTAAGGGAATCAATTGCATAGAGCCGTGCGAGGTTCAAGAGACATAAGGAGCACGACTGCAACTGAAATTCTTGAAGGGTGAATTCGATCTCAACTACATTCCAGACCTAAGTCTTATAGTAGGCTAGTGTTTGTAGCGGCTTAATACAGTTCAGTTCAAATCTGGACGAGGTCCCAGGGTTTTTCTGCAGGTGCAGTTCTCCTCGTTAACAAAACTTTTGGTTTCTTGAGTGTTTTCCTTTTCCGCATTATATTGTTTTATATTTATAATAGGAATAACACAAGTAGTATGTAATCAATTCTAGTAGATAAGTCCATATTAATTGTGATCGTTTACGAGACTCGTCTTGTAGAATTCGTATCTTGAAAGATAAATAACAAGTTTCATACTTAGCAGAATTCAGATTCAATTATTTGGATACGAACTAGATTGATCTTGGATATTAATTTTTGAGATCATCCACGTACTCTTTCTTAACAACCAGGTTCATGAACTCTTGTGTCTAAACTATATGATTGAGAAAAAATAGATATATAAACTACATGATTAAGAAGAAATAGAGATATGAATATTGTCAAGGATCATTAAGTTGGTCTACTTGCAATTGTATTAGATTTTATCCATATATGTTGCCAAATGAAAAGGTTGGTAGTGTACTTGGTACCATGTCCTTTTTAATCTTAGCAAAAAGGGAACGATAACATTAGCAAAAAGGGAACTATCAAACTTCCTGGAGTGCCTGAAATTCATGATGTTGCTTTCGTCAAAGGTACGTCAGCTAATCTTCTTTCTGTTAGTCAAATATGTGACAAAGGCCATAAGTTGTCTTCAATGCTAAAGGATATGATATTGAAGATAAGTCTGAAAAAGTAATTTTTCATGGAATTTGTGGCAAAAATAATTGTTATCTCTTAGATATTCAGTTTAGTCTCTATTGCAATTTGACCAAGGTGGAATCTACACACCTTTAGAATGAGCATTTTGGTCACATCAATTATCGCTTTCTTGGCAAGATCATTAATAAATAACTTGTCAGAGGAGTACTCAAAGTCAATGCCAAGGTCGATGGTATCTGTGTGTTTTTCAAAAGGGCAAGCAAGCGAGAGTTTCACATAAATCATCACAAAACTTTTCCACCAAAACACCACTTGATTTAATTCATATGGATCTCTTTGGCCCAATCCAGCAACCTACTTTTTTAGGGAAGAAATACGATTTCGTAATAGTTGATAATTACACCAGATTCAATTGGGCGACGCTCATAAGAATAATACCTTAAGTAAATTGAAGATTATTGTGAATAGAATCCAGAATGTATAAGGTCTCATACTAAACAAAATCAGGAGCAATCGTGCAACAAAATTAAAAGATACCAAGGTATTCGATTTATGTGACACATTGGGTATAATTCAACAATACTCACCAGCTATCTCCACAAGCCAATAGAGTTGCAGAAAGAAAGAACAGAAATGTCAAAGAAATTTTCAGGGTAATGTTCCATAACAAAACTTACCTCTAAAGTTTTTGGGAGAAGTTGTCTTTATAGCATGTTACTTGATCAACAGAGTATACTTGAGGTCATGTACCCTGAATACTCCATACGAGTTATGGTATGGAAAGAAACCTAACGCGAGTTATGTCGTGTGTCTTTAAGCAAGTGCTAGATCCTCATATATCGTGAACAAAAAGGGAAATTTTGATTCTAAAAATAACGAAGGAATATTCCTAGGCCACCTCAGATAGTCGTGTGTTCCAAGTATACAATCCCCGAACTGATTTCATGATGAAATCATCAAATGTTGTTATTGACGACTTGATCAATTTTCATCATGATAACACTCCTGCTGAATTGCCTCTTATAGAGAAAATTGAAAAACTCAAAAGAAAACCAACATTAGTAGAAGTTTTACGAATTGTTGCTAATCTTGATGTGACTAGTGATGAGAAGAAAATCCAAGACAATGGGTGTTTCTATTGAACGAAAAATTGTTCGAACAAACCGGGTTCAAAAGGATCATGATACCAACAATATCATTGGGGGAACGGACTCTACTGCTAAAATGCAAGGTTAGCTTCAAGATGAAAAGACGAGGGTACCCAAATATACCTCAATCTAAAACTTTTCCACCTATAAGTCCTTTCTCCGAAAGTGATTGTCTATGGACTGAGTCGAGACAATACAACTAATCAGTTCACACTTCGTGTGATTGTCTATGGATACGAGATCGAGACAATACGACAACAACATAACTTGTGTGATTGACTATGGATACAAGAACGAGACAATACAACAAAGAAGTATGTTTACTTGATAATAGGTTCGGACTTAACCAAACACAATAGGATTGCTATCAAGTAAATAGGAATTAACGTGTGTGTATTTTACTTTTAATTATAATAAAAACAATTATAATTGCGGAAATAGAAAAGTAAAGACACAACAAGATTTTGTTAACGAGGAAACCGCAAATGCAAAAACCCTAGGGACCTTGTCCAGAATTGAATACTCTCAGGATTAAGCCGCTATACAAAGTCTAAACCAACTTCGTATAGCTAACGACCAAGCAACTAAACCTATAGTTCACCTAGTTCCGTATGTATCCCTGCGCCTCCAACTTACAATAAGTCACGCACTTGGAACAATTCCTTTGGTTCGTATTCCAAATAGTAAAGGAACAACAAACTGCATCAGAACAACTCTTTTCAAACAAGTGATATGAGTTTGACAAAAGGCTCTTCCGTTTATCCCAATAAACTCCTTTGTCTGGTCCTTTGATCTATCTTTTCAATAACTACCAAAGTAATTGTTAAGACTATGCAATCAATACTTTGAATCACAAAGAAACGTATTGATGCCGATATACTCAACTAATCAATCAAGATTATCACAAAGATAAACCGATTATAGTTGGATCCCCAGCTGATCAAGTTTTGTGCACACCAAAGATTATGAACCCAAATCAGAAATCTTCTTCGTCTTCAAATCTTCTTAGATCTTCAATAAACACCTGCACACAATCAACTTAAATCTCTTGTGATCAATCAAACACAAAACGGAGTCTGTTAATAATGGATTATCACAAGACGTCTTTAGATCTACAAACAGTCTAAAGATCCCCATCGAAACTTCGATCTAGTTTGAGTGAATCTTATATCAGAAGAGAAAATTCTCAAGCATAAACAAACTAGGTGCAATCAAACTTTAACAACCAATTAGTCAATCAAATCAATCGAAAACTAATAATAAACTGCAATTATCTAGTTTCCCACCAACGGTACTCGTATAGCTTCCAAATCCCAAAGAACTCTTTAAAACAAGTGTTCGTAAGAGATTTCGCCTAATTAGGGTACTTTCCTCTCCGAATAGACGGCTCCACCAGTAACAACACAACAAGGTAGTTTTGCTGGCTCTGAGGATTAGTTTGCTTGAAATGCAAACTTCAATAT
The DNA here is from genome assembly GCA_023531295.1 of Papaver armeniacum. Lineage (NCBI taxonomy): Eukaryota > Viridiplantae > Streptophyta > Magnoliopsida > Ranunculales > Papaveraceae > Papaver > Papaver armeniacum. The sequence goes on from JAJJWW010009817.1 coordinate 56,207, forward strand.
TTATAGACCAAGGAAGTTTGGACACCAAGGAATTTCCAAAACCGAAAGTATTCTCAAGATATGCAATATATTTCCAAATTCGGTTTCCATAATTCCTGGAAATGCTTTGTCCAAATATTGAACGAAATGTCAGTAGAAAATCTCCAATTAGTAAATGCACATTACCAATTTTTATTTTCTAAAGATATGCGTTTTAATTGCTGGAAATTAAAAGCATATAAAACTAAAAACCTTAATTAAAAGATTCTCAATTTATTTCGATCCAGGATTCTCCTTTAGCTAATATCTTTGAATAATAAAACATAAGCGTTACTGCACATGTTCAAAGTATGTCGACATATTTACTTTGTAAATCCTTTTTCATATTTACAATCTTGGAACCGATTTGCCACACTTCCAAACAAGTTTAGAATTGGTTCATCTGACTTCCAAGAACTATGTGATTGATTATCCTACCAAATCACCAATCATGGGTTTCACGGTTCTACCAAAACAAGTTTCGGTTCTACCTCCATGTGGGTACTAGGATCAGTCACACTAGCTTTCCAAAATTTGGTTGACTAGGTACTAGGATCGGTTACCACATATTTATGGTATCTAACTTGTATTCGGTTGCACAAGTCATAGGATACGTTACCAATATCTAAGACTTGTTGTACCTCTTACAAGAATCGATTCCCCTTTGCTTGTGATCGGTTACACCTCTTATTAGGATCGGTTCCCCAATGTATAGAGTTGGTCATACCAATTACAACAAATGTATCATACCATCTCATGTGATTACTTAAGAATGGTTTCACTAATAAAGTCATACCAATACAAAAGTCAGGCCTTGTGAATAGTTTTACCAAGATACATAAACAAGTTATGAGCGGTTATACTAAACACACATATTGGTAAACCAAAGATTTGGAATGAATAACAATACCAATAAGCCTAGCGATTTCCCTTTGGATTCATAAAACAAGTTTATGAATTGTACTTCCTTTAAACGAATGTAAAACATTGTTTCCTAGGATGAAATATTCACCCATATCCATACATCATCACAATAGCATTCATACGATTATGTCGATGTTTTATATACAAAGTTCAAAAGATAGACGTTGTACTTCGTATTGTAATTCCTTAATACCATGTCTAACTAGAGTATAATCATTCACAGCTTCGCAGTTATGTTTTCAATATGCACGAATTGAAAGATACGTAAGGGAATGAAACAATTCAGGTCAAATATTACTAACCTCAAGTGGAAGGATGATGTCATCGTTGTATCTCCTTACTTCTTCACATTCTTCAAGTCTTCACGTAATACTTGTAATGTCTCATATCCTAATACTTTCAAGCTAACTTATACGAAGTTGACTCTAGTAAATAATCAAGCAACTCTTTAAATGAGTTTTGGTTCACTAAAATATGACAACCAAACTTGACATACCAACGCTTGGTGGGTTCAACCGAGCAATGCTCTAACACAAGATATATGCAAATTTGCACGTTACCTATCGCAAGTTGAATCCACAAACATGGATGAAGCTCTGAATAACCATGCTTGGGTTAAAGATATGCATGATGAGTTAAATCAATTCAAGAGACAAGATGTTTGGAACTTTGTCCATTTCCTTACCAATATAAACATTGTAGGCACCAAGTGGATATTTAAAAACAAGTCAGAAGAATTCAGAATGGTGGTTCGGAATAATTCAAAACTTGTCACTCAAGGATATTCTCAAATCAAAGGAATTGATTTTGATGAGGCATTTACTCCTGTTGCACGCTATGAGTCCATACGCTGCTATTAGCTCATGCTCGTTTACTCAAGATTAAACTATATCAAATGGACGTGAAATCCACATTCTTAAATGGATGTCTTAAGGAAAAGGTTTATATATCTCAACCTAAAGGAATTAAAAGTCCAGAAAATCCCGATCATGTCTTTAAGCTCAATAAGTCGTTAAATTGATTAAAACAAACACCTCGAGATGGGTACGAAAAGCTAACAATTTCTCTTCTTATGAAAGGTTTCTCAAGAGATGAAGCTAATAAAACGATGTTTACCAAATTGAGTGGCAATGATGTCTTGATTACTCATATCTATGTTGATGATATCATTTATAGATCAACATCCAAGAAACTTGCTGATGAATTTCAAACTTCTTTAGGTGAAGACTTCGAAGTGAGCAATCTTGGCGAATTAAGTTTTTTTTTAGGTTTACAAATCCAACAACATAAGGATGTGATTTATATTTCTCAAAAGCATTATGCCAAGGATCTTGTCAAAATATTTGGCCTTGAAAAATCCACTCCGAAGCTCACTCCCTTTCCATAGATGGAAAACCTCAAAGAGATAAGAAAGGTGTCAAAGTGGATCCAAAACTCCACAGGTCCATTGTTGGCATCCTCTTGCACTTAATGTCCACGAGACCTGATATTTTTTTCCAGTGTAGTTGTTGTGCAAGGTTTCAAGAAGATCCCAAAGAATCTCATATTGCAGCTGTAAAAAAGATCATCCAATATGTTAAACATGTTATTGGGTTTGATCTATCTTATACCTTTGACACTAACACTGAGGTTGTTGCTTATTATGATGCAGACTATACAGGATGTGTGGAAGACAAGAGGACTACATCAGGAGGATTATTTCATGTGGAGCTAAATCTTGTAGTTTGGCATAACAAAAAACAAAAATCACAATCCTTATCAATATTGAAGCAGAGTACATTGCAACAAGTTCGTCTTGTACTCAACCATTATGGATAAAGAAAAATGCTTACAGATTATGGAAGAGATACTAGAACTATGAAGATATTTTGTAATAAATCAAGTGCCAACTAGCTCAAACTTAAACTAAGTTTCATCATACATTTCAAGGTAACCAATAGATATAGAGGCACCAACTAACCGATAATAAATTCGGTCGTTATGGTCGGGCTCTATTTTTGACCACATTCTACCATAGATAATCCCGTTAGAATTCAAGAACAAACACATTAACAAAAGATCACTTTCTCAGAGATCTCTTTGAAAATGGTATTGTCAAAATTGAAAATGTGCCTTCTGAACAACAATTGGCTGATATAATAACACCCAGAGAAATTTTATTTGGGTTATGAGCAATGAGCCCAAACCATTTGTATAGCGCTGGGATTGTGCAATGTGGGAGCAAAAATCTTAGTATTTTTCTGCCTTGCATGTTGAATGCTAGGTGAGAGCCTTGAGTCCCTAGAAGGGTGCAATTAATAAATTTTGCCACTCCTTGTAGCAAGGGAATAGTCAAGTTAGTTTGCGATGGAGTAGACTAAGACCCCACTTGACCACCATCTATTTGAGTACATGTGGTGCATCTATTTGATTACATGGTGCACAAATGTCATTAAGGGTATTTTCGTATTTTTCATTAAAAAAATCTGATTTTAATAGAAAATAAACTCTTCATTTCTTTGTCTTTCTCCACCATTTTTCTATCTCTACCACCATTGTTAAAGTTTCAAACAAAAACCATCATGATTAATGGAGGTACTTTGAATGTTCATATGCAATTTCGAAAACAACCTGCACTTCGGATTTAGACGAAGGTTCATCTTGCATTGAGGTAGGGGTTTTTAATTTCTTGATCTCTTCTTTCTTTTAACTTGTGTCAACTCATTGCTTATTGTTAGAGCACTGCTAGGTCGAACTCGCAAGCGTTGCTATCTCAAGCTTGTTTGTCAAGTTTAGTTGATCAAAACTATATACTTGATTTCTAGTCTACTTATATCTATGTCGCGGATTATGATATAATGTGTAGTTGAGCTTTAGACTTCACGACGTTCACCAATTGAAGAGGAAGATCTACTGAGAAGCTTGGAGGAACTTCATCAATAAAAGGTATGTGCAGACTAAAACTTATCTATCACTCAGAAGTCTATTCTATTCTATCTTCTAATGAGACTAAGTCGTATAGCTATATAGACTTTTACATTATACACATTTGATATTTCGAGCCGAGTTTATCTCGCTTATCTATTTCTCGAAATATATGTTGGAAGCTTTTTGCTTTAGCTATGTTCATCATATTCTTGACGAATTTAGTTGGAAACAATTTATTTGTTCGAAACTAAATATTAAGTCAAAAGATGATCATGTGAAAATTACCTTGAACATTTTAGATGATTTGTGTGAGACAGTCATTTGATGTTAGCTTGGGAAGTTTCGTATTGATCATTCGATCACTTGAAAATTACTTGAAGCTAATGGTATGTGTGAGATTACCATTGGCGTCTTTTAAGGATGTTTCAATGATTGAAATGAGAGTTTAGAACAATTACCCAAGTCTGGATACAACACAGTATGCTAACTGTATTGGTATGATTCAGGTCCGGAACTCTTGTTTTCGTACCTAGTATGCGAACATATTTACCTGAGAAGGTCTGGAACTATTGTTTGCGTACCTAGTATGCGAACGGGTTTACCTGAGTTGGGTCCGGGAAGGTTGTTCGCGAACCTGATTTGCGAACGGTTTGACTAGGCCAACGTCCGGAGTTGCTGTTCGCGTACCTGGTTTGCGAACACAGTGGTTAAGTTCTAAAATCGGTTATGTGTGATTCTCATACTCATGAACAAAAACATTTATGATTTAAGGAATGCAAATTAACTTTTCAAACCGTGTCTTAATGTTCATGAATTGATTCTTGTATATGTACTTTGTACGATTATGAATTAATCAGGTTTTGTTTTAATTTGTTCATGTATATTTCTATGAGATAGTGAACAATTGAACAACCCTATTTGAAACACAATTAGATTCATTTGATTATGTTTCATGTTTGATTGATCATCATATTTGGTCTAGAAGTGTTGGATGATAAGGCTAAGACAAAAATGTTCATATGGCTAACTTCGGTTAACTATTATTGAGCCAACCCAATATACACGTTTAGGTACGGTTACCCATATCTAAATATAAGTATATTTTATTTGTGTGTAACAAGCTAAGACCATCTAACGGTGGAGATTAATTGCTTAATTTCTAAGCAGACTTAGCTTGAATCTTAAATCAAGGTTTTCATCTAACTGTGAATATTGAATGCTTTGTTACTAAGCTATCTTAGCTTTGGTTGTAAGCAACCCTGATTTGAAAGGCTATATAAGGTAGAACTCTAGCAACTGGAAAACCAAATCCCGACACTTTCATGTGTCCTAGTTGCAAACTAGAGTCGATTCTCCTTTAACCTAGGTTTTCGAAAACCATTATTAGGTTAACGAATTGAAGAATTCATTTGAGATTCGCAAAGCCAAATCCAAATATTTTCTCTGTAGTTGCGGATTTTGATCTTACTTGTTCTATCGCATTAAGTTTTATCTTTTCTAAGATTTACTCGAGATTTATCTCCGATATGTAAGATATAAAAAGTAATCACAACAGTTCTTCGTCTCAGACTCTTGTGATTCTGTAATAATTAATCATTTAGGTTATTGTGAGGTGACTGATATTTATAGGCTGCTCTTCAGGAGTATAAGTCCGGGGTATTAGTTGGTTTTTGTTCACCTTGATTTTTGTATCAAAAGACGGAACAAAAAGAATAAGGATAAACATATCTGTGGGAGACAAATTTGTTTATAAGTCTTCGACTTTGGGTCGTAGCAACTCTTAGTTGTGGGTGAGATCAACTAAGGGAATCAAGTGCGCAGAATCCGGCGTGGTTCTAAAGGCGTAAGGAACACGACTGTACCTTAATCGGTGCAAGACTTGGTTAGGGATCAACTACATTCCAGTCTGAAGTTAACTTGTAGTAGGCTAGTGTCTGTAGAGGATTAATACAGTGTGGTATTCAAAGCTGGACTAGGTCCCGGGGGTTTTATGCATTTGCGGTTTCCTCGTTAACAAATTTCTGGTGTCTGTGTTATTTCTTTTCCGCATTATATTTGTTTATATAATTGAAATATCACAGGTTGTGCGTAGTTCAATCACAGTTGATAAATCCGACCTTGTTTGTTGGATATAACTTGATTGACACTTGGGCATTAGTCTTTAGTACCGTCCAAGTTATTTCTCATATCAATCAAGCTCGCGGATTTCTATCTGTTCGATTTAATGATTGTATTAAGAAAGAGATAAAGCTCTTTTATATATTTCTTGATTGAGTCTCACTTTTAAGTTGGTGCTCTCAGAATTATATTGGAGTTTAGTCCATACAGATTGCCAAAAGAATTATTGGGTGTGGTTGTTATACCCCGCTTTTTCACTTATGATGAAGGTTTGGTGATTCATGTTTGAAAATGTTTGTTATTATAAATGGTTTTTGTTTTGGGGTAAAAACTGTTTCTACTGGTTTTGGTAAATTTGGGTGTGTTGATGAGAAACGAATTTAGACCTAAACAAATGCTTTTGCACGGAGTATTTTAGATTCGAGAGATCAACTGCATAACTGGCCTAAACCAAGAAATGGCCATTCCAGTATTGCTTCGGTCACAAAGTGAAGGAGAAGGGTTGGTCTTAGGGAGGGAAGCGAAGAAGGTGTTGAGAGCAGAATGGTTAATTCTGAAGGTATGGTTGTTTTATGACTTGTATCAAAATGTTGAACTGGCTTGCGGAATGTAAGCTATCAGTTCTTTGGGTGTTTTTCTGGATACTTGTGTTGTTGTTAACCAAAATTGTTGTCCTCTGGTTGAACTTGGTAGAAACCTATTTATACAAGTCATAATTGAACGCACCCTGATCTCGTAGGAAGTGGGAGTAGTTGAGTGATGGAGAAGTGGGGTAATGTGTAAATGCTAGAAACCACATCCCCACTATGAAGGAAACGGGTTAATTTACACTCACTACTTCTTGTCGCCACTAACTGCTTGCTTTCCTTACACTTTCTTATAATGGGCGTGTTGCACGCCGCACGCTGTAAACCGCCAGACCAATACCCTGATGAGCATCCCCCAGTTTGTGACACGTTTGATGTCTCGAGTATTTTCGTGGAAAATGTGCAACAGATTGCTGAGTGGGTCTTGTATGCAAGACCTAATTATTCTGATTAATTATACGCCAACTAGGTGGCGGATGATCATGTTGTGGAACGTCAAGTCATGGGACTTGTCGCAGGATAATGGTGTATGAACCTGAGACTTATTATGGGCCGGTTAACTTAGTGGCGAAGTTGGACGGCCGAGATTGCAGTTTATGAGAAAAGGTGACCGTTGATTATGGACACATCACGTTGGCACCCGGTGATGGCATAGTGGCGCGATTAGCACATGCCAGTGGCATAGTGGCGCGTTTGGCACATGCCGGTGGCATAGTGGCACATTTGACACATGCCAGTGGCATAGTGGTGCGAACAACGCCTGGCGTTGCCACAGTCGTTATATCTCGGCATATTGGTGTTAGATCCAAATATGGCTTCGATAATATTGGCTCTAGTTGTCGTATCACACTTAATGCCCTAGGCAGTTGTTTTGGCATGGTTGGCACAACAACTTTATCTAGATTAGGGTTTGGTATGCCAAAAACCTAATTGGCGCTTGTGGCATGTGGCCGCGGCATGATGATATTTTTGTGTATGTATTGCCATGGCCACGCCAAAGGAATTATAACAGGGCCATAATGTAGGAATAACCATAGGCGGAAGGATAGCCATGGGTGGCCATAGCATGGCGCCATTTTTAGGGTTTTCTGGGCCCTGCATGGCTCGTGGCATGTTGTGGGGCCAAAGTGACGTAATTCTGGGCCACAACTAGAAATTAGGGTTTCGACTAACGCCACTGAAGCAGAAGTCGTGTTTTGATCATAAAACCCTAATTGGAGTTTGTTATGGCTTTGGCCACGAACAAAAGTGGGTTAGCATGTAGCCGCGCTTGTTGTGGCACGTTGGTATGATGTTGCCGCGGAATGGCATGTTGGCATGCCGATTAATATGTTGGCGCGGTTTGGCTAACTAACTAATTGGCGTGGTGGCCGTTTGGCATAGTTTGGCCTTTCAATGCGCGTGGTGGGTTTAGAGCAACCTGATTGGTCGATAAAAAGGAGGGAAGGCCAAACATGGGCGTGGCCACATCTCATGTGCATGTGGCAGGTTTAGAGTGACGTGATTGGTCGATGGGAAAGAGGAGGGCCGACAAGCAGCATGGGGCGTGGCCATCTGCAAGTGGCGCCTACTGGGGCAGACCGGCTAGCCCATGGCGTGGCCACACCTCCTTTTGTTGTTGCTCCTACTTTCCGCGGTTCCTCTTTTATTTCTTGTTTTCTGATTTTGGGTAGGACTTTGTACCTACTAATCCATGGTGGATCAATCGCCTAGCTTGCCTAGGTTTAATTTCGACCAGCAGGGTCTAATATACTGTGCAGGGCGCAAAACTTAATTTTTTTGTAAATTAATTAGGTTTTTATTCGAATGTTGTGAATTATCACAAAATTGATTAAATTTGGTGAGTTCTGTGTGTTGAAACAGAGTTCTTTTTATTTTCAGAGAGCAGTTAGCGCATCTCTTGACTGAATACTTTATGCAGACCTTAATTTTGATACTTCGGGAAATTCATGTTACTCTGCTGCGAGTGAGCATTAATTGTCATGTCATATCAATATTAAGGGTTCGGTCGGGGAACATAGCACAAAAAGTATCCAATGAGCCTTACATTAATGAATAATACAGGCATGATGTTGAAATTTACAGAATATTTGGGATTGTTGCTACATGCACCATTCTGGATAAATTTCATGTAAATATATTGAATTGCTCAATAAATGCGCTAGTGACAAGGTTAGACATTCATCACTTTTTCATGGCTCTGACTCTTTGCAGAATGACAACATATTATACGCAGGATTTTACAATTTTAGCCCTGAACTAAAAACCACCATCAACAGTTTTGTTATACCATCTTGTTTTACGAACTATTGAACTGTGATTACTCACCAACGTTTATATTTGATTTCTCTGAAGATTTAGTAAATGTATGCAACCTTCAAAGTTTTGATTTCTATCTTCAATCAAGTGTTACAATTTAGTTTCTAAAGTGCCTATTACCTGTTTTCAGAAATGACTAAATGAGTTATGTTTTCTGTAGTTGCGGGAAATCCCACACTACACCCCTTACTCGATTTTGCTTAATTAATCCATTGAAAGATGTAAGATCAAGAATATTTATTGATTGAATCCATGAACTGTTTACACAGGAAAATAGAATTACACTTAGAAATTAAAACACTCTTAAACTTTCTCTCTCCTAATGACTCGCTCAACAACTCCAAAAGATCTCTCCCTTTTACAGACTCATTCAGCCCTTTATATAGGGTAATACATAGTGGATGACAGCTAAGCTACCCTTTATTTTCGGGAATGTCTCGCGAAGTGTCGCAGATGCGAAATATTCATTCTCGCGACACTTCTTAGCCTTCGCCGATTTCATGTCTTCCAATTGTTTTGCAAATGGGCGTTATTCATCGCGTCATTTATTTTAGCTTTGGACGCCTCGCGACAGTGCTCGTTATTAATCCCGCGAGTCTTGTACGTTTCGATATTATGATCCTACATCTTGCCTCTTTTTCCTTGAATATTGTCAAGAGCGATCTTTAAGGAAAAATCGTTGTGGTAGTAATCTTTGATCTTTGTTGATGAAGGAACGAGTTTTAAGAATACTGGACTTGAAAAGTACGTACTTGCCTCTATTCTTTGCGAAGTTCAAGTTTCCTTGTAGTATATATATGAAGTTCCGTCTTCTGCCTCTCCTTACATCTCTCTCGCGAGGGAGAGAATGTCATGAGAATCAATATTTTGATTTGCCGCAACTACTTATCTTTATCTGTTTGACTCCGCATACGATTTTGACCATTAAAGTCTTTTTTCGACACGTCTCTTCCAACTGTTTATTCTCGACCATTCGTGTCTCTTCTCGCATTAAATTCCCTGCTTTTCTCAAGAATCTTTTTTTTTTTTTTTTTTTTATATATAGCTTTCTTTTCCTCCTCTTTTCTTCCTTTAACTTCTCTCTTGCAACTTTTCTTGACTCTCTCCTTCCGCAATTTACGCTCCTCAAGCTCATCGTAACTCTTTTCTTCATCCTTTCTAACGCTGATCCTAATCTCCAAACTCCCATCCATTCCCATACCGATAATGGCTTTCATTAGTCGTGCATACAAATCTTTTTGATGAAGTTCAACAGGTTGCTCGAGAAGGGTTTCACTCTATCAACCATTCCCGATCAAGAATCTTCATCTATTCTTTCAGAAATTATTTTCGATCATCAATGTGATGATCAAAAGATTATAGTCTCGCTAGGGCTTCTCGCGGACTTCCCATTCCCTTATACAATCCCGAGATGCCTTTATTTTATGAAATCTTGGCCCATGAAAATTCTCGGCCGTTTATCAATTGAGTGGCGATTGCATTCGCCAATGCTTGAGTTCGCGAATCGTGGGCCGGGCAAAGGATCTTTATACCCTACCACCGTTAGACACCCGATTTCGAGACTTGGAAATAGTCATGAGAAGTACACTGTAGAGAACTTTTTGAAAATTATTCAGTGATAAAGATGAGGAATGCGAAATCTCGCCTGGGGCATTACTCAAAAGAAGGATAACGTCCCGAGGATAAATTGCTCATGCAAGATATTGACTGGCACCCGGGCAATAATACTACTCTCGCCACCCAAAGATGAGAAGTGGTGGGTTGTACCCTTGATTTTAAATGGCCCTTATATCGCGGGCTCGATATTCTTCCCTGCGAGTCTCGCAGATATCATCCTTGGGAATTCAAATGGCCCGATAAGGCAAAAAGAGGTATGTTTTCCTCTTCAAATCTTGCCTTTGCAATTTTTCTTTATATTTGCCGAGTTTGTGAAATTTTTCGGATCGCCAAATTGAGAAGAAGCTACAAGGATAATCCGTTGGAGAAGACTCGACAATACTTCGATCGCTAACGAATGAAGTAAGAAATATTTCCTTTGTTATTTAAAACAATATTGTTGCCTCTGCTTCTTATCTTTAACCGTATGCGAAGGTTGAAGTCAAGAAGTCAGAGCGCGAAGATTAAAAGTAAGGGTAAAAGCTGTCGTTCGCAAGGGTAAATCTTCTCGCTCCATTAACTAAGAAGCGAAAGATCCAATCTTCTTCTCGCCTTAGCTCAAGCTCCGAATCTTCCGATGAGGATAACCATAATTCAAATTCCTCTCGCTAAAGAGATTCCGTTGACGGCTCTCCTATGGATCGGTTATCTAGCATCTTCTCGATTCTTTCCAAGGAATGGGAGATGCTCCTACCTTCCCTCATGGGACTCTCGCAAATGTGTGTAATGCCGCTTTTACTAGAGGGCAATAATTCTTTCAATGGAGCCTCTAGAATTGTGTCTCCCACTTCTTGAACGCACTTGGGTCTTTGGTATGCATGCAAGTCATATTTCCCATTAATTTTAAATTTTTAAATATATATGTATTGACGGTTCTTCTATCTTCTTTCATAGGTTGGAAAAACTTCTTTTGTGTTGCCTCGGATCTCGAGAGAAGACGAACAATCTTGAAAAGAGAAATTTACAATTGAACAAGAAGACCCAAGAGCCGGAAGTCAAGCCGTCATCTCGCGATAGATTCAAAAATTAGAAGCCGATCCGGACTCCCAAAAGGATAGAGTATCTACTCTTCGTAACTCAAATCAAAGAACTTTATGGTATAGTAATTTTCAATTCTCAAATCCTTGTCATGTTATCTTTTATCTTTCTTTGTCTCGACTATTATTCTCGCAGACGTATATAATCTCTCCGAAGAATCCATTCTTCTCCATTCATTCCCGAGCCCATGAATGATGATGTCCTTCTTACTCACCTCAATCAATCTCTAAGTAGTTCCTCAAATAAAACTAACCTCCTTTCATTAAAGGATCTTCAATTCAAATATCTCTGTAGATCGAACACGGATCTAGTTTAAATTTAACTAATCGCTTTAAACGAATGTACTTTGATTCCGAGAAGAAAATCAAGACTTTAAGGAAGAAAATTAGTGATCTCATAGATGAAAACGACGCATTACTAACGAGGTGCACAAAGCAAGCGTAATTCCACAAATCTCTTCTTGGTGTGCAAGTTGAACGAGATGAACTCCTTCATCAATACCATACTTAAGAAATGAGGAAGAACAAGTCTGTTCTCTTCTTGTTATTAATGGCAGTGATGATGAATTCGCCGGGCTGCGAAAGTTTTAGATAATGCCGGGAATAACTAGGTGTTGATGTTAGTCTTCATGCCGAGCATACTTCCTTGATTAAGGATATGATATCACGATAGAGAAGGTTATTTATTATACCCATCGCTTCTTACTTTTGTAGTATTGCTTGTAAATTATTAACTTGTTGTTGCTTATTTGCGTAACTCGAGAAGAGGCTTCAAAGTTAGAATTAGAGAACTTGAATCTCGAAAGAACAACTCGCCAGAATTTTCCAAATGCGAGAATTGAAGAACTCGAAATCGAAAAGGAACAAACAGAAAGACTCTCTCCTTCGCGAGAATAAATATTCCAAGTTGAAGAAAACAATTTCTAAATCGCATAAAGGAGAACTTTAATAATGATGTCTTGCTTCGTTTGCAATGGAGCCATGGAGTATGTTTGTAATGACCACAATATCCCTCTGCATTCATATCCCCGGCTCCTCGAAAAGGTTCCCGAGAATACACTTTGCCTCGAGACGTTTCGATAGTGAGGCTAGCGAAGAAGAAAATTCCACGATGAGAATAATAGATCGAAGAATCGAGATGAAGGAGAAGAATTACCAAAGAGATAACTCTTTTTGTTTTCTTTCATTTTTTTTGAATATCCAGACATTTTCGTATCTTTATTATAGTGTACTTCTTAGATTTTTTCCCCGAATTCAATCTTCACTCCCCCTTTTTTGGTAGTTCTTCCTTGTAATATAATTGGCTAACATTATTGATGTATAACTCTTTTATCAGAAGATGAATAATATTCCATCTTTTCCATTCCCATACTTGCCTCTCGTTATTTATCTTGGATGGAAGATTTTAGTTGTCATCATGTATTTGGTTGGATAATAATTTTATTGTTATTGAAATGTATTGTTGCGACGAGGTCGCAGTATCTTCATAGATCAAGAATTCTATTTGCTTTGCCTTATCTTCATAAATGTATTTTATCTCTTCTCATTGCGACAAGGTCGCAAGCCGCCTTATATTTTCAAGCAAGGGCCCATTGGCCCTCGCCTTATCATTTTGTGTGGTCTTCCCGAGTTAGACTCCATAATTAGAGGTCTTCCTCGCTCACCTTTCATTGCGACAAAATGCAGGACGTCTTTACACTTGCATGTAAAGACCCATTGATCTTGCCTTATCATTTTCCAAGTATTTTTGCCTGGCAGTAGATGTTTTAGTTGCGATAATATGACAGGCCTAGATATCCTTGCGAACATAAAGCCCCATGACACATTGGCCGCGACGAAATCGCAGGACGTCCGTACACTTTCATGTAAAGACCCATTGATCTCGCCTACCTCGCGTTAGTATTATTGCCTGGGCAGATCATTGCACAAATATGACGAGCCTAAATTTTCTTAAAAACATAGCCTTATGACATTTGCGTCTCTGCTTTGACACTCCCCCTATTGGAGAGCGTCGCCTTATCATCTCCTAGGTTGCCCCTTCAAGGAGGCGAAACATCGGCCATACAAGACTAGCTCCTCCCATCCGGTCTTAACAACAACTGATTGTTTTCGCAGCCTCTTATCCCTTATACCTTTATGGTTTATGGTTACGAGACTGCACCCTAAGTGGAGTTTTCTTCGGGCGAGTGCAACATATGCCAAGACTTGCCAAGAATGGCTGTGGTAGGTTCATCCATCCGTTGCACTCACTGCTCAACCGTGTACCTCGGCGCCTTGAGCATACACCGACTCCTTGAAGAGACCCTGGCCGCCCAACCAGTATAACTTCATATATATAGTTGGGAATCCAAGGTACCTCTCCCGGATAGGCTTTCATGGGCCCCAAATTTTCATGACTCGAGGAGAAGCCAGAGCGGTGCTTGGTAACCTTCCCCGAGCCATGTTGAGAGATACCCCCTTATATGACGACTTTAGGTCTTACATTTGCCTCTACGAAATGTTATTCGCGAACTAGGTGTACGCCATAAAGGTTCGTCCCATTCTTTTACTCATTCATATATTTGTTAAATCATTCAATCATTCATGTTTCATTATTTGCCGACATTTGTTTACGAAGTATTCGCACAATTGCTTTCATTTGTTGTATTTTCATTTTTCTTTCTTAACCGAATTCCCATATACTCTTGGTCATGTAGATTCTCGCACATCATTACTTCACTTCGTTTTTTCTCTTGTTTTTGTTGATTATTCACTTCTTATGCCTTTTGTTCCTCATATCTTTTGCTCCTTTATTATCATAATATTCGCCTATCTCTAGGTATTCACCTCGAGGTATGTTCAGTCCTTACTTCCTATAGCATCCACCATCAGTTTTTCTTTTCTCCTCTCATCTCTCACATGTTGCTTCCAACCTTTCTTTTGGTATTTCTTTCTTGTGACTTTCTACATCGACCTCATGACATTGTTGCGACTCCTTCCAATCTCCCCGTATGATACCAATGCCATTTGGATGTGGAAATTTTATACATTGATGATATGTTGATGCGACTCCAAGATTTCATGAAGCCATGGCCTCCCAATCAGCGCATTATATGGAGATTCCACGTCAACCACATGAGAATAAAATATCGCTTGATAATCCTTATAGAGGTATTCTCATGTGAACCTCTCCTTTGGTTTGTTTGGTGCCATTAAAGCCATATATCTTGTATGTCGAGGGGATCAAATCTCATCTTTCCTCCCATCGTCTTTGTAAGTATGGTAGAAGAGAATATTCACCGAACTTCCGGTGTCGACAGGATTCGGTTGATCGCCTGCCAAGCTTCGCCTCATCATCTTCTCCATCAATGGTTTCGGGTTAATCTCTAGTTTCACAACCAACGGCTATCATGTGTTTCTTCCTTTTGGCACTTCATCCCAGAGAAAGAAATAGTCTTCACTGCCACTTTTCTAATCGCGTGCGTTCTCGCTGGACTCATTATTTCTTTATCATTAGCATCTCTCGCAAAGACTCTACTGAGCACGTTGTCATGAAAATCTTCGATTGTGCGATAGGAGGGACGATAGAGTTGCATTCAAATTTTTAGCTTTTGTACCGACTTCTATCACAAATGTTTCCTTTCCTTTCGCTGACATTGTTTTACATCTCTGGGTGGGGGTGGTAATGTCGGCATTTTTTTTCCCCTTTAGAAAGTGATTCGGCTTTCCCGATCAATCATCCCGAGAATAATTCTCTTTATGTTTCTACAATCGTTCGTTTGATGCCCATGGGAAGCGATGGTAAGAACAAAACTCATGACTTCTATCGGTCGGCGGTGGTTCCATCCCCACGTTCCAAGGTGCTGGTACATTTTCCATCACAAGTATAGCTTCCAGCATCTTTTCCACACTAGCATTCGTGGAGGCATCTTAATCTCTTCCCATACTATTCTCGCGACTTTTGCCCTCCACTGTTATTTTGCCTTCGCCCACCGTAAGTTTCTTGCACATGATCTAGCCTTCGAATCTTATTATTGTCAGTATTGGTTGTAATAGTTCCTTTCTCGTTCAAATTCTTCTTGATCGTGGCTTCCCATGGCTACTATCTTCTAACTTTCCTCAATGCCTTCCTTGCTTGTTGTCCTTGCGAAGTACTCGCCACCGTATTTATGAATTGAGGCAACAAGCTTGCGTTCATGAGCAAATCGAACTTGTGTTCGCGATGGATAAGAATTCATTTCATTTCGTCTTTCTTCTAAGGCAATATATTCTTCCCGTAACTCTCGCAGATTCCGCCATCGTGATTGTATTTTTGATTCTAAAAATTTGAATGTATAACAAGTTAGTCGCGAAGAGAGCATTCACAAATGAGAGGATGAGATATCTTTCCTCAACCCGCCTCGCCATTTCTACACACATGGTCCTTCATCTTATTGTCAATCGCCTTAAGCTCTCGCCAACCCTTTGCTTCAACCCGAATACATCTTCAATACCGGTCGCAAGAGTCATATTTATGTATGCTCCCGTGAATGTGGCTTGTAAATGGTTAAATGATGTGATTGTGTTCCTTGGTAGACCTTCAAACCATTTTAGTGCTTCTCTATTAGGCTTGATGCGAAATATTTGCATAAGTATAGCATCATGATTCTCCCACCGTAACATACATCTCATATAAGCCTTGATATGTTGTACCGCATAAAAGTTGTTCCATCAAAGATGTTGGTTAATGCAGCAGATTGCACTTAGGAGGTATTCCTCCCATCGTGATTTCTAGCGTGAAGGGATTCTTCGCGGCTTTCGCGATGGCTTCGTCTAATTGCCTCCTTCCTCCTTCCCTTCTACTATTCAAGTAATCCTCTCATTTCAGCCAGTTCTCTTAAGATTTGTTCATTTGCCTCGAAATTTGATTCTACCGGTCTTTTTAGCTCGCCTCTCTCCTTCTTCGCTCGTGCCTATTTTGACCTTCCCGCTCGTTATTTTCTTCTCTTCTTTCCTCGCGACGCTCTTCTTCGTTTCTTTCGTCAATTCGCACGCCATTATATCGGTTGTTCTCTCTTCTTGTTTGTCTCTCGGCTCTCATCTCGCACCCTCTCATATTCTTCATTAATATTTCTATTGGTACGATTTTGTTCCCTCCTTCTTTCGCGGTTGTCATGGTTATTCTCACGGATTGCCTCTTCCATCTCTTGATTTTCCATTTCTCGCTCTTATCCTTTTCTCTCTTGAGCTAGCCGCGCTTGTTCAATGTAGTGTCTCTCAATGTCATCCTCGATCTCTCGGTTTCTTCTCAATTCTTCTCTCCGTGCAAGATTATTCTCCCTTCGGCACTGGGTCATTCGGCCCTTGGAGTTGCATGTTTCCCTTGATTTTCCTATTCCGCTCATTTGGAAAATTTTTAGTGAGGAATATAACGATCTTCCATTTCCCCTCTTCTCTCGCCATGCTCTATGCTTGGATTTTGTGTTTCTGTTGGTTTTCTTCCTGTATTTCGTTGGTAAAACTCTCCTTCTTTCTTCCCTATTCGATCTTGAACTTGATCTCACGTTACTTCTTGATCTCCTATTTTGCAATCTCATATTTTCCATCCTCAATTCATGATTCTGTCTTGTCAGGTTTGCTCGTTCCTCTGCCTCTAGCCGTGTATTGTTTGTCTCAATCTTTCTAACGCTGCGATTTCTTCGTTTCCTGGGTTCATTTCTCCATTCATTCCTTGCTCGCCTCCTCCTTGTCCATTGTTCCCCAGCTGCTGCTCCTCTTCCCTCTCGTCTTCGGAATCAGACCTCCAAGTATGCACACTTACTCTATCATAATCCACAGCCGCGTTTGCTACTGGGGAGACCGGTGGCTGATTTTGATCTTCTCCATCATTTCTCATATTCATCCTTGACGATTCTCCTGCTTCATTCCTCCTTTCTCCAGCAAGTCTCCCACTTCTTCTTACAATCATTGGTTGCCCTTGTACATTTCTTCTTCTAGCCATTTTCTTTTCCAATGAATTCTTGAGTATCTTCTCCAAATCTTTTCTCTGTTAATCCAAATTCTTTCCAATTTCTACGTCAATCTCTGCTCAGTCCATGTTTCTAGCGCATATGTAGTTGCGGGAAATCCCACACTACACCCCTTACTCGATTTTGCTTAATTAATCCATTGAAAGATGTAAGATCAAGAATATTTATTGATTGAATCCATGAATTTGTTTGTTTTGAAAATAGAATTACACTTAGAAATTAAAACACTCTTAAACTTTCTCTCTCCTAATGACTCGCTCAACAACTCCAAAAGATCTCCCTCTTTAACAGACTCATTTAGCCCTTTATATAGGGTAATACATAGTGGATGACAGCTAAGCTACCCTTTATTTTCGGGAATGTCTCGCGAAGTGTCGCAGATGCTTGAAATATTCATTCTCGCGACACTTCTTAGCCTTCGCCAGATTTCATGTCTTCCAATTGTTTTGCTCGTCGTTATTCATCGCGTCATTTATTTTAGCTATCTGCGACTGCCTCGCGACAGCGTCGTTTATTAATCCCGCGAGTCTTGTACGTTGCGATATTATGATCCTACATTTTCGAAACATGCAACTCAGCCTGAATGACCTTGTTCTTCTTGTTTTTTCATAATCCTTGTATTTTCATTAATTGGGTATCTTAAATATCCATTAATTTTTGATATTTATGGTCACTGATGATTTTAAATTAAAAAGTCATCTATATTGTTGATTTAACCCCAATAACAGTCAAAACTGAAATTTAGGGTGTTTCTGCCCTGTTTTATTGGGACTTTTAAACATATATAAACCTAGTTACTCTTGTTTATCATTTTTATGTTAAATAGGTATCTCTAAGTTTTTAACGAGACCAAACTTTCCCAATTCTGTTTCCTAATGAATTTTGGATGAATTTTCTATTGTACACTACCAAAAAACTACAATTTTCTAAAACGGGATTATTGTTCTGTCTTGTTGAAATATATTGACACAACTATAAACCTAGTTTCTTTTTCATATCATTTTTATGTTAAAGAGAGATTCCTTGGCTTTTCAACAAGATCAAATTTTCTGAATTCCATCGCCTAATGAGTATTGTGCATATTTTCTATCATAGACCATCAAATCTGCATTTTTCCTGAAAATATATTTGTTATCCTGTTTTGCCAAGAAGTTTTTAGATAGCTATTGACCTTGTTATTTTTGTATTAATATTTATGAGATAAAGGGCTTCCTCTAGTTTCCAAGGAGATATAGTTTGTTAGATTTCATCGCGTAACGAATTCTATAGGAATTTCTGAGCATAGGTTCTCAAACTGAAATTTCTTAAGCATTTCTGATTTTATGTTTTTGCGCCATACACGCTTGCTGTCCTAGATCCTTCTATGATTTTTTTTAATATACAATTCCCATATATTCACCTTGTTACGGGCATATATTCCCATATATCCACCTTGTTACGGGCAGTATCACCTTTTGATACAACCTTGCCTTTTGGACTGAATGTTTTCAATCTTGACATTTGAAATGTATCGATTGAATTTGTTGAATTTTGTCTTCTATTTGGACATGGATTACATACTTCTCGGAAAGTAGCATACGTTCGGAATCTAATTTTGATTGCAAAAGAAAATGGTTTACTGATAAGGATTTGAGAAAGCTGTCGGCACTTGTATTTATGTAAGTTTTTAGTTATGACTTGCGAGGTTCTTCATAACTTAGTTTGTGATATTTCTTTTGTGATAATTGGATTTGGAAACTATAGAACTCTACCTTAGGAACGTCGGGCCTCAGTGGCACCCCACCACCTTGGTGGCAATGCGGAAGATCGTTGCGACAACGATGGCTGGTAACCAGAACTACCCTGATGGTGGAAATGACCATGAGAAGAGTATAGTGATTTTACCTGAATTTTAAATGAATGACAACTTATGAATGTTTAAGAATGAAAGTTTTACATTTATTTGTGAATTACATATTTCAGCTTAATGTTCTAACTGTTTTCTCTTACTTGTGGTATATTTTGTATTATCAATATCCTAGCACCAGGTTTCCGTTATATCCCCTACTGGGCTGTGGATCACCCTATTTTGTTTTGTTTTCCCACAGAGTTTGGAGCTAGCTTGATGTGGTAAGCTGAGAAGAGCTTACGACGTGGAGATAAGGACATAACGTGGTATATGTCGTTGTCGTTGTATATATATATATATATATATATATATCATGGGATGTACATGGGGTCTTTTGGCATTAATAATAAGTTACTTTGATTAGATTTTACCAAGTGCAAATGGTTTAAATTTGCAAAGTTGAATGTTAGTTGTGTTCAACTTTCTTGACTATTTCAGAAGATGGATTCCTTGTGTATCAAATCTCAATCATTATTCAGAATCTTTTATTTATACTACAAACACTTGTATATAAGTTTTTGGTTTAACCGCCTTAGTTGTTGTAACAAGAATGATTTTCTGGTTTCAATCTGTGTAGTTGAATCTGTGTTACGCATATTTATATGTTTTCTTTCCTTGTGAGTAGTTGATCTTCTACCTTTTTAGAAAAGGAACAAAAACGTTGTCTTTTCCTTCCGAGTGATGGAACGGAGGTTTGGCCTTGATGGATGGGTTGAAATCCAACCCATTAGAAGGGCAAATTTCCGATCTATTATAGATATTCTCACCAAGCCTTTAGATACCCGGATGTTTAATTACCTTCGGTGGGCTATTGGTGTTTTTCTAGTTCATTAATGCAAGCTGGTTCTATTTACCCTGATTGTATTCATATCCTTTGGGCAATAAAGCTTGGATTTCAGTAAAGGAATTGTCTTCGTCCTTACTTTCCTTTGTTATTTTGTTAAGCATTGTGTGTCGGTTCCTTAGTAATTGTATAATCTCCTGTTTCAGACTATTTATATCATTAACGTTAGAGGAGTATTCTCATATTTAATTGTTGAGCCTTGCTCCATAAAGACGTGTCTTATGTTTAACGGGTTATGTGACCAATTGAACCCATAGGTATGATCTTATCATAATTTTCCTCGTTGCACCACATATAAGTCATAATTGGCTTGGTCCTACCGCATCACTAAAGGTGAGTCCAAAATGTAATGACTTGATGTGGGAAGCAACAGTTCTTCTGCTCTTTGTAATAATTCTCCATGCATATCTGACTCCTAAGCAAAAAAGTAGAACAAGATCCATGAGAATTGTACATAATAAGTTAAGAAAAAAAGAGTGTTAAGATTAACCTATATATCTTATCAAATGTCGGTATTTAAACTTAAAACAATGATTGAGTTGAATTAACAACACAAAATATCATAAATATTTTAAGGAACATTATTCACTACAGTCTAACATGAGAACCTTTCTCCCTAGAATTGTTTTCTTAAAGGAAATTGATAATTACTATAGTTTTTATTCCTACATTGGTTATCCTATGATTGTGTATGCTTCTTCTGCTTTGTTTTCTGAGGAATTTGTTTCCTGATGATCTTCCATCTAGTATCCCTACTAAAAAAAAGTGTTTGGTGTTAAGATCTTTTAAAAATACTTCTATCTGAAAAGGTCGTTGTATTTTTCTCCCGACAATGACATCAAATGGGAGAGAGTTCAAATTTTGAACTTGTGCTTAATTGCTATATCATTATGAAGACTGGGGATGTGGAATTATAGGAGATGATTGTACACCAGGGCTACGATTCCTGAATTTCATGTTAAAAAAAAAATTATCTTCAAAAGTATTGCAAAGCAAGTGGACAAGAAATTAATTTTTACAAGTCTGGGTTGCTTTAAGAAAAAATGTACATCCAAGACACAAGAAATTATTGGCCAAAATTCTTAGAATTCCTAATATACACCTTGGGGAGAAATACCTAGGGAACCAATCAATATTCTTAGATCCAAAACCCAAACCCATCTCTCTTTTCTATCTGCTATTGAGAAACTGGAAAGTAGTTGGATTTCCTTTTCTGTCTCAAGTAGGAAGAACAACTTTGGTTCAACATGTATGACAAGCTATTTTAACATACCAGCTGGCTAATTTTCTAATTCCTAATTCCTAATAATCTCTGCTATAAAATTAATTCTCACCTGAACATATATTGGTGTGGAGATGATCAAAAGTCAAACAAGAAAAAGCTACATCCTTTAGCCATAAACAAATCTACAAAACAAAGAAAAATATGGGGATTAAACTTTAGAAACAGTGAAATCACTAATTTGGATATGATGACAAGAAATGTTTGAAGACTTGTGGAGAATCCTAATTATTTATGGGAAAGTAATCTAAAGCAAAATATTTTCCTAAAACTGAGATCTTGCATGTTAAGTGTCCAAGTACAACTTCTTGGGCATGAAATTGTATCTATAAATCCACAGAGAATATTGAGATATTTATCTCATAGGTGCTGGGGGAAGGAAATTTCGTTTACCCATGGTGTGACAACTAGATTCCAAATAAAGGAGTTACAACACCAAAGGATAATATAATACCTGATTATAATCTCATAGTGGCTGTTCTTATTAACTAACAGACTAAAACATGAGATTCAGTTAAACTATGTGATTTGTTTAATCAATCTTTTGCATAGAAGATTGAAGACATACCTTTGAATCTTATGCCTACTAAAGATATAAGGATATAAATAAATGCTAGAGACTGAAAGTTCTCTACAAAAATCGCATATCATAGTCTCTGCCCAAGAGTATACATTATGAATTATGACTTATGGAGCAATTTTTGGGCTCAAAAGCTCCCTGCAAGATCAAACTATTTGTGTGGAAGGCCTTGAAAAGAGCCTCACATGTGAAACTAATTCTACATCAGAGAATACTTATCTCAAACTTTCTTTGCCCTAGATGCAAATTGAAAGAATAAAATATCATGCATTCACTAGTTACATGCTTACAACTTAGCACAGTATGGTCCCACATAAAAATTACAAGTCATCAGTTTCAAGAACTTACCTTGCTTTGAATGGATAAGATCTTTGGTTGAACCTGAATCCTAATAAATATGATTCTAATAGAGTTGGAACATACCCAATGATTGTTTGTGTTTTATTGTCAATTTGGACTTGTAGAAATGAAATTGTTCATACTACAAAGTTGAAGAACCATCTTCAATTTTGTCTAGAGAACTGGTACAAATAAATAACCAAACCTCTTAAAGATCTCTGCCATAACCCCAATCTCTGGAAGCTCTGCTTGGATCTCTCCACCTTTTGATCGAATGAAGATCAATTACGATGGGTTTGGAATATCTCCTTAGAAAAAGAGGGGGATTTATCTTTAGATATAATGATAATCAATTTATACTTGCAGAAGTATTATAAATCCCTTATTATTCAACAGGAGAAGCAGAAACCAGAGCAGTAAGGGATGCTATGAGAACTTCTTGGGAAAGGAAGAATCAATAAATTATGATTGGAAGTGATGCAGGAGGAGTAATTAATAAGATAAACCAGAGAGATTTTTGTGGTAATCATAAAACTCAATCGAATATGTTGACCGCACCAGTAATGAGGTTGCCCACAATGTAACCCAATGGACAAAAATTAACCAAAATTATATGTCTTAGTCCTCACCTCCGGTTTATATTATGACATATCTTGGTACTGAGTATAGTCCTACATGACAGAATGAGGAAGTGTAATTTTGTTCTGGTCTTAATCGACTTTGACTATTGAAAAAAAAAATATTTTTTCGTTTTTAAAAACAATAAATTCATAACCAACTGTGAGGAATTTCATTGATTATTTTGCAAGTGATGATAGACTAATCGCGAATTCTATTTCACGATCTATCTCGTCTAAGAGAATGAGTGGCACTCACCCTCAAAATGTGGATTCACAGGCGGTATTCTTGAGTATGAGTCTCACTTATCGAGCGAGAGGACATAAGCTACGGGATTAGACCGTCGATCACTGGGTATATTAATTAAATAAATCCCTAGATTTGGTACCCTTCAAAAATACCGCTACCACATTATACATATACCATTTACCTTTTAGAAACCTTATCTACTTAGAAATAAGTTACCTTAATAATCTATCACACATAACATCTTTGTTCATTTCAAAAAACAATAATTTTCTTTATCTATCACCCCACCATCACTACCACCACTCCACAATTACCATCATCAACATTCCACCATCACCACTCCACCACAACTTTACCGTGGCTGGACCACCACTCCATCACAACTCACCGTCACCGCCGCCACCATCAACACCATATCGCCTCTAACTCCACAATTGTTGCGCCATCGCTGCCAAGTTGATAACAAAATTGAAAGTTGACACCAGATTTTTGTGTCAACAACCGAAGTTGATATCATATCTGGTGTCAACAACCCAAGTTGTTACCAAATTGAAAATTCAAAAATTGCTTAAGTACAAATTACGGTGTCAAAAACCCAAGTTGACACAAGTGTCAACAACACAAGTTGATACCAAAATCTGGTGTCACCAACGCCGCCGTCACCTCCACCAATAACATGTGAAATACTAAATGAATTTACGATTTTCATCTAAATCCTTATTAATATAGAAAGGGTGTTTAGACTAAGTCTTATGGGCTAGATTTGGCTGCTAGATTAGCTAAAAAGTGTTGCAGTTCAAAAAAAATGTCGTCTATTTGTTAACACTAGTTCTCTCTCCTAGAAATTGCTCGCATGTGAACTATGTAGCGCCCCCTAAGCTAGCAGCTGACTAATCCAAGAGATTAACTATAAAATGAGGCACTAAGAATCTATAACATCTAATTAAGCACTACGAAAGAAGTTCTAAACAAACATTAACCCGAATCTAAACCCTCTCTGAAATAAATACAAGAACTCTTCTCAAATGATACATATTCAATATTGAGTTGGTTTACAAATATACAAATA
>JAJJWW010009818.1:0-21845 GCA_023531295.1 Papaver armeniacum
GTTTACACCTACGGCGGTCTCAGGTTTTCTTCGTAGTAACGAGAGGAAAAGAAATGTGATGCCTAAAATGATTTCACTAAAGAAAGAGAATACGAGACGAGTTGGGTGAAATTAAAGGGTTTGAAAATGCCATACAAGGGCGTTTAGTCATGTTTCTTTAGAAGCTATAAAATATTTTCTTGCTTTAATAGTAGTAAAACTAATTTTACCATGTCTTTAGCTAGCTTAGCTACACCTTCTTAGGAAACGAGTCTTGTCAGGTGTAGTCTATTGTCTTTCTAAGCCCTTCTTTAATTTTTTTTTCTTTTTGATATTCTCAAGGTAAGGATCACTTTTTAAAGAAACCCTATTATAGGTACTCCCAAGTATTAGGCAAGGTCTCCTGAATAACAAACCCTCGGTTCCAAAAGTAATAAACGAGTTGTTTTTATCAGCATATTTTTTTTTTGTGATGGCCAAAATGCCTTTTATGGATTATAAAATTAATTAATCTAAATAATATTAATAACTAGATTCGACTAATTATTTGATTTATATTTTAATTGGTATTTGAGAATAAAAGCGAGGAACTTTATTTTTTTGTGTTAAGAGTGAAGGAAGAAGAAAAAGTTTGAGAAAAACCTAGAAATTTAGGTTTCTCCAGCCAAATAAGTGACCTCTGTAAGATTAGTGAGGGTATGTGGATCCACATAATCTGCAAATCCAAATAACAATCTGCAATATAGATAATCAAAATTTCTAACTAACCACAAACTTAACCTATCACATGAAGAATATATATGAACACTATTATGAATTTGAAGATCCAGAGAGAAGATGAATATGAAGAACTAAATGCTCAACGGGTGATATACCTCTAACTTAGCTCCAATAACAACTTTTTTTTTCCTTTTAATCGCATGAAGTTTGTAGAAAGTTGGTTTTTCTTCTGTTTTTGAAAAACTTTCCCAAACTTGAGCGTAAAAACATACGATTTGGATAATTTATCGACCACATCGTATGTAAACTATCTGGTTTGGAAATTCATATTTCCAAGCGTAAACCTTTTTGAACCTAAAACATATATGTACGATTTGGATATATGAGGCTGAAAGCAACGACTTGACATACGGTGAGGAAGACCTTAAGCGTAGGTGCGAAAACATTAAATGCTATTGGGATTTTGCGATTGCAACATCCGGACCAGTAAGTAATTCCATGGTGTTGATGGTGGTTTTAAACAAGGGTAAAATCGTAAAACCCCATGACCTAGTGTTACCCGCAACACATTAACTAAGAGCATTTAACTCAGGTGTAAATAATTAATAGGGGGTATTTTTCAAAATACAGATTAGGGTTTTCAACACGAACCTAATTCCAAAACCAAGCGCACCTCTTGCGCACCATGGCAACAATGCCAAGACCAGCGCATCTTTGCGCACCATGGCAACAATGCCAAACCAAGCCATCTTGCGCAACATGCGCAACAACGCCAAACCAAGCACATCTGCGCGCACCATGGCAACAATGCCAAGCCAAGCGCATCTTTGCGCACCATGGCAACAATGCCAAACCAAGCCGCATCGCTGCAGCACCATGGCAACAATGCCAAACCAAGCCGCATACTTGCGCACCATGGCAACAATGCCAAACCAAGCCGCACGCTGCGCACCATGGCAACAATGCCAAACCAAGCGCCGTAGCTGCGCACCATGGCAACAACGCCAAAACCAAGCTTGTATGCCTATTGGCACCACGCCAAATATAGCGCCCTAGGCTTGCAAAACTTGCAACTAGGTCAACATGGCCGTACGTGCCATTGGCACATGCCAACACGTATCGCAAGCCATATTTCCAGCCGCTATGCCATTGGCACACGCCAAATATAGCGCCCTAGGCTTGCAAGACTTGCAACTAGGTCAACATGGCCGTACGTGCCATTGGCACATGCCAACACGTACGCATGAAGCCATATTTCCAAGCCGCTATGCCATTGGCACACGCCAAATATAGCGCCCTAGGCTTACAAGACTTGCAACTAGGTCAACATGGCCGTACGTGCCATTGGCACATGCCAACACGTGCATGCAAGCCATATTTCCAAGCCGCTATGCCATTGGCACACGCCAAATATAGCGCCCTAGGCTTGCAAGACTTGCAGACTAGGTCAACATGGCCGTACGTGCCATTGGCACATGCCAACACGTATCGTAAGCCATATTTCCAAGCCGCTATGCCATTGGCACACGCCAAATATAGCGCCCTAGGCTTGCAAGACTTGCAACTAGGTCAACATGGCCGTACGTGCCATTGGCACATGCCAACACGTACCGCAAGCCATATTTCCAAGCCGCTATGCCATTGGCCCACGCCAAATATAGCGCCCTACGCTTACAAGACTTGCAACTAGGTCAACATGGCCGTACATGGCCGTACGTGCCATTGGCACATGCCAACACGTACCGCAAGCCATATTTCCAAGCCGCTATGCCATTGGCCCACGCCAAATATAGCGCCCTACGCTTGCAAGACTTACTGTGGTGACATGACCAAATCGTGCCATTGGCACATGCCAACGTCTGTAAACCATATTTCAAGCGTATACCATTGGCTTTGCCAAATAGCGCCCTAGGCTTTGCAAGACTGCAACTGGGTCAACATGGCGATACGTGCCATTGGCACATGCCAACTTATACGTCTGCATGAGCCATATTTCCAAGCCAGCTATGCCATTGGCACACGCCAAATATAGCGCCCTAAACTTGCAAGACTTGCAACTTGGGTCAACATGGCCATACGTGCCGTTGGCACATGCCAGCACGTACCGCAAGCCATATTTCCAAGCCGCTATGCCATTGGCACATGCCAAATATAGCGCTAGGCTTGCGAGACTTGCTTAACTAATTGACATGGTAAATGCGATGCCATTGGCACGTACCAACACGTACCGCAAGCCATATTTCAAGCACATTATGCCATTAGCTGCGCGAATATAGCGCCTAGGCTTTGCAAGACTTGCAACTAGGTCAACATGGCCGTACGTGCCATTGGCACATGCCAACACGTACGCAAAGCCATATTTCCAAGCCGCTATGCCATTGGCACATGCCAAATATAGCGCCCTAGGCTTGCAAGACTTGCAACTAGGTCAACATGGCCGCACGTGCCATTGGCACATGCCAAACACACATGCCTTGCAGTAGCCTAACTTGCACAACCGTGCAACCTACCACCAAGGCCACGGCCTCAACGTCCACGCATGCCATTGGCACATGCCACACACGCCACTAGCAGCTCTGGCATTGCCACTTGCGCTCGAGGTGCAACTCGCAACAAAGGCATTCGCACATGCCATTGGCACATGCCACATGCGCCCCTAGCGGCACCACTTGCACTCAAGATGCAGCCAACACTCGAGACATCAACACAAGCGGGGGATGCTTTCTAGGGTTTTGGTTTGGCGGTCATGACATGCGGCGTACACTACGCTCACATTAAGAAAGCGTGAAAAGGAATAAAGCGGTCAAATAAAAGAGAAATAATGGGTAAAACGTTTTCACCGATTAACACCATCACGGTTACCACCTCCTCCATTATTTCACCCTTTACTCTCTTCCTTCATGAGGCCGGTACGTTTGATCTCGACTTGTATAAATAGGTCTTACCTATTTCCACCGGACAACAAGTCTCGGTCGGGGAGAAAAATACCACACTCTCCCAGAGAAAGGCAACTTTGCAAGCTCTCCAAAAGCTTTCATCTCTTGCAAGCTTCCCAAGCTTTCACTTCCTAATACAAAGTCGAGACACTACTCTCCCAGACTATTACGTTCTCGACACCTTTCTTTGCTTCCCTCCCGAATCAACCCTTCTCCTTGGCTTTGTGGCCAAAGCAAGTTAGGCGGCCATTTCTTGGTTTGTAGGACATGCAGTTGATCTCTCGAATCTATAAAGTGCTCGTGCATCACATTTGTTTGGGTTTAAACCGGTTTCTCACTCCCCACCAGAAATTCACAGGAAATCGGCGAAGCTTGATTTTTACCCATAAACAATTGGCGACCACGGCGGGGGATCGATCTATGTTCTGTCAGGTATCGTCCTCGTTCTTCGACCAGATGCTCAAGAGATGGTAGGCGAAGGCGACTGTCAAACTCAACTACAGACGACCCAGGTTAATAGTTGGCAAAACTACCTGAAAAGCTGTGGACTTGCCGAAGATGCTGTGCAATCCTGGGGACTCGAGAAGTGCTAACGGCGATTGGGGACTTCAGCGTCTTGCCGGCAAAGCCACCCGGTAACCGCCTTTTACATGGAGAGGCGTGTGCATAAACCTATGAAGTGAGTAAATTCAATTTGGGCAAGATATACAATCTATTTTTTGGGTTCTTATTAAAGCCTTAGTCATACTCACGAGTCTTGTGCTATTGCTAGCACACACTTTCATAAAAGCAATATTCCTTTCCCCAAAACATAATCGAGTCATATTATCAAAACCATTCATCAGAAATAATCCGATACCTAAAAAGCTACATTTTGTCTATCAAAGGTCAAGTTTTGAACAGGACATCCAATATGTCTTTCAAAAAAAAAAAACCTAAATGAAAGTTTAACGGAGAGAAACGTTCAAGGAAAATCATCCACAGTGCTCTTCTTGGAGAAAGTCATTTTTCAGCATCTTGGCCGCATTCTCTTCATAGTCAACATCTTGGAAAGCTTTTCGAGTTCCATCTCTGTCGTGCAATCTCCCTCGGCGGAAAGGCTTTCGATTGCTGCATTTTCAACTTTTGGATCTCGGCAAGGCCTTGACAAACCCAGTGTTGAACTCCTTTTACGCTTTTGTCGCGATGGTGCTCCCAGTCGGCAATAACATCTTGAAGCGGTTTGACGAGTCACCTCACGCATGTCCTCGATGGAAGATAAAGCCTCTTCCACACGCTTAACCAGCGCAAATCGACTAGTGACTTTCTTGGTTGTAGCCATATGTCAGTGCTTCTCCCAGATTACGGTGTACAACGCCTCATGCTTAGTCGGCCTGTTGAAGCATCCAACCGACACATGACACGGATAAGGAACCAAGCACAGGGATCAAAATGGCGCCTTGCCACACAGCCTCATTACTCGCGAGGTCTTCTTCCATATCTAATGACAACCATGGGAGAATCATCCGCGTTTGAACCACGTCCAGGTACCGACAGTGGCTAACGCCATCTCCAAGTCACCTTTGGTGGTCACAAGAGCAAGTTTTCGTGCGGCTCTACTCCAGAATCATCCTCGGGCAGTTCCTCCTGCCGAACTTGAGTCGGATATTTCCCAAAGAGGAAACAAAATAAGAAAGAAAAGAAGTCACGAAACTCAGGAACCACTTCTAGAAAGCGAGAACCAGATCTTCTTAGGAGAATCACTCTCACTTGTTTGAACCTTCTTTCTCTCTCGATTCATCCTTCGCTATGAGAAGGCTCAATCTTCACTGGATTTCTTTGAAGAAATTGCCGTCTCGGAAACGTGCAAGAGCGTGAAAGCATTAACACTAAAACCCCAGAAGGAAACAAGACACATGTTCTCGACGAAATTCACATGTTTTGAAAAAACCAATGAAGAGGCGACACATACTAGTTATTGGAAGAGGCGAAAGACACAAGAGCGTGGGAGGATCTTGTGGCTTAATCCAGGAACACTTGACATGATTCTTCGTTCTCAGTTCCTTGGCACGGGGCTTTCCAGAATTCTTGGGCAACTTTCGCAGGATCTCTCAACATTGGATACTCCTTCAAAGCTGGCAGGGAAGCCAAAGGTCGTTGAAGTTACTCTTCCCATTTGAAAGAAGGGAAGACGGATACCCGGCTTAAGGGCAGCTGGCGTCAAGGGTGACACGTGATGAATCCTTAAGGATCAGGAGGTAAACAAGAGGCACCCCTTGATCGAAACCCATGTGGCAGATAAACACGGTCAATATTGTAAGCGACTATACGGAAAGACCCCACGAAGAAAGACGGTATATAACAGGGTAAGAAGCTTTGAATGAACAGGTTTTCACCAACGCTCAAATCGTCATCGGGAAGACAAAGACATGAGCGGAGCGAAGCAAGGTGTCAATTTGAGTCATCGACCTATGGGCCGGCCCCCATGGACGAAAATTGATTTCATGCAACTTATCAAGAAAACTAACCAAGATCACACCAACTCTTGGGCCTTTGTTCACCCATCGAGGAATTCGAGAGCTCCCCCCAACTCACAAGGAACCGAAGGCGGCGGTTTTAGCATACTTCTCGAAGTGCTCCCATAGCGGGACTTACGGAAAAACGTGCACATATGAATCCACTTTCATGAAACCATTGAAACTTGCATGTTCGCAACTAGGTGATCCAGATGCACATACAGGGAACTAAGGAACAACTTGCCAATGGGAAGAACTTCACCCTTTGCCAACTTCACGGCAATCTCTAACAACTCGGTCTTATTCCTTTCTTGCCAGAACGAGTCATCAAAAATGTCTACGGACAACGAGAGAGCCAAAAATGCGGCGACATGAAGATCCTTGCTTTTGATTAGGGCTCCAACTCGTCCGGAAACCATTGAGATATCCACCAACCGTAAGGGCACCTTTCATCCTCTTTGAGGCAGAATCCTTCGACTTCGCAACGGAGTTTTTCCGAGCAAAATCCCCCAACTTAGCGGCCCGAGGTCATCCCGCATCTTCACCTCACTTTAGGATAATTGGATTTTAAGATTCCCGATTCTGGAAGATTGACAAGAGAGCCACACTCTCCAAGGAGAAAGTTATCTCGCCCCATCTACATATGATTGTATGGGTGTCCGAACACCATCTGGAGATGAAAGCAACCAAACTGGGGGATATCCTTCCTAATCTGGAGATTTCACCGAAGTCTTGACAACATCAATGACTGCGCTCGAATCAAGTTGGTATTTATATGCTCCTTGCTCACCATGAACTCAACCCATCTATCAAAAGAACCAATGGGCTTTGACACATCCACAGAAGTCAATGTTGGAAGAATAATATACCCCTTTATGAAGATGAACCAAGAATGGTGCTCTCGGGCAAACCGAACGTGTCTTCCTTTCATCCTCACCACGGTTAGCAAAATTGGCACGAAACACAGGGTGATTCTTCGGCGGGCGAGGGCTCTAGTGAAAGAATTCATCATCCGTGTTCGGTTTGGAATTATGAGCATCCTTGACGAAGTGAAATTTGATTCGAGTAACATCTTATCGAATTCCTTCATAACAATTTGGTAATAAGATATACGCACAAAACAAACGGAGAAAGGCGAAGTCATCTCCCGAGACATAATCGTACCCAACAACAACAAAAAAAAAAAAAAAAAAAAAAAAAAAAGGGGAAGGGAGGACGTATTTTATTGGGTTCAAGACTATATACCTGATATTTTATTCGGGTTCAAGACTATATACAGTATTTTATTCGGGTTCAAGACTATATACGCGAGTATTTTCTTCGGGTTCGAGACTATATACGCGGCATTCTATACGGGTACAAGTGTGTCTGATATCTTTCTTCGGGTTGAGAATTATATACGGAGCATCCTCTACGGGTTCAAAATACACACAGTATTTTTTTTTAGGACCAAATATTTCTTTCGAGGACCGAAAATTCATATATGCAATATTTCCTACGGGTTCAAACGGTATATGCAGTATTTCCCTTGGTTGCATACATACAATATTTTTCTACAAGAGGCACGCCAAGAAATCATATGCAAGGATTATGGAAGCGCCTACTCTTAAGGTTTACACCTACGTGAAAAGAAAAAAAAAAGAGAGAGAAAAGTACTCGAAGACATACACGAACGGTTTCTCTTTGCCGCTAGTATGAAAAGAGGAAAGAATAAAGCGCGGGATGGGGAGAAAGGGGCTTTATATATATATAGGCGTGAAGACTTTGAAATAGGGAAGGATTTCCCTTTACCAAAATCACGCGATGTAAGAAACGGACCCACAAAGGGTGCGACTTCCCAATGTCGCCCAAGTCCCGCAAGCACGGTTTCAAAGCTGCATAAAGCCCCACCAATTCGTAGAGCTGCAAGCACGCCACCCGGTTCTACACTTTGCTTAGGTCCCACCCGGCTAGCACAGCTCGGTTTCCCAATTCACGCCAACTTCCCAACGTCGCCCAAGTGCACCCAGGCCCCACCAATTGCGCCGAGCACTGCAAGCACGCACGTCTTCTACACTTTTGCGCCGGTCCCACCAGCTCCTAGCACACTCGGTTTCCCAACTCACGCCAACTTCCCAACGTCGCCCAGGCGGCAGGGCCCACCAATTGTGCCCGGCCTCCCGATTTGGGCAAAACTACCGAGAGGCAAGGATTTCCAAATCCTATTTATAGAAGGTGGGACAAGCCTCCTTCAATTTTCTTTACTGGTTTCTTTGTTAATAGTTTGTCACCATCTTATGCTTACCTCGCAACAAAGCCCTGTTCCGGAGCTAAGCAGGGGGACTTAATGTTGATGGTGGTTTTAAACAAGGGGTAAAATCGTAAAACCTATGACCTAGTGTTACATAACACATTAACTAAGAGCATTTAACTCGGTGTAAATAATCAATGGGGGTATTTTTTCAAAATACCCAGTTAGAGTTTTTCAACACGAACCTAATTCCAAAACCAAGCCGCACACTGCTAGCACCATGGCAACAATGCCAAACCAAGCCGCATCTCTGCGCACCATGGCAACAAGCCAAACCAAGCCAGCATCTTTGCGCACCATGGCAACAACGCCAAAACCAAGCAGCATCTTTGCGCACCATAACAATGCCAAACCAAACATATCTTTGCGCACCATGGCAACAATGCCAAACCAAGCCGCATCTGGCGCACCATGGCAATAACGCCAAAACCAAGCCGCACACCGAGCACCATGGCAACAATGCCAAACCAAGCCGCACATCAGTGCACCATGGCTCAACGCCAAAACCAAAGGCGCTATGCCTTTGGCACACGCCAAATATAGCGCCCTAGGCTTGCAAGACTTGCAACTAGGTCAACATGGCATCGTGCCATTGGCACATGCCAACACGTCCGCAAGCCATATTTCCAAGCCGCTATGCCATTGGCACACGCCAAATATAGCGCCCTAGGCTTGCAAGACTTGCAACTAGGTCAACATGGCCGTACGTGCCATTGGCACATGCCAACACGCATCCGAAGCCATATTTCCAAGCCGCTATGCCATTGGCACATGCCAAATATAGCGCCCTAGGCTTGCAAGACTTGCAACTAGGTCAACATGGCCGTGACGTGCCATTAGCACATGCCAAAGCGTGCATAACCCATATTTCCAATCCGCTATGCCATTGGCACATGCCAAATATAGCGCCCTAGGCTTGCAAGACTTGCAACTAGGGTCAACATGGCCGTACGTGCCATTGGCACATGCCAAACACACACGCCGGTAGCCTAACTTGCAAACCGTGCAACCTACCACCAAGGCCACGGCCCTAACGACCACGCATGCCATTGGCACATGCCACACACGCCACTAGCGGCTGCATTGCCACTTGCGCTCGAGGTGCAACTCGCATCACAAAGGCATTCGCACATGCCATTGGCACATGACACATGCGCCCTAGCAGACCACTTGCACTCAAGATGCAACCAACACTCGAGACGCCAACACAAGCTGGGATGCTTTTAGGGTTTTGGTTTGGCGGTCCCAAAGATGCGGCGTACACTACGCTCACATTAAGAAAGCGTGAAAAGGAATAAAGCGGTCAAATAAAAGAGGAAATAATGGTGAAAACGTTTTCACCCATTAACACCATGCGGTTACCACCTCCTCCCATTATTTCACCCTTTACTCTCTTCCTTCATGAGGTCAGTGCGTTTCAATATCGACTTGTATAAATAGGTCTTACCTATTTCCACTGACAACAAGTCTCGGTCGGAGAAAAATACCACACTCTCGGAAAGGCAACTTTGCAAGCTCTCCAAAAAAAGCTTTCATCTCTTGCAAGCTTCCCAAGCTTTCACTTCTCGATACAAGTCGAGACACTACTCTCCCGGAACTATTCGGTCTCAACACCTTTCTTTGCTTCCCTCCCCAAATCAACCCTTCTCCTTCACTTTGTGACCAAGTAAAGTCCCTGGAACGCCATTTCTTGGTTTAGGCCGGACTTATGCAGATTGATCTCTCGAATATATAAAGTGCTCACGTGCAGCACATTTGTTTAGGGTTTAAACCGATTTCACCACTCACCCAAAATTACTGAAATCGCGAGAAACGATTTTTACCCATAAACACATGGAAACCTATTTCTACTTGTTCCTCTTCCTCTTCAACCGAGTCCTCCTGCGATTCATCATCATCCTTATCTCCATCTTCCTCATCTTTTTCTTGTCATCATTGTCACCCTCATTTCCTCCTCTTCTTGACTGGTTCACCCTTCTCCACCTTGATTATGTTCTTGACTTCCCACTCTTCCACGATCTCTTCATTAACTTGTTGGATTACGTTGTCAACCTTATCTCTATTGACACTATCTTGGATGACAACACCCGGTAATGACCCACCTCAAGTGATTCGGACAAAGAGGAAGAAACAATGGCTGATCGTACACTAAAGGACCTAGCTTCTCACAAGCTTGACACACAACAATGGTGTATCCAAACTAACTCAACCTTCGAGATCAAGCCGGGGTTGATTAGAGAGTTACCAAAGTTCCATGGCATGGTGAATGAGGACCCAAACAAACATCTTATGGACTTCTATGCCATAGTTATGGCCATGCTTCCACCTGGAAACTAATGCGGATGGAGCAATGTTGAAAGCTTTCCCGTTTTCTTTGGCGGGTAATGCTAAGGAATGGTTATATTATTTGCCTTCCGGAAGTATCACAACATGGAATGGGATGAAGAAACTCTTCCTCGAGAGATATTTTTCCCGCATCCAAAGCTACTCAAATTCGCAAGGAGATTTGTGGATTGAAACAACAAGTGAGAGAATCATTGTATGAATGTTGGGAGCGATACAAGAGGTTGGTGGCAAGCTGTCCACACCATCAATTTAGTGACGTTATGATACTCAATACTTCTATGAAGCTCTCCACTCAAGTGATAGGTCTCTTCTTGACGCCGCGGGTGGTGGTGCATTAATGAACAAGACGGTGGCCCAAGCTACCGAGTTGATTGAAAGTATGGCGGCAAACTCGCAACAATTCTACACAAGGGATGAACCAATGGTTAGGCGAGTGCATGAAGTTAGTGATTCTTCATCACATCTTGATCAAAGGATGAGTAACATGGAGATTATGATGCAAAGGATGGCGCGGTAATTATTAGGATGGTGAGACCGAACAAGTGAATGCTTTATATCCAAATCAAAGGCCAAGGTACGATCCGTACTCAAATACCTACAATCCCGGGTGGAAGGATCATCCTAACTTTAGTTATGCAAACAAGCAGCGGTTTCCAATCCATATGAGCAACAAGGTGGTTTCCAACAATCACGTTTCCAACCTCAACAACAATTTCAACCACAACAAGTCAAGGAGCGTGATTCTTTGAATGATGACAAGCTCAATGCGTTAATGCAAGGTATGCAAGGTCTTACTTCTATGTTCCAACAAAGCCAACAACACCAACAAAAGACCGATTCGGCAATCAAGGAGTTACAAATTCAAGTGGGGCAATTAGCGACCGATGTGAACTTATTGAAAGCGCAAGCGTCCACAAAACTTCCTTCACAACCAATTGTTAATCCAAGAGAGAGCGTTAATGCGATTACCTTGAGGAGTAGGAAACAAGTGGAGCAACCAAATCAACAAGATAAGGTGTATGATGAGAAAGAGGAAATTGAAACCGCACCAAAGGAGAAAACATCTCCTACCAACCAACCCGAGGAGACGGTTCCTACTTTCACAACTCCACCCCGTTCCCTAGCCGGTTTGCTAAATCAAAGAGAGACTTGGAATACATGGATATTTGGGAGATCTTTAAGAAAGTACAAGTCAATATTCCACTCATAGAAGCTCTTCGTCAAATTCCTCGTTGTGCAAAGTTCTTAAAGGAGTTGTGCATGAAGAAGAAAAGGTTGAAAGGGAATGAAGTCATGAGTGTGGGGGAGAATGCTTGGCGTTTATTCTTAAGAAACTCCCACCAAAATTAAAGGACCCCGGTAGTTTCAATATACCTTGCACAATTGGTAAAACAAGGTTTACTCGAGCTTTGCTAGATTTGGGAGCGTCGGTTAATGTTATGCCTTCCTCGATTTATGATTCTTTGAATCTCGGTCCTCTTAAGGAAACCATGGTAGTTCTTGAACTTGCTAACCGATCTAATGTTTACAGAAAGGGATTGTTGAGAATGTTTTGGTGCAGGTTAATGAGCTTGTATTTCCGGCCGATTTCTATGTCTTAGACATGAATGATGAGAATTATTCAAGTCTACACCTTTGCTTTTGGTAGACCATTAATAAGCACCAGCCTAGGAACAAAGATTGATGTCCAAAATGGCACCTTGACTATGGAGTTTGATGGTACACTCATTCACTTCAATATCTTTGAGACAAAGCGATACCCTAGTGATGTGACATCATGTTTTCCCATGAAAGAGATTGATCGGGCTAATGAATCTTGCAAGAGCTAAGTCGGGCCGTCGACTTTAAAACAAGCGCTTAATGGGAGGCAACCCATCGGTTTTGTATTTCTTATTCCTTTTGCTTTTATTATTTCTTTTTCTTGTTTCTTATCATGTTAAAATTTCCCACCTTGACTTTACTAGGAGGATTCAATTACATTGAGGACAATGTAAGGTTTAAGTGTGGGGGAGTGGTTAAGCATGTTTTTAAAACAAAAATTACAAAAAAATTAAAAATTTTGAAAAAAAAAAAAAAAAAGTTTTACTTAAAAATTCCAACTTTTAAAGATTTTAGAGTCACTAGCATACTTCTAGGTATGTTTACATAGAGATTTTGACCGACATAATTGAACTTGGAAATGTTAGAGAACTACATTCGGATTTCTTGTTTGTTTGAGTGTTAAATAATGGATTTAATCATGCCGGTGATGCGAATTTGGTGCAGGGAGAAGTGCGTTATTAGAGTTGCTGATCAATCATTAGTGGAGACTACCCGTATTCATATCATGTGAGGCACCAACCAGAAATCTTCCATCTACTAAAGAGCTTCTTTTGAGTGTGTGTCACCGTAAGTTAATTCCGGGTAGAATGGTGAGCTACCCAACCTCCCACCAATAGAAGCACTACTCTTTGATCTCTTGAGTGCTAATTTTGTCAATCATGAGGGTGACGTCCATGGATGAAAGCTTCCTTCTTGTAGTTCGATTTGCGGTTAGCACCATTCTCTCTCCGACAACAACGGATCCATAGAAACACTCTCATCATCAACAAGGAGCGACACCAAAATCTACAAGGAAAGTTGGAAAAGTTTAAGGTTTATAAGCAACAAAACGAGAAAAGAGCAAATTTCAAATATAAGTAAAGCAACATACAAAGGGCAGATTTTTACATATATGTTGAAGACTTACAATACAATGAGGTAATTTTATATTCAAGTATGAAGACTTATTCACAAGAGCGAAGAAAATTAAAAGGTGAGAATTTTTGAAGTTTATGATTTCAAGGCGATACAAGTTGTGAAGAATCAAGCGGTAAAATACTTCTTCCACGGCCATGGTTTATTTTGTATTTAATTTCTCTTGTTTTCAAAAAAGAAAAAAAAAAAAGCAAGAGAAATATTTGTTTTGTTAATAAGCCGTGGGAAAGGAAAATCTATAAGGTAGTTTCAAGCGACAAGGATTTTAAGGTAAAAAGAGTTACAAATTGTTAAGGATTTATGAAATTCAAGGGTTTATCATCAATAGTTGAAACCGAAGGCGAGGACCATGAAGTTCAAGATAAGGAGCAAAAGGCGTTTCTATTGGATGCCGTGAGAGTGGTGTTATCATAATTGGCGATCGGATGTGAAGGTGAGTAAGTAATCTCATCCTCAATATAAATGGTTGATTTCCTTTCTTAGAGATCGTCGGAAAAATGGTTTTTCAAAATATTAAAAGATGTGGGTTTTTAAAAAATTTGGAAGTTATCCTTCCCACCATTCAACGTGATGCGGATTTCTATCTTCTTTCCTACTTTGCACACATGTGAGAACCATAAAAAGTCTGTCTTTTTGAGTGCAATTATCATAAAATCCTTTTTGGTGAGGTAGAAGTCGGCGAAATGCTTATTGATCGTTTCTCAAACACGCGTTCTCTCATTATGGTGTGGTTATTTCTCACTCAACATTTAAGAATGAGATTATGTTCTTTAGTATTTCTAACTTCTTATTACTAGCATGCGAAACTCTATGTCCTCATAACTCTTTGGATGCTTGTGACGCTTGAGAATCTTTGAAGTTGTGAGTTTTTAGTTTGATTTGCTCGAGGACTAGCAAAGTCTAAGTGTGGGGGAATTTGATAGGTGTAGAATACACCTAATTTACTATCTAGTAGTTTATGCTTTCTTTGCTATTTTTCTTGTAAATTATGTATTTTATGCTTGTTTTGAGTTTTATAGCTACTTCGGAATCGCACGGGAGAAAGAAGAAGAAATCACTCAATTTGAGCCAAAAGGGCAAAAAGGTCATTTCACCAAGGAAGGAATACTATATGGAGCCCAGCCAAGGTTAAGGGTTACTCTCTATTGGAGGATTACTAAAGAAAGGACAGTTCAAGTTAAGGGGCTGCCAAACCGGTAGCCCTTATCCGTAAACATATTGCCGTTATCGGTAGATAAAAGGGTTGGGTTATGGATGTTGAAACCCAAACCCATTGACCCACGCCCGGGTCGGATCCAAACCCGAAACCAGA
This sequence comes from Papaver armeniacum, assembly GCA_023531295.1. NCBI lineage: Eukaryota > Viridiplantae > Streptophyta > Magnoliopsida > Ranunculales > Papaveraceae > Papaver > Papaver armeniacum. Next base: position 14,815 of record JAJJWW010009818.1, read on the forward strand.
TCCAAACCCACTTCACCCAAATTATTACAACCTATATTCATCTCAATCATTGATTGAAATTGAGAAATGGCTTTTGCTACCAATATCACTCGAAGTTTCAACTGCAGAGAGCAAATCGTGAGCCGAGAGATCGAGAAAATTGATGAGGCGAGTTCTCTCATTCACCTCATTCCACCCGAAAACAAAATTAGAAAAACGAAAGAGCTCTGCTTTATTTTGAGATCGAACTCGAGATCGAGATAAAAAGCAAACAAAAGGGATCCGAGATTCACGAAATTGAAGATGGAAGAATGTTGAGAACCGAGAGATCAAAGTGATAAGAGAGGAGATCGATGGGGGTTTTGAGCTGCCATTGCTATTGTTGGTCCGAGTGATTGAGAGAGAAGGAGTTGCGGTGCGCTGCTATTGATTTTGATGTGATTAGAACTGAGATCGATTGGAAGAAAGATGAACAAATGACTACTCGAGTGGTGGTAAAAGGGATATGATTGAGCTCGAGTGCATGGTGAAGGTTGATGTCGAGATTGGTGATGAATTAGGCAGATCAAGTCGAGAAGAATGAAGATCGAGAAACTAGGGTTTCATGAGTATAATGGGTAATCTCGATTTGAGATTGAGCGAGTAATGAGAGTACGATGAAGGCTTGGGAGAATGGGTTTGTGTGTATGCTACGAGGAGAAGGAGCTTGAATCTGTGTTTGAAGCAGAGAGAAGAAGAAATTGGGTCTTCTTGAGCAATTGATGGTGCTTTGGCAATGGAATGGTCATTGTGTAGCTGTTATTCTGAGGGCGAGTGGGTTGATAACTCGGTCTGAGGCCAACAGGGCGGCTGAGATTGGTGACAAGATGATGATGCGAGGGAAATGAGTGTGTGGAAGGTGCTCCCTTTGAAGAGGTGTTATGAGCAATGCGGGATGGCATGTGAGTCTTTGTTGTTGTTGGCCTTGGAGGATGCGAGATGGAAGTTGCGTTGAGGCGGCTGTTTGTTCGGTGAACTTCGAGCAAGGAGGAGATAGTCTTGTGATGAGCTATTGGAGATTTAATGAAGCCACATATGATGAAGGGAAGGAGGCGTAATTTGTTTGCTTGGGTGCATGAAGCACAGTGGAGAGTCTTGATTGAGTCGCGAGAGCTCACAACGGATGAACTCGAGATGGATGTTTTGAAGAAGATGCACCGATTGGAGTAGCTCGGTGGCTGCAATTGAAGGCTGCAGTTTAGTGTGATGCAATGAGTGATGCGGTGGAATCAAGAGATAGTACAAAGTGAGATGTACAGGCGCGGGGAGAAACTTGTGGCATTGAAGCAATGGATTGGGAAAAGCGTGGCACAGGTGAGATCTTTGAAGCTACTGAGTGTTTGCAATTGAGGGCCAACATGGGTGGCAGAGATGCTTGGCACTGTGCAAGGCGTATGCAATAGCCTGGTGGGAATTGATTCAAGCGAATCAACTGAAATATGCGATTCAACCCGATCAAGCTCGGTGGCTCGGTGATTAAGACCACTCGATGGCCCGACTCTGCGCGACTCCCTCATCGACTTGACCCGATGACTAACGATTGGTAGCCCGGTTGACCCATTTGACCGTTAGTCTAAGGAGAGCGGCGGAATATTCCGTCGAATATTCCCTTGGCGGTGAACTTTTGGTGGCGGCGACTTCTTCGGTCGGATTCAACCACAATCCCAGTTTCGGCGAGCCAAAATTTCGAAATTTTCTATGGACTTCTCTCATGGGTGTGAAGACTTGGGCTTGGAATTGGATGGAGAATTGGACTCAAATTTGGAAAGAAGGTGGAAGAGTTGAGAAAAGCTTGGATTTGGAAATTGAATTGCAAAAGGAAAAGGATTCTATTCCTTGGAAGATTTGGAGAATATTGAAGCCTATAAATAGAGAAGTTTTCTACAACTTCTACACACCTCTCTCTACACACACAACACTTGTGTTTTTGCTTGCTTTTCTAAGATTTTTCTTTTTAATTATTTGTGTGAATTTGAAAATTCTTCTTTTAATAATTATTATTTGTGTGAATTTCAAAAACATGAGTAGCTAATTTTCTTATTGATTGAGGATGAATTCCTAGTTCTTAACATATGATTTAAGTTTTTGTTTTCAAATTCTATCTTGAAGTTTTTCACATAATTATCTTTTGTTTTTACTAATAGGAGTGATCTTAAAGACATTCATGATTGATTGATAGATTGTTTGGAGTGCACGCTAAATTGATTTGTTAATTTGATCTAAAGCTAGTGAAAGTTAGGAGATAAGTAATCGTTTCTTGACTCTTTACATAAGTAGCAAACACGAGACCTTGCGCGGAGGGATTAGTGGAGCAATTGTGTGTAGAAACAACGTTAGCAAGTGGACCTTGAGCTAAAGAGTCTAACTACTAATATCAACCTAAGAAATTCACAAAACTTAATGCATGAGCCAAGTTACATCTAGGTTGAGCTAATTCTAGGTGGGTTGGTGAATAGAATCCGGTAGTCGAGAACTTAGGTGTCCGGTGATACAAAGGATTTAGGGGTTTAGCCTTTGAGCTAGCTGCTTTACCTACGGTTGGTGATAATTTGTGACTAATAACAAGTAGAAAAGAACATAATTTGATTCATTGTTTCGTAACGAAGAAGGATTCCTTGATCTTGTCTCTCTTATTGCTTTCATCTTTCAACTTTCGATTTTAATTGCTTTGTTTATTTTATTTTGCTTTTTACACCCCCTTTCGTGACAACTTTTACAACTAAGATCTCTTGCTCCTCGTGGGAGCGAACTTGACTTCCATTATATTATTTTTAATTGAGTGGAAATATTGAATTAATTTGATTGCACCTACGACATATTGTAACTTCCATTTGAACCCTATTTTGATGATTTATTCAATTGAAGCAATGAAAATCAAATTAAAAGTTATAAGGTTTGTTGGAAAATACAACGATTGGTTTATGGCGAGAATCGGGTTAAAACTTGCGTCTTTGATACTCGATGATGCCGCTAACTGGTTCCACTTCTTCCTCAATTTGAACTTTTGGTGGTGTGCTAGATGTCCTAATGGGGACTGTTGCAGGAGTCTTTTGGTTTGCTTTTCGTAAAACCATTCTTATACTTGATTGATTAATCGGCGACAATCGATGAAAGCGATATTGAAATGGGAAGAAGAGAAGAACAAGAGGAGAGCAGTTTCTCCTAAAAGCTGTTTTTTTTTTTTTCTTGTGCGGCTAGGTTTAGGATGATAATGTTTTTGTTTTAGATTAAGTTAAATACGGTTATTAGGTTATGGTTAATTTTTAATTAGGGTAATGGGTAAATTAGTAATCTCGAATTTTGGACTGTCCTTAACATTGTAGGGTAGGGGCCTTATAGAACAATGGTCCCAAAAAAAAAATTTGGTCCCAGCGGTTATTCTGATAGATTTGGTATAAAGCCTTGATCCAGTACATACATAGGAATGTGTTGGACTTGGACCTGTTGGTCGTGCTCGACTGTTTCTGAAAACCCTTATGGGCTTATGTCTACCTGGCCGGAGATTATGTAATTACGGCTGTTCTTCATATTTCCGTGTTAGAAAATATGCCCACCCTTAGAATTCCCACAGCATTCCTTGACCAGTTTTTTGGTCCAGATTTGCAAGCAAACATCTTAACTCCAACGTATATATCCGAGATTCCAACATTTTGATAAGTGACCCTTCCCTATGCACTCAAAAATGTGCTCGAAACTAAAAACAAATAAAGAAGAAGATGAAGTCGTATAGAATTAGTCTTTACAATTTGTGCTGACATAAAAACATATTGACGATTTCTCAAGAGATGATGTTGCATCGAAGCAAAATGGAAGAGATCAAGTCTTCCCAGATTAAATAATACCGATGACAAAAGGCTGCCATATTGTCTATGCACATAAATTTAGTAATGGTTAAAACACATCAATCTCATTACCCGTTAAAATACGGTTGCGTAAGTAAATTAGAATGTTGAATTTTTATACCTACTCATTTATTTATTACTTTAGTACAAGTTGTGGAATTTTTTTTTACTGATTGTATTTTGAAATCGAATATCAACACCTAATTATTTTACTGCTCTATCGATACTTAAATAAGAAATTGAATACAGTTCAAACGCGGTGGCGTTTCTCAACTTTTTAAACTCATCAAGGGCAACAATCTCTAGACTTGATCTGCAAAACTACCTTGATTTGTCTCATATAGTTACCATGAACAGAATAGCACCCATATCTGGATAATTAAATAGGTTATTATTAAAATCCAAATGCAAAAGAAGGAGATATTCCTCTAGCATTATTATAAATTTTAATCTAACCAATTGGGAAATAATGGTACATAATAATGTGTACCAGCAAGGATAGCCATGCCAAGTCAAATGATCAAGATTTCACGTCAAGGTGGAAATTCCTCAGATAGACTGTTTCAATAATATAGTTTTCTTTTCATTTTGCCACAAGCTGGGATATTTTTAATTCAAGAAGATGACCATATAAGAAGTCATAAATAGGAATGAGAAGTTTACGAGAAGATACAACAACAAAAACACCATTAGAAAGTACAAAAGATCGGATGGCAGGAATTGGAGCCTCATTGACTTCTTTATCACCATCTTTTAGTGTTATTCATGTCTCTCTCAGCTTTGCTTCTCAAACCACAGCAAATGGTTATTTCTATGCTTCACCACCACCACCGCCTACACCAGTTTACACTCCTGAACCAGTCTATAAACCTCCCGTCTATACACCTAAACCTCACTACAAGCCTCCCGTCTACACTCCAGAACCAGTCTACAAACCACCCGTCTATACGCCTAAACCTCACTACAAGCCTCCCGTCTACACTCCTAAACCCCACTACGAACCTCCTGCCTATACGCCTAAACCTCATTACAAACCTCCCGTCTATACGCCTAAAACCCACTATAAGCCTCCGTATACACGCCTAAACCTCACTATAAGCCTCTGTCTACACACCTAAACTGTATTTATAAGCACCTCCCGTCTTCCACACGCCTAAACCGTATTACAAGGCCCCTAAACCTTATTACGTGGCACCTAAACCTTATTACAAGGCCCCAAAACCTTATTACGTAGCACCCAAAACCCCAAACCATATTACAAGGCACCTAAACCTTATTACGTGGCACCCAAACCTTATTACAAGAACCTAAACCTTATTACGTGGCACCCAAACCTCATTATGGGCGCCCAAACCATATTACGTGGCACCCAAGCCTTACTACCGAGAATAGTCACCACCCTGCTTACCCTTGCTCACAATTCATCACTTCTTCCTGGTAAGGCTACTCCATTTCGATGGATATCTTTAAGTCTCAACGTGCTTTTGCAATTTATATTCTTAAATAAAAAGTGAAGATCTCAATATACATAAGTATAAGAAAGATGAATCATTGTGTTTCATTTGTAATTTTTGTTTGTATTTGGTGTTTAATTCTGAGCCATTGAAGCTCTATGTTGAAATAATTTCATATATATACTTTCTATGGTTGGAAATTGTGAGCTTTGTATTTACATATTTCTAGATAAATCATCTTGGTTGAAAAATCTTCTTGACTGAATTTTCTGGTAGCTATTTCCTCACAAACATACAAATATTCCTTTGGAAGATCTTGATGTACAATAAAACACATCAGACCTTCTTCACTAGGCTCATTCAGTGGTTTTAAGTAATGATTTTTCTCAATGCTAAGGAAGATCTCAGTTTCCTCAAACATCCGCAGTCAGGTTCTTCACCTTGCTGTACTTTGACATTTCACCAGCTAGCATATACGTGTGTGCGGTTCCTAGGATAATTCTTGCAGGTATTCTGTCTTAGTCAGGGAAAATGTGAGACAAATGGGTTCACTGAAGCCCAAACCATGGATTATCTCAAATTACCAAGCCTATGTGTAAATATGAAACGTTTCAAAAATAAACTTGAAACCAAAGGCGCCTACCTCAATATGTTTTTGGATTTTCTGCAATTATGAATCTGTCCTAGACTCTAGTTAACGATCTAACTAGGATTTTCAGCTCTATAAATCAAGCAAATGCCCCTAAGATAATATATACTCACTTTGAAATATTCAAACTTGTTTGTATAAAAGGAAAGAATTTCATCCCCAAGTACGTAATGTTATCTCGCTCCTATCGGCATCGAATGTGTCGAATAAGAAATGATATCAGGCCGGGACGCTGCCGCATCTATCAAGTCTTCTTTCTAATTATTATTTTTAATAAATCATATAGCTTATATTCCTCGCACTTTTAGGGCGAATTTTAAAGAATTAGGCGCACTTTATTCCCAACCCATATACACCCGTTAAGGGATGTCCAAAAACGCTATATTGCGCTAATGCCCTTACACAATCGGAAGCTATTTTGTTCCCCGATTATAATAACGCACCGGAAGCTTAGTAACGTATATTATACTACCGATTATATCGATTTTGTGCCAAGCGCGTGATCTTTGCTTTCTATAATAATTCCAGAGGAAAAATAACCTCTACTAGACTACCGAGTTATAGTAGCTCCTAAATACCCAAAATTGGTGATTTAGCCAAGAAAGAAATTTGAGGCAATCGTATAATCGGAAGCCTTATTAACTACCAGATTATTCTAGTTCCCAAATTCGAAAAAAATGACATTTACTGCAAAAACAAAATTTGGGGCAAGCTGTATAATCGGTAGGTTATTAGCTACTAGATTATACTCCAACTACCTGCAAAAATGTAGGTGATATTGTTATGAATTTCAAAATATTTATGAAAATCGGAAGTTTTAATTGTTGATCTAACTACTAGATTATGCTCCAACGACTAGTTCGTTCAAAATAAACTAAGCCGTGCCTCGAAAACCAAACACAATCGGTAGATAATACATATTGACAAACCTCAGATTATTTTGAAGTAACAGTTTTTTTAAAAACTAGTCGTTGGGTACTTTTTGCTTATAAATAGAGACCTATCTCTGCCAAACTTATTCACCCATCACATTCAATCTTCCTAAATCGGTTACCCATCACTTTGGAA
>JAJJWW010009819.1:0-91199 GCA_023531295.1 Papaver armeniacum
CAGGAGTTCATGATGATCCTGTTTTAGAAACTGAAAGAAACGACACCAACGCTAAATTCCCGATCGCTGCCAACGCTAAATTCCCGACCGCTGCCGGAATCTATCGTTTATTCAGGCGATTTTTATACGATGATGATGATGATATTTTAGAAGATGAAACTTATGACACCGACGCTAAATTTCTGGTCGGAGAGAGGTCTATTTTCAAACCCTAATTTTCTTTAATTTTAAAATTTGGAAATTGTGAGTGAGAATTTGCTGATATTGGATTTTGGGGTTTTTGTTAGAGCTGAGAAAGTATATGGGGGGAAATTATACTTGGGACTTCGAATTCCTGATCATGATAATGGTTCTAGACAAAACATTGATATGGTTGTTGTCACCAAAGAGTAAGTTGCATGTATAAATTAGGTTTTGTTTTGTTTTGTTTTCTCCAATTGTAGTTCTAGGATGTTTTTCTGAAAGTCAACTGGAGTGATCTTGTTTATTGTCTCACAGAAAATTTGTGTTGATCAATGTTAAGAACTTTTCTGGGTATGTAAAGATTGATTCAGATGGTAGTTGGCTTTGTGTTGGAGGTGAGAAACAACCAAAAGTAGGGAAGCATCCAAATCCTGTAAGTGTAACCAAAATTAGGGAATGATTGTATCGAAATATGTATGGATTGTATGGATTTTCTGGTTAAGGGATTGAAGGTTTTTAAAGTGCATTGATGAATCTATGATTGATCGAATTTAAGGTGGCGGAGGCTAAAAGGCAATTTGAAATTCTTGAATCATACTTTGAACAAAGAGGAGTTGAACTTCCAAAGGGATATGTAACTTGTAGAGTTTTCCTCTCAAACCCCAGCTGCAGGTTTGTTCGCTGTATCTTTCTCTTTTCTAAAGCTTTTGGTACTGTGTAGTGCTTCCAGTATATTTGAATTCCACTTTCTAATATCTGAATTTTTGATAGATTTTTTTTTGGTAGTTAGTTGAAATTCAAGGGTGTACGAGGTGTAAATCTGCAATTCATAGTTTCATGTCTAACTGCTTGCCTAAGCTAGAAAGTAATTGGAAAAGATTTTAGACAGGGGAAGAAAATTGATGATAACGAGAATTAGAACTTAAGAGAAATGAGTTTCCCTCATCCTTTTAATACTTGAAAATACAATGCAATGATATTAAAGTCTAATTAGCTTGCACTTTCCTGGGTGAGCCGATACCTCGGGATTATGTACGTACCCGAATCGGATACGATACCCTCGGATATTCCCAAAGGCCTATCAAAAATTTATTAGTTTCTCTAAAGGTTTTTTCTCCAGTTTTTTTTTGAAGGTCTCTCTTGCTTTCACGTGCTTTGTACATGTGAAGAGGAGAAACACTTAAAAAGAAAATAGAGGAGTTCACTCCCTCATAATGAGGGTTGAGAGAGGAAATTAAATTTGCCAGCAATGTAGGACTGAAATGTTGTGATATGTGCAATGAGTGTTTTTAGGATTAGGTTGAATTTGTGTGCTCTAATACATTCTTGAATCCCATAAAATTGCATTTGCAAATATTTATGTACGCGGTATCCATCCGTATCGGCCATTTTCGGAGATGCCAAATCGGATTCTTCGATACGCACGGGAATCGAATACCCGTACCAGTATCTCTGCAACCCAGGCTTGCAGATATCATATTGATGCCAATTTAAGTTTATTTCTGGTTGTTGTTTGTTTTCAGTAATAACTTTGCGTGATTTCGAGTTGATATGTTTTCTCGTTTTGCATTTTTTTAAAACGTTGCTGTATTTCTATATCAATGTGCTTGGGCTCTTTATTTCGTTGATTTTCCACCAGAGGTTGTTCCCTTTGATCAATTGATAACACCTCAGCCAGAAACAAAAGGTGTGTTTACTGATTGGAATTGTTGGATTAAGGGTGCATTTCGTAGAGAAAAGAAAGAAGATCAGGAGCTTCATTTTGTTCTAAGCACAACTCCGATGTGGGATAGGTTTGTTTACTTCTATTGCTTGCTTTTCATTTTTGTGGTTGCATTTATGCCCGAAGAAGTTGTCTGGTGTTAAGATACTTGTAAGAGTCACATTCTTCCTGTAAAGTTGATTTACCTGGAAAGACAAGGATCCATTTCTTATCAGATTTCCACATTTTAACAATAGTTTCTTTCCTAGAATGTTTGGCATGACCGCATGAGAAATAAACTTCTTTATCATTTGTACAGGTTGGAGCTGGAGGGAAATAAACATCTTCTTGGAGAATTCCTTAGATTTGAAGGAAAGGATGTACTGGCTTTGAGACAGATTAAGAGGTCCAAAGTTGGTCGATTGGTTATCCAAAAGTCATCGATGTTTGGCTTCGGTATCTTCTAATAACACCTTCATGCATTTTAATTTTAAAACAAATAATTCTAAACTGATTTTGCTTCTGAATCAATCTTATAATGAACAAAACTTCGATATAAACACTCCTAAATTTAGGAAAATTCATTTATCGCCTTATTTGAGTGCCAAGTGTTCAAAATGATGCCATCAGAAATAGTAAACTTGTGAAGTAATTATAGCTTGAAGATTTGCTATTCTAACGGGGTAATTTACGATATGTAGGTTGTTCAGAGTTCCAAGTGCTGTACTCAGGCCGAGATTATCGAAGTCAGGGGGCTTCAGGTTCTAAATGGAAGGAAGCAACAGTGAAGTCAAGTATAGAAGTTCTTTTTCAACAACAGAATTCTACTAAAGTTCGCAAGTTCAAACTTTCTTCGATCAAATCTATGTCACTGACTGCATGAAAAATGTACTTCCAGTTGACAGATGCATACAGTACAGAGCTTGTAAGGTAAAAGCCATTGTGGATGTTTTGATCTTAAAAATTACGGTTTTCTATGTATATATATGGATTTAGTCACATTTGCGCTCAAGCTCAAGTTATGTTGATTGCATAATCTGCTGCGCATCATATTAGTATGTTCTCTCTCTCTCTCTCTCTCTCTCTCTCGATCTCGACAGTCATGGTCGCCCTATCATGGTTGGTATTACGGTACTGCAAGTGACGCACAATGATTACGCGTTACGAGTTGCGAGGCCAAGTCGAGTTCCGCCGTAATGGCGCAATGCGAAGCCATAATAGCGTTAACGCAAGCTATAATAGCGCCTTGACATAAGCCATAATAGCAGTATTCGTATAGACTGTCAAGTGTCGAGAATGACATAAACTCACAGGGCTAATGTAGTGCAAGTGCAACACTACATTGTAAAGACATTTGGCTAAGTAATGAAGTTTGTTAGCGACACAATGAAGCTTCATTGAAGGAAAGGCAAGACATGGCTAAAGTTGTGAGATCTGACATCACGATGTTGGCATCGATGCATATCCGTGGAATTGAGTTGGCCCAAACTCAAGGATGATGCAAGAGTGAAGGATATGCCAGGAGTTGATCTATTGCATAGTTCTAAGCTTTGGCCAAGGCTTAGACAATGCATATGCAACAATGGCGGGGCCAAACACGCCATTGGTATCAATTGCTCAGGCAAAAGGAATGAAAGTGATGCATATGAAGCATGAAGATTGAACTAAGCAAGTCAAGACTCAATTGGCATAATATTTGGATGTTGGCATCAATTGAGCTAAGTGCACAATGCAATCTATAATAGCACCCACGCAAGCCATAATAGCGATATTAGCGAAGTGCAAGGCCGAGTTGCATGTTTCGGGACTTGAGTGCAAGTGCAGGATCGAAGAGTGTGTGCATCACACGCATGCCAAAGTAGAAGAGCAAGTTGGAGACGGTTATAAAGGAGCTTTGTAACGAGTTTGGCATGTCCTAACCGATTTCAAGACAAGTGTGGCGCAATTCTGCAAGCCAACACTAAAGTTGGCAGTTAAAAAGTAAAGCTGGCGGGGGAACTACCCATGGACAAATGGCTGTTCATGGGATGTGCAACTGTGTTGCATACGGATTGGCCCTGGTTCTTGCCATTATAAATATCCAGAGAACCCTTGTAAATGAGTGTTTTCGTTTGAGAGAAGAACCAGTTGTAGAGTGTTAGGCATTCACCAAGAGGGTGAATGGCATTTTGGTCCATGTGATGGACGAGTTTTGTAATCTTCCTTTAGTGCAATAAAATGGGTTTGTTGTAGTATTCTTTGTGTTCATTATGTTGCTGATGTTGTGTGAGAATTGTTAAGTACATGGCAGAACCTCTTATGCTTATGGGGGCATGAAGAGTTAGAGAGAAAGAAGATAAGACTTAGTTGCGAAATGCCTTATGAGTGAAGGCGGATGCGTACTGGTGCAAGTATGCAAGGCTGAATGATTTTGGGTGAAGTTGATTCTTGAACCACAATCATTGTCAGTCATTACCATGAAAACTTTAGGCGATTAAATGGGCGTGTGGCGGCAGTGTTAGATGTGTTAGGGGACACGATTCTTTGATTTTCTCTCTTTTACTCAAGTTAATGTCATTTGTTTGTCAAATTCAGTGAAGAATTGTTTGGGTTTCACTAGTATGGAGACTATAAGAAGTTGATCTTGTGTGGAAAGATCAATTGGAATGAACTTGAAGCTTGAAGTAGCAGCGAGCCATGAAAGTTTATGACAAAGGTGTCAAAATTGACCCAAAGTGTTAGGCGAACGCTTAGAGAATCATTAAAACTTAGGGTTTTCAAGTGATTGCATGACAAAACTAAGGAGTATCTGACTTCTATGGTGAAAGTCGGTGTTTAAAGTCTATGTTTCTCTACAAGTATACGAAGATTATGCATTTGGAATGCATTCTTTAAGTAGTATTATCGATGCCAGTACATTACAAGTTGTAATGGGAATTTTAGAAATTCGAATACAAAGAAGTTGATGGTCTTTGCGTTGGCAAAGTAGATGAAGAACATGTCTATGTGATAGATTGAAGGTGTTTTCATTGTGCTTTGTTGATGGAAGATTAAAGTTATCTCTCTCGAATGCATGTACCTTGGTGGTAATGCAAAGTCTCAGTTTTGCGAACCCGGCATGTTTGTGGCAATGTGATCCATGAAGGAAGAATTGGATGGCCAATTCTTATCTAGCATAAAGCTTATGGAAAGGCTGAAGAAATAAGCGCGAGTTAGGGAAAAACCGATACACCACGGTCTTGCGTTTTCAAAGAGTTCTTCGTTGATGCTAGATGAGCACAAGGAGTATGCTTGCACCTAGTTTATGAGTGGGATCAGTATTCTTGGACAAGGGTGTCCAAAGACCTGCATTTGATCAAAACCACAAGCGGATGTTCTTGTCGACTGTAAATCAACAATTGTTGCTACCGAAGTTGATTTTAGAGAAGGGGAAAGACAAGAGTAACCAATTGTGCATGGGCAGTAAAATGAGTTCCAAGTTTGAAGAAGAATACGGTATTCTTGCTTCATGGAACGTAGGCAGTGGCGCCTCATTTGCAAGGATTATGGCCTTGTTAAGATTGTCCAAGAGTGTTTATCCGCGGAAGTCATTGAGTGACATGACTTTGCTGAGCTCTATGGTGATGCTCAGAATCACCAAGTAAAGTCCGTTCCAGTTGTGCAAAGGTGCACATGTTTGTGTCAAGATTTGAGTGCTAATTGGCATAGCATGTATGCATAGTAGCATGCACCAAATGGGATTTGGGCATGGCTTGAGAATGCATAATCGTGAAGAAATGCAAGTTAGGAAAATTGTGGATGTGGGGAAAAGATAAGGACAAAGTAGTGGTGATGCATAAAGATGGCATGTGGCCATTATTGAATAAATCTTGCGAAAGCTAAAGCAAAATGATAGCGTGGTCTAAAAAAGTATTCAATGAATTGTCAATTATAGTGTGCTTCGTTATGGGAGTGGCATCTAACGTTGATAGTTGGAAGAGTGCATGTGGCAAAGTGAATTGCCACATTGGGGACCGATGAGTGCCATCTCAGCTTCCTGTTGCTTTAGAAGCGAAGTTGAAGTCAGTATTGCAAGGACTTGTTAGGTCTTACAAGTTATGATCAGTTGTACGATATTTTCTCAAGTTTGAGTATACTTTCGGTTTGGGTCGAGTGGACCTTGGTGTTGAAATGAAGTCTCTATGTAAGGTAGTAGTGAATGAGGGTATTTGAAGTGAAAGGTCTTGCCTCTTTCGTTCAAAGTAAAAGCTAGTTGCGTGGAAGATGCTACATAGCATATTAAGCCAAAATATGATGAAGACGCTGAAAGTGAAAGAAATGACAGAAGAGTTGGTGGCATAGTCGAGTTTGCTGTTGAGAGTTATATGGAAGTGCGAAGGCATTTGGCAGCGAAGGCATGGAGTAACGCAGCAAGAATAAAGATGTAAGTCCATCAAGTAAATGAGTTAAGATTGACTCATAGTTAGGAAGAACATGATGATGTTTTTCCGCTACATTAAAGCGTAGCATTTTGAAAGAGCAAGGGATGCTTAAAGTGCTTGTTTCAAAGGCGCGTGAAGAGGATGCCTGGTCTAAAGAGACGGTCTGATGTCAGGGGTATCCTAAGTCATGACTATACCAGAGTCATGCATTTCAATCATGATGTTGCGACAATGCAAGCAAAGAACAACAAGGTGCAGGTTCTTTGGCATACAAATAGTGCAAAGCTAGGAGGCGTAATTTACAACATGATTTGGAGGCCAAATCTAAAGTAAGTTACATTTGCATTGTGAAGACAAACAAAGGCTATGGATTGTGGCGCATACCAGTGTGGTATGGAATCATAGCATGCATACCTTAAGCATGGCATGATTTAGCGTAGGCGCGTATGATTGAAGAATGAGGCCAAGTCTTGTATAAGTCCTGTTATGTTGCATGGTGCAACTAAAGTCGGAAAATGAAGGCAAAAGACTATGGTAATGATCATAGTGATCAGTTGGGAGGAATCATTACTTGTGTAGACTTAGGCACAAATGATTCATGCGAGATTCAAGCACAATTCAGGGAGTTGGCAAAAGGAATTTCAGAGTTGCATTTGGGTGTTGATATATGACTTGAGATGGAGTTGGAAGCGGTCGCGATGCAACAACAAAAGTTCAAGATCAGTAGGATCAATGGCAAGGAAGTAAGCTAAGTGATGGCATTTGGTACTAGGCATAAACGTTTTGGCAAGAATGAAGGACAAACAAAGTTTGTTGATTTCTGAGAAGGGCTCAGAAGCGTACAAGGCCAGAGAACAAGTATATCGAGTATACTTTGTGGCGTTCAACGAGGGCGTTGAACGGATTAGGTGGGGGAGGTTTATTACGGAACTGCAAGTGACGCACAATGATTACGCGTTACAGAGTTACAGGCCAAGTCAAAGTTCCGTCGTAATGGTGCAATACGAAGCCATAATAGCGCAACGTAAGCTATAATAGCGCAACGCAAGCCATAATATAGCGGTACATCTTGTAAGTGTCAAGTGTCGAGAATGGCATAAACTCACGGGGCTAATGTAGTGCAAGTGCGGCACTACATTGTAAAGACATTTGGCTAAGTAATGAAGATTATTGGCCGACACAATGAAGCTTCATTGAAGGAAAGGCAAGACATGCCCAAAGTTGACAGATACAACATGCGATGTTGGCATCTATGCATATCCGTGGAATTGAGTTGGCCCAAACTCAAGGATGATGCAAGAGTGAAGGATAGGCCAAGAGTTGGTCTATGGCATAGTTCTAAGCTTTGGCCAAGGCTTAGACAATGCATATGCAATAATGGCGGGGCCAAACACGCCATTGGTATCAATTGCTCAGGCAAAAGGAATGCAAGTGATGCATATGAAGCATGAAGATTGAACTAAGAAAGTCAAGACTCAATTGGCATAATATTTGGATGTTGGCATCCAATTGAGCTAAGTGCACAATGCAAGCTATAATAGCACCACGCAAGCCATAATAGCAGTATTTGGAAGAAGTGCAAGCTGAGTTGCATGTTGCGGGACTTGAGTGCAAGTGCCAGATACGAAGAGTGTGTGCATCACACACATGCCAAAGTAGAAGAGCAAGTTGGAGACGATTATAAAGGAGCTTTGTAACCGAGTTTGGCATGTCCTAACCGTTCAATACAAGTGTGGAGCAATTCTGCAAGCCAACACTAAAGTTGGCAGTTAAAAAGTAAAGCTGGCGGTTAGGGGAACTACCCATGGACAGATGGCTGTTCATGGTACGTGCAACTGTGTTGCATACGGATTGGCCCTGGTTCTTAGCATTATAAATAGCCAGAGAACCCTTGTAAATGAGTGTTGTTCGTTTGAGAGAAGAACCAACGATTGTAGAGAGTGTTAGGCATTCACCAAGAGGGCGAATGGCCTGTTTTGGTCCATGTGATGGACGAGTTTTGTAATCTTCCTTTAGTGCAATAAAATGGGTTTGTTGCAGTATTATTTGTGTTCATTATGTTGCTGATGTTGTGTGAGAATTGTTAAGTACATGGCAGAACCTCTTATGCTTATGGGGGCATGAAGAGTTAGAGAGAAATAAGAGAAGACTTCCGTTGCGAAATGCATTATGAGTGAAGGCAGATGCGTACTTTGGTGCAAGTATGCAAGGCTGAATGATTTTGGGTGAAGTTGATTCACTGAACCACAATCATTGCCGGTCATGACCCATGAAAATTTTAGGCGATTAAATGGGCGTGTGACAGTTGGTATAGTATCAATACTTCTTCGATGGGGCCGAATCGGCGAAACCAGTGATACTGACTGAAACTGATCAATATTGTCCGAAACTAAAGTTTGTCTAATTTTGATCTGTCTTCCTTCATTGTATTGAGTTTGCATACAATAGATGTTTAGATCCCACTTTCATGCACAAAGACTATGGCTCCATGGGCACAAGACCAAATTCGTATGTTGACCATCTTTTAAGCTTTGAGGTCATTTAGTTTGTAAAGTGTTGGTTATACCAGTTACCACTTGATAGAATATGTGTTGTATTATTTTTTGCTAATAATTTTTCTTTGTTCGTTCCCAATGGTTGTATTTAAATATTACGCAAAGCTTCTATCAACCATCATTATTAATGATGCTGCTGCTTCTGCCTATTCTAGATTCAGTTTTATTTTGGGAGTGTCTAGTTTAGTGTTTATCAAGCTAGAAAGATTCCTTTTTTAGTCTTTTCAACCAAAATTATTTTCTCCAAAACCCTTAATTTAGTCTAGTAAAACCCCCTTTTGGTAAATATTTTGGGAGTGTCTAGCTTACTAGTGTACGAGTAATACTAAGTAACAAGGTAAATACGTTCTGATTCTTTTGAAGCAGTATGTTGTCTAAATTTCACCAATTTTGGGCCCTTTGAATTTGGGCTCTAGGAGACTTAGGCCTTAAGACGTCACTGCATGCTTCTCCAGTAAGATGGTAATCAAACCCAAAACCTTTTATTTTTTTATTTTTTTGAATACAGTATTTGTAGGCAGTAACCGGCGTTTTCAAGGGACCAGGCCAACCACATTGCAGGCAATTTTTGTTATTTGCATTACAAAACAATATGCCAACAATTTTGTTGGAAGTGGAAAATGTCATGGTGGGAGCCTGTGCAAGTGTAGCTACACTAGGTCTACTCCTTGTGCATGGTTAACAAAAATATACTTGTTGATTAACTAACTTTGCGAATGTTAGGGTACTAGACCTCTATCACAGGATGTCAAGCAAGAAACATGAAAGAAACATATAAAAACCCTTTTTCTTTGGGGTGAGAAACCAAATACAATAGCAAAGTATAAAAATAAACCGAGTTTTCTTCAATGAATGAAAATACAATCAATTGATGAGTATTTATAGCTCAGGGAACTTGGATAGCAAGTAATAAGAGAAGTTTTAAACTAGGAAACTTAAAGCACACTTAACTAATAAAAGAAGTCTTATAAAACAGGGAAACTGATAACATAAAGAAAGAAAAAAGAGTTTAAAGTAACCTCACTTGGACTGAGTTTTTAACCGTTTTTTGTGCCCATAGGCTATTTACAGAAGGTCCATCTAGCGTTCCAAAATTTTGGGTTTCCAAATCCTATAGTATTTCTGACAATTAAGATGAACTGAAGGCATATAAATAGCCTAAGCTGCCTAGGGCTATCATAACCATAATATAGGAAAAAAACATGGAGGTAGAAGCGATACTGAACACGGATATTGGTGAAAACATGGAGGTATAAGAAGCAACACTGAACACGCATAATGGTGATGGTAGAAGCGATACACCGTCAAGCTATTTTTAATGCTAGTGGTGGTGGTGGTGCATTTTATAGGAAATACTGGTGATTGGTGAAATTCAAGTATGCATGCAAATATTGGCTTTTCTTGATTGAACAAGATTAGCAGTTCATTAGTTTTTATAATACACGAGTGAGAGTATGATCAACGCCACCCTTTTTATCTCTCCGGTTGTGATTCTTATCGGTGTTTCCCGTGACAGATCAATGGAAGATGATGTTAAAAAAGAAATCAAGATGCTCTCTCATAACCATTCGTGGATCATCATCAAAGCGTTCTTTGCCCCGTCCATACTTTCAATAGTGGTAAACTACGGTTACTGAGCATGTCTCGTGTCACACATTCCCGGAGCCTGGACACGGTTTGGTCTGTTTTCTTAATCTTGACAACTATGATTTTGTTCGAATTTACAACCCTAGCACTCGAGAGAAGACTGCATGGATTAGAATTGGAATCAGTGAATGGCACGAAGAAGTTTTTCTTGGCCAAACAGGTAAAGGTGTTGGATTGGACATGCTTGACATGAGAACTTTTTACCGTTGTATGTTTGGTTTTAGATTTGATTCAGCTACAAAGAAACACAAAGTGCTTTGCATCTATGAGATTCATCAAATGAAATGTCAGGAGAACGATGGATATTGGGTTAAATCCGGTCGTGCAACTTTTTGTGAGGTCATGACAATAGGCGAGAATATATGGAGAGGGATTGATGATATACCATCCTTCATAGAGTATATGGAAATCGAGCGACAATGTAAATCTATACATGTGAATGGCTATATTTGTTGGATGTCTTACGCGGAAGTGAGACGTTTGGAATGATCTCAATCCCTACTATTATCCTTGAGGATATTTGGCGCTTGAGCTGGGATGAGAGGATAAAAAAGTGGACGAATGAGATAGTTGAAATTGATGGGAATATAACTATACTTAATGTTGATACATGAAAAATATTACCCCTTAGCCGGGCTATTGTGCCCCCGAAAGGAAGGCAAGCCCAACATGAAACATGGGGAACATTGATTCGATTGGCATTGACATTATAGGAGGGGACTAAAGCCCAAGTCCACTAAGAAAGTATATATAAGATGCAAAGGACAAGGGAGGAATTAATAGGAAAGAAGGAGGTTGTATTAGAGAAGGAGTGGCATTAGTAGTAATTAAGGAGGTTTAATACATGTGGCATGATATCATAAAAAGATGGGCTTTTGAAAAGTCTATATAAAGAGGCCTATAGTACAATTGGTGGGGATCTCTCTCTCCTCTTGGGAGTTGGGGGTGTTGTGGCTAGGACTTGTAGAACCAAAATCAAAATCACCCCTCAACACTTAACATAAAAAAGTACAAGAATAAAGATCACTGGATCAATTTAAAGATTTTAGAAGACGAGATAAAGATCAACTCCAACGATGGAACCAACGATAATAATGTTATCGGTTGTGGTTGAAAATTCTAGTCTTTGTGAGCAGACAAAGAATGAAGTTCTCTACTGTTATAATCGTAAGTAAAAGAAATGTTACAAAAAACAGGTTGATATGATTAAGGATTATTCTCACCCTTACGCTATTACAACTTTCTTCAACACTCTTACGCCTGTTCAGACCAACATAAGAAGCACCATGGTGCAGTGAGACATCTGGAAGTTTGCTCAAGTGCATTTACTCAGGAAGTGTTTTTGAAGCAGTTAAAAGTTTAGTACAATTTTTGAGGAAAAAAAAGTTGAACATACTCCATCCGTTTCTGGAAAAGTGTTACTTCCACTTTTTCAATTTGACCTATTTTTTTTTTTGAGAGAAAAAAATTTGAACATACTACCTTTATTTCTGGAAGAGGTACTTTCACTTGTCAGTGGGATTTCAACCCACGCCCAATGGTAATTATATCCCTACTAAAGATGCAATTTTCTTTTTGCACAGTGGCAGGTTTTGGATTATGGCACAGATTTTCGATATGCCATTCTTAACTCGTCGGGTAGGTTTTAAGTCACAATGCTGAGATTTGATCACATGCCAGATTTTAGGTAATAAGACAAATTATGGCATGTGGACGTATTAGACTTTTCTTTCTTTTTTTCTCCGTAAATATGAGATGCAAATGAAAAGTGGTTGGAGTCAGTTTGGTTCACCCTTTCAAACACTTTTGTCATTTATGTCCTTCACATGAAAAACTCAATTCTCATGAACTCTCACAACTTTTACATGTAGGAATACTGAAATCTTTATTGGTATAGAGACTATATAAAAGGTGATACTGATGGCTGTTTGTTTTAGTTCTAACTTGTTATTACTGAAAATCTCGATAGATCATCTAGTCATTCGAACAAGAATTATCCAGCAGAAAAAGAAGTGATAGTTAAGAATATGGAAGACTAGAAATATAATAGTAACAATTTCTGGTATTCCATATTCAAAATCTATTTTTGATAAACTTTTTCTATTCGGGTAATCCTTATTCGAATAACTAGAAGCTCTAGAAGGAATTCGGTGCCCTTGAAGCAAAAAAAGAAAAAGAAAAAAAATAAACAAAGTAGGAATTTTTATTGTATACAGAAGAGGTTGATTGTTACATTCACCTAAGGTTTAAGCAAGTCTCAAATGATAAAACAAAAGCATTAGAGTCTTAAAGTTCCTCTTCACTTAATGTTGTTGTAGACAAACGACTGGCCTTAGGCATACATACCTCAATTGCCGCAAGGATTGCTTCACTAGTTATAGGGTAGGATCTCAGTAAATGGTGGATGCAAAATATAGAAATGAAGTTAAGTATTTGGATCTTGGTGAGTATACAGTATTATGATAATGATACCAAATCAGTGAATTAATATGTTTTTGACTATTGAAATGGTAACTTGTGCATAGGTTGCCATTGTAGATGGTCGATTAGAATCATCGTAATGTGGTTGTTAAGTAATTTAGTCGGTGTATAATCGTTGCACTTCATAAAAATTAGTGTATAAACGATGTACAATGTTTCAGGGTATAAAGGCTACACTTCAGAAAACGTCAGCCTATAAGCGCTGCACTCTATGAAAATTCAGTGTATAAACGTTGTACTGCATTATTTGCCAATGCAATTTTGGTAATTTGGTGATTTGGAAACCTTGGATTCTGAATTTGTTTTGTGTTTATTTTTTGTTACTAGATTTGATCATTTTAGTTTCATACTGTTGGTTTTAGGTTTGGTTCTGAGATGATATTACAATGGATGGGTGTATCAGGCAGGAAAGTTACAAATGGAGTTGGTTTCTACAAGTGAAGATTCAAACTAGCTTTTGGTAGGATCTTTTTTCCTACTTTTTGAAGCCATTGGAGACTCAGAAGACTTCAGCGTCGATCCAATGTTGAGGAATTTAGGTACTCAACTAGCAGTGCGGCAGATATGTACTCAAATTTGTAAGCAGTGTAGCGGATATGTACTCAATATTGCACCTGAAATCCAGTGTTGAAGTCTCGACAGACCATTTTGGTTGCTTACCAAAGATCCTTTTGGTGCTTATACATGCTTGAACTTGGCATATTGGTCAAATTCTTGAATTTCCATTTTTCTTTTTCTTTTGAAACATGTCATTTTTTATTTATCCTAAACACTTTGAATTAGTAAGGGAAAGGGAAAAGTCAGGGGAGTTCCATCGATGTTCCAAGCCTTCAAGTAGAAATACCAATATGTCCAGGCAATTGATAATGTCGATTTTAGTTAGCTTGTTTTTTCCAGTATAGCCATTATGTACTCGACAAGTTTATAATAAATTTATTAATTATTTTCGGTTGATAATGTATTAAAAGTTGATAATGTCAAATTCCATCTAGTTTTTATCATCATTAATCTTTTGTTTTTTTTTTCCTGATCAATTGATAATGTCAAGATCGATTTTTTTATAGTACAACCAATATGTACTGACATTTGGTCATGTGAAACTTGACAATATTTTTTTAGTATAACCGATATGTACTTCCAGTACAACATATATGTCTATAAGAATCGTAGTTTTTGTTTATGTTAGCCCTAACATGCTAATAGAACCAAAATCCATATACTTGTTATTGAACTAATTATTTTTTCAGTACATCACATATGTACTGTTGGATGGTACTGTAAAATTCAACTGCAATGTCAATGAAATGATGAATTTATGAACATAATAAGATCAGAGCATTTGTTTTTAGTACAACATAAATACTGCTAGATCATACTGTAAAAATCAAATTGCATGACAAAATAAGCGACAAATCTATTAATATAACAAAATCCAATCTGTTTTTTTGGTGCAAAAACACCATATTTGTTGTTTATGATTCTTCAGAATGGTCTTCTTCTACTGATTTAGTAATTCGTTATTCTTTTCCTAATTTTTTGTTTGCTTTTTCTTCTTTAGATCTATGATTGGTTTTCTTAATTGGTTTACAGCTTGAAATCGAATATCTAAGGTTTCTAGTTTTTTTAGTATTCAGTAGGTTTTGAAACCCAATTCTATGTTCAATGAAAAAATTAATATGGATCTAAAGATGAATATGTAACAATGACAGATCTAAAGATGTTTGCAGTACACGCTACGTATTCGTTACGTTCAATCCTCCATCGCCGGTTTGCAACACCGAGAGGAAGAAAGAAAGACGAGAGAGATAGTGGAGATTGTTATGCCGCACGTATGAAGCCGGGGATAATCAGGTAATTTTTGGCTTAGTGTCTTACGAGTTTGATTTCTTAGCCTGTTGCTTATACATCTTTGTATTCACTTTAATTTAATACTTTGCCTCCTTACCTCTTGATTTAATTCTCTGCATATTTTCCTCTTTACTTCTTACCTAATCTAGAATTTTTCAATTTTGTTTCTATTGCGATTAGATGGGGTTTCTCAAAAAGATGAATTCATTTTCTACTTCTTCCCTTACAAGTATCTATCCTCTTGCTTCCTCATTCTACAATTGGAAGAAGCGGAAACACCCTTGCAAGCCTAATAAAGATTGTCAAGAGCTGTTGCAAAAATGAGGGAATTTCACAGATTTTAAGGAAAGGCCCCTAATTATAAAAGAGGTATTTATAAGATTTTTTCATCATAAGAGCTCAATACTATATGCTATTAATTTGTTTATGCATGGTAGAACTCTAGCTCACATAAACTATATGAACCGCTATTACAAAATTGAGTTGACAGACAAAAATTCCAGGTTCAATTTGAAAAACAATATGTTGTTGACATGTTCTGATTGTCATCATAGTAAGCGTGTGTTGTGTGTTTTAGAATACCCTGTTGTTTCCTACTTTTGGCAGTTCATTAGTGCAATTGCTTGGAACAGTCAAGGACTAGGAAAATCTGAAAAAAAAATTGATAGCCTTAAAGACATTTTATACAAAAATAATCCTGATATTTTATTCTTGTCTGAAACAAAACAACAAAATATGGCTATGCATAAGATTATGAGGAAGATAAATGTTAGTAACTATTGGTTAGTCCCACCAAGGGGCATAGCTGGTGGGTTATGCCTGATCTGGAAAGATAATATGAAGTTACATATAATTGATCACAACCATAATCATATAAATGTGGTGATTCATGCTTGTAATAATAGACCTAAGTGGCTGCTGACTTGTTTTTATGGAAGCCCCTATACTAGAGAAAAAGTCGAGTCTTGGAACATTGTCCAACAATTAGCTAGAAAAGTCGATATTCCGTGGATGATCTTAGGCGATTGTAATGTAGTTCTCCATAGAGAAGAAAAAAAGAGTAGATTTCAATTTAATGAAACAGAAGCTAGAATTTTTAACAACATTATCAACAATTGTGGCTTGATGGATCTAGGATTTATAGGTTATACTTTTACTTGGAATAACAGGAGGTCTGATAATGCGTTTATAGAAGAAAGATTAGACATGGCCTTAGTGAATTCTGTTATCTTTTCCTAATTCTTCCATAAGACATTTAGGTAGGATAACTTCTGATCATGTTCCTATTTTTTTAAACACTCATAACACTTGGAATGATGGAGCTACACCTTTTAAATATTTTGGTGATTGGATGAAGCATGGGGATTGTAAATCTCTCATACAAGACTGTTGGGATACTAGGATTCAAGGGTCACACGCTTTTGTTATGACTAAGAAATTGTCTTCTGTAAAAAGAACTCTTAGTCTTTGGAATAAAACAACTTTTGGCAATATTAGACATAACATAAATCTGATCAAGAAAAACCTAGACCAAACTAATAGGATACATTCTTATAAGGATAAGGCAAAGGACATAGCTAGGTTGACTGCTGATTTATCCAAGTGGTACGCTATCCAGGAGAATTTCTGGAAAGTTAAGAGTAGAGACCAAGATATGTCTTTAGGAGATAGAAACACCAAGTACTTCCATAGCAAGGCAAAAAAAAAGATACAGCAGAAACATAATAGAGACAATCCAGAAATCTAATGGGGAGTGGGTCAATACTAGAGATGAAATAGAAAACTGCATAACTAGTCATTTTCACTTTATTGCTACAACTGTAAACCCTGCTGTTGATTTCAGTATGATAGATTTAATTCCCAAATGTTTAAATGATGCTGATAATATTATGTTGTGTGCTGCCCCAAATATGATTGAAATTAAAAACATAGTTTTTTCTATGGAACCAGACAAAAGTCCAGGACCAGGTGGCTTCCCTCCTAGTTTTTTTCAACAAAATTGGAAAATCATTGGGCCTGATTTAATTCATATGATCCAAACTTTCTTTGAGACCGGACACATTTCTAAAGAGATGAATGCCTCTTTCATCTCTTTAATTCCCAAAACTTTGAACCCCACCACTCCTGCTGAATTTAGGCCTATAGCCTTAGCTAACACTTTCTATAAAATCATTTCTAAGTTAATGGCTGGAAGAATGAAAGGCTTACTAGACAAGATAATATCACCTTACCAGTCTTCCTTCATACCAGGAAGGCATATTTTCTGATAATATTACTATAGCCCATGAACTAATTCATAAGATGAGAAACAAGAAAGGTAAAAAAGGTTTGATGGGACTTAAGATAGATATGTCAAAAGCTTTTGACAGAGTAGAGTGGTCTTTCTTAATCAATATTATGAAAAAGATAGGTTTTAATGACAAATAGTGCAATTTAATTCATGAATGTATATCTACAACTACTTTAGCGGTCTTGATTAATGGGTCTCCAACTAGTTTCTTCAAACCTTCTAGAGGATTGAGGCAGGGAGACCCAATGTCTCCTTACCTGTTTCTGTTTTGTATGGAAGCCCTTTCCAGGACCATCATGAATGCTGAGCTTTTTGGGAAAATAAAAGGTATTAAAATCTCAAACAATGCCCCTGCTGTTAGTCATTTATTGTTCGCATATACTACCTTATATTTTGTGATCCTAATGCCACAACTAGTCTAAACTTAGTCAAGCTCTTTACTGATTTTGGTACTGCCTCAGGTCAATTGATTGATCTGAGCAAGTACGAAGTTCTTTTTAGCACTAAAACAATCGGTAGTATAAGAAAAGAGGTCACAGATGTTTTAGGAGTTCAAGCAATATCTCTTAATGATAAGTATTTAGGATCCCCACTTTTTACTAATAAATCCAAAATTAAGTGTTTTGAGCCATTGGTTGACAAAATGAAAATCAGACTGCTGAGTTGGAATAGAAAGAATCTCAACGCGGTTGGTAGGACAGTTATGGTAAAAAGTGTCACTTCTTCCTTGTGTGTTTACCAAATGAACTGTTTTAAAATTCCTTTGAAAATATGTAATACAATAACTAAAATGCAAAGAAACTTCTGTTGGGGAAAAAATGAACATGGTTTGAATGAAAAGGGGAAGAAAGGCGTGGTTTTGAAGAACTACGATTCCATTTGCAAACCTATTAGTAAGGAGGCTTGGGACTCCAGAACATGAAAAACTTTAATCTTGCCATGATTGCTAAAATGGGATGGATACTCAAAGAAAACCCATCCTCTCTTTGTGCCTCCATCTTGAAAGCAAAACATTACCCTAATTGTGATATTTTGCATGTAAATTCTAAGCCTAAACAAAAAAATAGTTGGATTTGGAAAGGAATTTTAACAGGTGTCAACCAAATAAAGAAAAATTGCTTATGGAGAGTTGGCAATGGAGAAAACATTGACATTTGAGATCTCAGAACCCTTCTAAACAATCTAGAATTTCAATTCTGGAATGGAAATGTAATCAACTCTCTTCCTCATTACAATGAGGTAGCAGAAAATTTAATCTATAGTTGAGGATCATCCTCATTTTCTGAAAAAAAAAAAAAAAAAAAAAAACAAATTTGGACCCTAGATTAACATATATTTCTGGTTGAACCCTACAATAACTATTTATTTGGGCTTAGGACCAAATAGCAAATTTTCCATTTTAAAATTGGGCAGTGGCTGGGTTGCACAGACGAGGACGCGGACACGACACGACGCTGACGCGGACACTACAAAATTTTCAAAAAATTAGGACGCGGACACGTATATACATATTTTATTTATATATTATTTATATATATAATCATGTATTTATACAGCAAAGTCAAGTATTTCGACCCTAAAAATTAGAAAATGATGTTACATATGTATAAATTTCAAGAGAAAAGAAGATATCGTTTGTTTATACACGCCGAATGTCAAATAATCAGTCACTATTAAACACATAGCACAATCAAAATGCATTCTTAGATCAACACATGTCCAACTAAGGGCATACGTGATGTCATTTCTAATTACAAAATCCTAATAAAGACCTAAATTATTGATCTAAATGTTTGTCTTTCTTCATTTGGTTAATAAGTAAAAATAAAGAAAAAAGTTTATATGAAATTGAAAAAAAAAATGCGTCGGACACGCGTCATCGGTGCGTCCAAACCAGACGCGCAAATTGGTACGTCGGACACGCGTCGTGTCACCGTCCCACACGCGTCCCGTGTCCGCCGCGAGTCGGACGCGGACACGGCTCGAGAAATGGAGCGTCCGTGCAACCCAGGGCAGTGGGCACATCAGCCACTCCATTATTAAGAAACCATTACACTCCAATCCAATTCCTCCGACAAAAGTCTGAAAACTTGATTCATCCACCAAATTTGAGCTGAGCTGATATTTCACACTGAAACACTAGTAGCAGTAACAAAAGAATGTGGCTTAAGGTTCTATGTGTACTCTTAATCTACCAGATATTCAGGCGTTTTTTGTACGATGATTCTGTTTTAGAAGCTGAAAGAAACGACACCAACGCTAAATTTCCGATCGCTGCCGGAATCTATCGTAGATTCAGGCGATTTTTATACGATGATGATGATGATGATGATATTTTAGAAGATGAAACGAATGACACCGACGCTAAATTTCTGGTCGGAGAGAGGTCTGTTTTATAACCCTAATTTTCTTTTATTTTTTAAATTTGGAAATTATGATCGAGATTTTGCTGATATTCGTTTTTTTGGGGTTTTTGTTAGAGCTGAGAAAGTGTTTGGGGGGAAATTATATCCGGGACTTCGAATTCCTGATCATGATACTGGTTCTAGACAAAACATTGATATGGTTGTTGTCACCAAAGAGTAAGTTGCATGTAGAAGTTAGGTTTTGTTTTCTCCAATTTTAGTTCTAAATTGTTGTTCTGTAAGCTGAACTGGAGTGATTTTAACAGGAAAATAGTGGTGATCCATGTTAAGAACTTTTCTGGGCATGTAAAGATTGATTCAGATGGTAGTTGGATTTGTGCTGGAGGAGAAAAACAACCAAAAGTAGAGAATCATCCAAATCCTGTAAGTGTTTTATAAATTAACCAAAATTAGGAAATTTGTGTCGAAATATGTATGGATTTTCTTGTTAAGGGATTGAAGGTTCTTAAATGTGCTATTGATGTTTAAGTGGATCTGTTTGCTATGTTGTTTCTATGATTGTTCGATTTTAAGGTGGTGGAGGCTAAGAGGCAAGTTGAAGTGCTTGAATCATACTTTGAACAAAGAGGAGTTGAACTGCCAAATGGATATGTAACTTATAGAGTTGTTCTCTCAAACCCCAGCTGCAGGTTTGTTCACTGTGTCTTTCTGTCTTTTAAAGCATTTGGTACTGTATAGTGCTTCCAGTGTATTTGAATTCCACTTTCAAATATCTGAATAGTGATAGTAAGTTAGTTGACATTCAAGGGTGTATGAGGAATCTGCAATTCACAGTTTCACGTCACGTCTAACTGCTTGCCTAAGCTAGAAAGTAATTGGAAAAGACTTTAGACAGGGGAAGAAAATTGATGATAACGAGAATTAGAACTTAAGAGAAATGAGTTTCCCTCATCCTTTTAATACTTAAAAATACAATGTAGTGATATTAAAGTCTAATTAGCTTGCAGATATCATAATTGATGCCAATTTAAGTTTATTTCCTGTTTTTGATTGTTTTCAGTAATAACCTTGCTGGATTTCGAGTTGATATGTTTTCTCATTTTGCACTTTTTTAATACTTTGCTGTATTTCTTTATCAATGTGCTAGGGCTCTTCCTTTCGTTGATTTCCCACCAGAGGTTGTTCCCTTTGATCAGTTGATAACGCCTCAGCCAGAAACGAAAGGTGTGTTTACTGATTGGAATTGTTGGATTAAGGATGCATTTCGTGGAGAAAAGAAAGAAGATCAAGATAGGATCAATCGGTTCAATCAGCAGCTGCATTTTGTTCTAAGCACAGCTCCGATGTGGGATAGGTTTGGTTACTTTCTATTGCTTGCTTTTCATTTTTGTGGTTGCATTTATGCCTGAAGAAGTTATCTGGTGTGAAGACACTTGTAAGAGTCACATTGTTCCTGTAAAGTTGATTTACTTGGAAAGACAAGGATCCATTTCTTATCAGATTTCCACATTTTAACGATAGTTTCGTTCCTAGGGCTAGAACGTTTGGCATGAGAAATGAACTTCTTTGTCATTTGTACAGGTTGGAGCTGGAGGGAAATAAACATCTTCTTGGAGAATTCCTTAGATTTGAAGGAAAGGATGTATGGGCTTTGAGACAGATTAAGAGATCCAAAGTTAGTCGATTGGTTATCCAAAAGTCATCGATGTTTGGCTTCGGTATCTTCTAATAACTAACACTTGCATGCATTTTCATTTTAAAACAAATAATTCTAAACTGATTTTGCATATAAATCCAGTCTAATAACAAACAAAACTTTGATATAAGCACTCCTAAGTTTAGGAAAATCCACTTATCACCTTATCTGAGTGCCAACTGTTCAAAATGATGTCATCAGAAATAGTAAACATGTGAAGTTATTAAAGCTTGAAGATTTGTTATTCTAATGGGGTAATTTATGAAATGTAGGTTGTTCAGAGTTCCAAGTGCTGTATTCAGCCCGAGATTATCGAAGTCAGGGGGCTTCCGGTTCTAAATGGAAGGAAGTAACAGTGAAATCAAGTATAAAAGTGCTTTTTCAACAACAGAATTCTACTAAAGTTCGCAAGTTCAAACTTTCTTCGATCAATTCTATGTCACTGACTGCATGAAAAATGTATTTTCAGTTGACAGATGCATACAGTACAGAGCACTGTAAGGTAAAAGTTACTGTGTTTTTTTCATTCATCTTTTAAATTACGGTGTTCTGTGTATATATTTGGATTTCGTCACACTGAAGCTCAAGTTATGTTGATTGCATAATCTTCTGCGCATCATATGAGTATGTTCTCTCTCTCTCCCTCCCTCTCTCTCATTTGTTATGGTGTTAAAAAATAAAAATTGAACATAGACAGTGCATGGTTCATCCTATCATGATAGGTATAGTATCAACACTTCGCCATGTTTGATTTGATGGGTCCGTAACAGTGATACCAGTGATACTGTCTGAAACTGATCAATATTGACTGAAACTGAAGTTGTCTAATTTTGATTTGTCCGTCCTTCATTGTATTGAATTTGCATCCAATAGATGTTTAAATGCACTTTCATGCATAATGGACTAGGGCCCCATGGCACAGCCTATGGGTGTATGACCAAATCTGTATGTTGACCATCTTTTAAACTTTGAGGTTGTTTTAGACAATCGTATCCACTCACTTTGAATAGTGTTGGTTTCTTACTGGTACCAAGCTTTTCACGTGGGTTTTTTGCTGGACCAGTCATTGGAATTTGATGGGAAATAAAATAATTTCCCAAGATTATTTCCCAAAATATAGTTCAAGGTGGGAATCATTCTTCAATTTCAAAGATATTTTACCAGGATGTCAAGTACATAGAACATGTATTGTTTTTTGCTAATATTTTTTCTTTGTCCATTCCTAAATCCTAATATATCCCAAATGGTCCTGCATAAATGTATGTATAGTTGTAGAAATATTATGGAAATCCACCATCATTATTACTGTTGCTTTATGCTGCCTGTTCGAGGCATGGACTTCACTGAAATGTGGATTAGAAAGTTAGAAACAACATTATGCAAAATGACAATTGTTAGAATGCTATTGGCCGACATTTATTTCAGTAGCTTTCATTCCCATCCATGATGCTTGGCTGTAATCCCTAATGCCATTGCCTGATATTTATTTCAGTAACTTGGTGGATTAGGCACCGTTTATATCCTACAGATACCATTGAACCAGAACCAATTCCCATTGCAAGCGTGTTTGTAGTATGGTAGAACAACTTCTCATGGAAGCTTTAATATAAAATTAGAATTGACAAGCTTAGCTGCGTACTTCTTTACTGGTCTGGACTGTATTTGTTTTCCTGGTTCATGTACCTATGCTCTGGATACGATAATCTTAGGGAGGTCCGTGGTGCTTATGGCTTGCTAGCTTTTCCTAAATCGTGGTTTATCACAAGATATGATGGTTTATCATAAGATCGGTTAGCATTTGGGTCCTTATTTTCCACTTGCAACACGAGGGTTTGCTGCGCAGGACTACTTTACCTAGGCGGTTATTCTGCTTTACCTAGGCGGTTTATACAGTCCCTGCGACATGAAGGTTTGTTGCGTAGGAAAGGTGGCGTATATACATCCACAGGGGATTCTTGAATTACTTTGGGAAAGCAAGATCTGCTCCAATTCTCTTTAGCTGTACGCCCCTGCTCTTGCATCCTTGTTGGCTCCGTGTCTGTTGGTTCTGCTCCTGTCTTTGTTGTGCCGCCTGGACTTTTAGTGCTTGCAGTCCTGTCTGTTCTGCTCTGAATATTCTGCTGTGCATTTTATTCCCCAATCTGGATTTCTTTCGCTGGTTTCTAAAGGTCATTGTTTTTGCTTAGCCGTCCGTAGGAGTAGCCTGCATCTCATGGAGATCTCACAAATCGACTCTCTTGATTATAAAGAACTGTGAAGTTGTTTGGGCTCTCAGTAAAATTCTGGATGGTTTTACCTATTTCCCATCCCCACTTTCCCTAAATCCCATCCCAACTACATAATTCAATTTTAGTTTAACTCTTTCTAGGTTGGGTAAACAAAACTCACCCTATTTTACCTCTTTCTAGGTTGGACCATGGTCTTCCTTCTTCTTTCTTCCTCTCCATGAAGTCTAATCCTAAATCTAATAATCTTCCTTCAACAAAAATAAATAAATAATCTAATAATCCACCATTACCAACATGTGTAATTCACGGGAACATCCAAGTGCCACCTATATATTACCATCACCACCCTACATGTTCTGTATTTTTATAGAGATCACTAAATGGTGGGTTTCCATAATCACGCCAGTCGAATGATTCACTCTGGTTTGGAAGAAAACTGTAACTTAACTGATCAAATACTCTATTAAAAAAAAAAAAAAAAAAATCTATTCTATTCGATAGTTCCCTACTGTTTTTTTTTTTTTTTTAAATTTGTTTACCCTATTTGATAGTTATAGATTAGATGCCCACGCGATCTTCACAAATCTGATTAAAACGTTGATTTGAGAATCAATATCCAAACTCCATAATTCAGGGGCGGTTAGATTTCAGGTTAACAATGATGACCAATAATAAGACATGTTTTGTTTACCCAACTTAAAAAAGTTTATATATAATTAAATTACTAATAAATTTAAAGATTTTTCTAATTCATAGTAAGTTTTATATATAGATAGGGGATGGGACGGTAAAACCTTCTGGATTTAAGTTTATTTTGGTTGCGTCTAGTTTATAGTGTTTATCTGGAAAGATTCTTTTCTTTTATCTGGAGTATAGTTTTTTGACCAAAATTATGTTCGCTTGAACCGGATCCGGACATTTTAATTTAAATGGTAGGTTCCACGTGATTGACAACTACCAAAAAAAAAGAAAAAACTTTGAAACAGTGTTTTACTTTTAATGTAGCACAATCTTTTCAAATTTTTTTTTTTTAAATTACATTATGAACATGGGATAAAGAATATTACATTAATTAGTTGGAAGCCTAAAAAAGCATACCCTACAATCTTTTCACTTTTGATTTTTTTTTTTATTCTTGTTGAATCTAAAAGAAGTGTGGTAATATGGCATGATTTATTTAGTACGAAGTTCGTACTCACCACAAAAGGGTTCATCAATATGGTAGCATAGCTGTACTATGCTTATGGTGGTAAAGTCATCGGGCAATGATAACAAAGACTTGAGTTAGAAACTCGTCGGCATATAACGAAATCCTACCAAACAATCAACAACAAAAAAAAAACCCTTAGATGTACGATTTGGACGACGATAGCTATCAAAGCTGGTGTCATTTAGCTGTCAAAGAAATTCATGAGATATTTGGATAACATAGACAGCAACGGGAGAAGATTAGCTAACAATTAGAGAAGGTTAGTTAAAAATGCGTCTAAAAACAATTATATAAATAAGGGTAGCCGGAGTAAACTACAGAGTACGTAAACGAGAAAACATACATCAAAATATGGCTATGCAGGTAACTGATTATGGTGCGGTACAACCGCAAGGAACAGCAAATGAGCTGACGCCTCCAATAAGAAGATTGGATTACTTCTGGGATGCCACAAACCTGGGGATACTAATTCTGGAACATATATGTGTACTAGCTGCTCCATTCTATTTTACTTGGAATGCATTTTGGGTTTTTGTGATATTGAGTATCCTAACTGGACCCATAGGGGTTAGTCTTAGTTACCATAGAAACCTCTCACACAAAAGTTTGAAGCTCACAAAGTCACTTGAATATTTGTTTGCTTATTTCGGACTTCATGCTGCACAGGTTGGTTACGTCCATATATATATATATATATGCACCTAAATCTCTCTTTGGTACCCAAATTTTCTTGTTGCGTGTATGTTTATATATGCTTAGTGTTTTACTGTTGTTTAACTTGGTTATTCAGGGAGACCCTATATTTTGGGCAAGCATTCATCGGTATCACCATCAGTTTGTAGATTCCGTTAAAGACCCACACAGCCCAATCGAAGGATCTTGGTTTAGCCACATAATTTGGACTTTTCGAAGCACCCATCTGTGGGAAAAGGTTTTGTTATCAGTTTACTCATAACTAGTTATATTTATTTATATCGTAGTACTTTACTGTTACTTCATTTATCAAAAGTTAAAAAGAAAAACGAAAGCTGCTTCCTGCACCAAAAAATTCTCTCTTAAAAGAAATCTCATGTTGGCGTAGACAATCTAAGCCCTTGACCTAAGAACAACTCGAAAGCCATGCATAACCCATGACTGAAACACTCCTAATGGTGTATGAGTTTAGGGGGAGGCACGTACTTTGGAAATTAGCATTTATTCAGTACTCAATGGTGTCCCTGCCTCTCTAAGCACAAATGAACTCAGTGGAATGAATGTTTTCCCCCGTGATGATAATATTCTCATCATGCTTTGCAGTGCGGAAATCGAAACAATGTAATGGATTTACAAAAGCAAGCTTACTACAGGTTTCTTCAGAAGACAATGCCGCTTCATATAGTTGGACTTGGACTGTTGTTGTACGTTGCAGGAGGCTTGCCCTACCTTATTTATGGAATGGTAAGTACATATCCTAGAGAAATTAAATCCGGTAATCTGTATTATAAGTTTTATTGGATCCAATGGATCATAGCCAAATTTTCATCAGCATAGTCGAGCAGAGTGACAATTTTATTCTAATACTTTTAGGGTGTTAGAATGGCATATGTACACCATGGCTTTTTCTTCATCAACTCAGTATGCCATATATGGGGTAAAAGGCCGTACAACTCCAAAGATTTGTCCAGGAACAATTGGGTGGTGAATCTAATCAACCTAAGTGGAGAAGGCTGGCACAACAATCATCACGCCTTTGAGTTCTCTGCTCGGGTAGGGCTCGAATGGTGGCAGCTCGACCTTCCTTGGTACATTATAAAGCTATTGGAGAGCCTTGGGTTAGCAACAGACGTCAAAGTCCCTACAGAAATTCAGAAACTAAAAATGTCTTTTAAAAATATCAATAATGAATTTCATTCAACTGCATTTATTAGTACTAAGTGATGTATGTATCTTTAAATGACTTGGTTTGGCTTTTCAACATCTAGCAAAAAGAAGGAAGAACTCAGGGAACCAAGACTCACTCACCATCATGTATTTCTTTTTTTTGTGTTTAATATTATCCGAAAGGATTCTAGTTAATACTTTCGTTTCAAGAAAAATGATACTTTAATTTTTCTTGGAATGGAGGGAGTATTATTTTCCAAGAGAGTACTTCTCAATGTGGTCATATAATCGGAGGGCATTGTGTGTATAATTGGCAAGCTAGTAATAATATTATTACTTGAATCTATCTCGCCTCTTTGCATTAAAAAAACTAAAGTCACATCTTATATTTCACCACCTAGTCCCCACAAAAGTACCTCGGATTTGGAAACTGTATTAAGAATAGGCTAGAAGGTTCCAGTGTAGGGTTTTCACATGCATCCTATTGTATTTATGGCAATTATATAACGAACTGAAGGCATATAAATAGCCTATCTAGCTAGGGCTATCATCGTAACCTATAGAGGGATAAGACATGGAGGTAGAAGCGATACTGAACACGGATATTGGTGAAAACATGGAGGTAGAAGAAGCAACACTGAACACGCATAGTGGTGATGGTAGAAGCGATACTGTTGTCGGTGAAACTGATCAAGCTATTGTTAATGCTGCTAGTGGTGGTGGTGGTGATATTTTATGGGAAATACTAAGCAGACTTCCTGTGAAATCGCTCATGAAATTCAAGTCTGCATGCAAATATTGGCTATTCTTGATTGAACAAGATCAGCAGTTCATTGATTTTTACAATACACGATCGAGTGAACGTCAGCAGCATAACAGTGAGAGTACGATCAACGCCACCCTCTTTATCTCTCCGGTTGTGATTCTTAGCAGTGTTTCTCATGACAGATCATTGGAAGATGATGTTAACAGAGAAATCAAGATGATACTGCTCTCTCATAACCATCGTGGTGGTCATGGATCATCATCAGGCGTTGCTGCCCCCGTCCATACTTTCAGTAGTGGCATAACTATTCCGGTTCCTAAGAGAAAAAACGTACCTGAGCATGTCTCGTGTCACACATTCCTGGAGCCTGTACACGGTTTGGTCTGTTATCTTAATCTCGACAACTATGGTTCTGTTCTGATTTACAACCCTAGCACCCGAGAGAAGACTGCATGGATTAGAACTGGCATCAGTGAATGGCTAGAACAAGTTTTTCTCGACCAAACACGTAGAGGTACTGAAATGGACATGCTCGACATGAAAACCTCTTACCGTTGTATGTTTGGTTTTGGATTTGATTCAGCTACAAAGAAACACAAAGTGCTTTGCATATATGAGATTCATCAATTGGAACGTCAGGAGAGCGACGGATATTGGGCTGAATCTGATCGTGCAACTTGTTGCGAGGTCATGACAGTAGGCGAGAATATCTGGAGAGAGATCGATAATATACCATCCTTCATAGAGGATACGCAAATCGAGCAACAATGTAAACCTGTACATGTGAATGGCTATATTTGTTGGATGTGTTACGAGACTACACATGATTTAAGGGAATTGTGTGATGTCATAATGGTATTTGATGTCGGAAGTGAGAGGTTTGGAATGATCTCCATCCCTAATATCATCCTCCAAGATCTTGGGCGCTTGAGTTGGGATGAGAGAGTAAAAAAGTGGACGAGTGAAATAGTTGAAATTGATGGGCATTTAGCTATTCTTAACATAAAAAAGTACAAGGATAAAGATCACTGGATCAACTTATGGATTTTGGAAGACGAGATAAA
The DNA here is from genome assembly GCA_023531295.1 of Papaver armeniacum. Classification (NCBI taxonomy): domain Eukaryota; kingdom Viridiplantae; phylum Streptophyta; class Magnoliopsida; order Ranunculales; family Papaveraceae; genus Papaver; species Papaver armeniacum. The sequence goes on from JAJJWW010009819.1 coordinate 28,297, forward strand.
GATCAACTCCGGCGATGGAACCAGCGATAATAATGTTTCCGGTTGCGGTGGTGGGAATTGGGTTCTTGAAACTCTTCAAATGCCTTATCCTTGGGATGAACTGAACTACCTAGCTTTCAAAGCCATTCCAGGTACGGACCTGATAATCGTTAGTTATTTTCTAAATGAAAATTCTAGTCTTCTTAAGTCGACAAAGAATGAAGTTCTCTACTGTTACAATCGTAAGGAAAAGAAATGTTACAGAAAACAGGTTGATATGATTAAAGATCATTCTCGCCCTTACGATATTACAACTTTCTTGGACACTCTTACGCCTGTTCAGATCAACATGAGAAGCACCATGGAAGTTTGCTCAAGTACATTTGCTTAAGAAGTGTTCTTAAGGAGTTAAAAGTTTAGTATAGTTTGAAGAGGTTATTTCACTCCACATAGAGTTTTTCCTCGCTGAAGTTCGAGTATGGGGTTTTCTTATTTTTAGAGTCCAGAGTTGAAGATTACATGAATGAACGGTGATGTTTTTTTTTTTTTTTTATCGGTAAATTAAAAGTTTTATAGATGAAAAGATTGAGTACATGATATAAGGACTAACCAAGAACCGACCGGAAAAAAAAAAAACAAAAGAATGGGAGAAGCCACAAAGAAGCAACCCCAAAAGATAAAACGTTAAACTTAAGAACATCCCCCAAACAAACACAAACCTCCTTCCTAAAAGCAAGACTCCTACAGACCTCAAATAACAATCTCAAGGTGGTTCAAACAAAACTTCCTTCCAACTAATAGTAAATTGTTCCAGAAAAATGCCTTGAAACACACCCTTGTTATGTAACCAGTAAGCCACAGTGAGCTTAACAGAATCGATGATGTCGCCTTCATCTTTCCTAGTATTCTGAAAAGCTCTCAAAGTTCTTTCCTAGTTTTGTTACACACAGCAGGAGATAATTTATTGCTTGTCGTTACTCGTTATTGTTTTGTTACATACTTCTTGGTTCAAAGTTCAAATTTTTAATAAAAAAAATTCTCTCAAAGTTAAAAAATAAAAAATGTTTTGTTGACAGTGGGATTTGAACCCACGCCCTTTCGGACCAGCGCCTTAAGCTGGCGCCTTAGACCAACTCGGCCATATCAACTTTGTTGTTCAGGTGCTTTGTTATCTAGTAGCTGTCACGTTTCTAATGTATCACCACGCCAAGTCTGTTTTGCAGTTTTCTTTTTATGGCACGGATTTTCGATATGCCGTTCTTAACTCGTCGGGTAGATTTTAAGTCGCAATGCTGAGATTTGATCACAGGCCAGATTTTAGGTAATAAGATAAATTATGGCGCATGGACTATTCAGTATTAGTCCATGGCAGAAGAACAATGAACAATATATTCTTGCAAATGGTAGAAGAAAATAAAATAGCAGACTTTTTCTTATTTTTCCATGTAAATATGAGATGCAAATGAAAAGTGGTTAGAGTCAGTTCGGTTCACCCTTTCAAACACATTTTTCATTTCTGTCCTTCACATGAAAAACTCAATTCTCATGAACAGTCACAACTTTTACATGTAGGAATACTGAAATCTTTACAGGTATAGAGACTCTATAAAAGGTGATACTGATGGCTATTTTTTTTAGTTCTAACTTGTTATTACTGAAAATCTGGATAGATCATCTAGTCATTCGAACAAGGATTATCCAACAGAAAAAGAAGTGGTGATGGTTAAGAATATGGAAGACCGGAGATAGAATAGTGCAGCAACATAACAATTTCTGGTCTTCCATATTCAAAATCTCTTCTTGATAAACTTTTTCTGTTCGGGTAATCCTTATTCGAATCACTTGAAGCTCTAGAAGGAATTCAGTGGCCCTGAACACAAAAAAGGGAACTCAGTAGGAATTCTTTTTTGCACTCCTACTTGGATCTTTGGATGTTATTCTTGTTCCCTCATCACCCATACAGTACACCCTTCCTCCCGTTGAATTACTTCTGCTTCACCAGTTACAGGGTGAGATCTCAGTAAATGGTTCAACGATCCTCCAAGCCTTGAAACGCCGATCTATGAGGATCACTTTTAAGGAACAAACTTATAGGAAACTCTGGTGCCTTCCCTTATCTAGAAAACCAACATGGCCCCCAGATTTCATCTCTTCTTCCCTTGTCCATCCAGTGCATCCACACATATCTCCAATAGCAAAACCTTCAGACAGGATATGGAGCATTACCGTACAACAGGTACTGATTGCTCGAAGCAACATGAGGCGAAGGGTTGCAGTCTCTACCCTGTTCTTTAACAATTGGTTTTGTAAAAGCGTTCTAAATACTGAACCAGGTAACTGGCGAGGTTCTGTAAAAGTATTCTAAATACTGATCCAGGTAACTGGCGAGGTTTGGTCGGAGGTATGACCAAGCCACAAAGATTCTGGTGCATCTCCTCAGTCTACACAGATAAATCACATCAACTATTACAACACTAAGATAAGGTCCAACTTGGGCAAAGACTCACTCTTTGCCGAAATTAGAGTACGGCGACATGATTATCCCGAGAACAAAATCAAGCAAGAGATAACAACATGTTAAGCCTATGACGCTGCTCCACACCAAACTTGCAACGTGTCTCTTCAGATTTTAGTTCAGAAGCTGAAGTGCACCACCACATGCTCATTCACATAATATTGCAAAAATAACTAAACCATAAAAAAGAATATCGGTCAGGCATGCAATTTCATGTTACTGTACCAATTTAAACCTAAATTCCACAGTTTTTACGAGCATATCGGACGTGATTGAGATGGTATATGAGATGCATTTTCTTTGGAGGAAACAAACAGACAAATGATCTGAAATTCAAGAAAGTCCGAAAAATTGGGGGATGATAGGCACACACGTTGAGAAATGTTCTTCTCGTTATCCGACTTGCCTTCATACATCACCCTTACTAAAAACCTACATACATCACAATGAGACAGGTACCAACATTGGTGTCCACCACGGGCAGCTGCCTCAAAAAGACACCCTTACATGGAGAGCTGAGAACAAAATAGGTTTCCCAGAGATATCTTGAGAAATGCCCTTGGTAGCTGTAGGTCATAGAAATATCTAACTTCATTTCTTACCTTGTACACAGAAATTTCAAAAAGATACAGCATAATATCAACCGGCTGAGGGATGAACTTCTAACCTTCCATAGTGTTTCAGGATTTTATTGCTAATTATTGTCGGGCTTGTACCTTTATCATCTAACGGAATCTTAAATTTATTATATATCCTGTCTCAAATCTATGAATTACAGCCGAGCTTACATCTTGAACAACTTTACCATAAAACCAAGGCTAGCAAATATACACGGTATGGGATGTGACCATAACACCACTGTAGTGAAATGATGGAACCAAGAGATTGAAAAGGGACATCGAGTGCTATATGGTGGAACCAAGAGCATACCTTTCTTATAGCTTCTGATAAAGCAGATGTTGTCAGCGTCATACTACTTTCATGAGACACATCCTCTCATGATCCAGGGCCACGAAACTGATGGCATCAGCAACTGCAAAGCCTGCTCATTTAAACAAGAACTCAAGATATGGTAAATTCCATCAAAACCATCAACTCCTCCCACTTCAGTATATGGCAAGCCAATGCGACATAAGAGTATGAACCTGAATATAGGCACTCCACCAGAACCAGTGAGGCTGTTTTGCAACTGCATGATATGCCATTGATAGCATCCTGGAATATCAAGGAGGATTTCTCATATTTTAGAAATAAGTCCAGAACTTTATTTAAGCTCACGTAATCATGTGGTGCCTGTAGTCTGAAGACTCTGAACACTTGTGTCAATAAGGAGATAAATGGTCCCCACACAAGTATTCAAATTCCATGTCAATTTCAGAAATAAACTCTTCACAGATTAACTAAGATATTGGATGAAATAACTCGTTGAGTGGCGGATACCTCTTTAATCTGCTCAATTTCAACAGAAGTAGACTCTGTCTTCTCCATGTGTTGAAGTCCCAATAGCCTGGAGAGACATAGAAACAAGTCAGTGGCAAGGGAGTTCACTGTGGGAGGAGCATCAAGAGGTATGTACCCTTTCATCTAATCCTCGAAGGGGAGAGTCCCCAGTTGCTGTACTCCACAAGTTTCTAATATGACTTCATATTTCTATTTACCTTTCCATACACAAGTGTTTGCTCCAGCATTACTAAACACCACTGAGCTCTCCACCAGTAAATATTGCTTGAAAATCCGTGAATCACCACAGACACTACTTTCATCAATTACAATGCCTTGGCGCATATGTTACTAATAATTACTGGTGTGAGAGGAAGTAAAAAAGATTATGGACTAATTAGAGTTTAAAATTTTTTTTTCCGATTTACGCTTTGCATTGAAACAGTGTATATACGTGAGAGCGATGCACCTGCCACACGAATGAAGAAATCAAGAGAGAACCAAAACAAAAGTAGATTGTAATTAGAAAATAAAATAAAATAAATAATTGGTGTGACACTGCAGCTCACCCTCTAGGTCCTTAGTTTAGTTGGCCACCAATCACATGAAAATGCTACTGGTAACCTAGAGATAGCGGTTTAAGAGTTCCCCCAAACAGACTGACTAAAAGAGAAACAGAATTGTCCTTGGAGATACATTTTCAAGTAAAGTAAACCATCATGCTTTTCTTTCTTCTGTTAGATATTCTCTTCTCTGAGATATTCCAGACACATGTAATTTTTGCCTTCTGAAAAGCATGATTCTTGTCCATTTCAAGGCTTATAAATTGGGAAGTGTTACAATGCAGATCAAGCTTAACAAAGAAAAGTGTTACAAAGTTGTATGTGAGAGTTGTAGGGAAGTGAACCAGTTCTAAGTGACACTCTAATTAATGTGGTTCAGTTTCCTCTAACATGTCACCTCCACCTTTCACTTACGAGCAAAAAACAAGGATGTAAATGTTGGGAGTAAGAATTGGATAAAACTAAATTGACAGTGATTATTACCCTTATATCCGTGTTCAGTTTAGTTTTCTCCAATGTCTTACATCCAGCCTATACTGTAATCTAATCACAAACTCTTTAGAAAACACAAAAGAAAAAAGTAGGCATGAAGTCGTAAGTGAGAGTTGAAGGAAAATGAACCAATGGCACACTGCTATAATGTAGGTGAAGTTGGGTTCAATTTCCTCCAGCATCTCATTTCCGGCTTACACGACGAAGAGAAGATAATGTAGATCTGCAAATGAGAAAATTTAAACGAGTTGAAGTCGTAAGCGAGAGTTGAAGGAAATTGAACCAGTTGCACAGAACTATGAAGTACTGCAGTTGGGTTCAATTTCCTCCAACATCTCATTTCCGGCTTTCACGTCAGAGTGAAGATGATGTCAGCAGTATGTATATGAGAAGATATCAAGGTGTCTGTCAAAGTCATATAGGCGGGGGTTGAAGGATATTAAACCAACTGCTCACTTCATATAAAGTCTACAGTTGAGTTCAATTTCCTCCAACATCCCATTAACGACTTACACGACGAAGAGAAAATAATATAGATCTGCGAATGAGAAAATTTAAACGAGTTGAAGTCGTAAGCGAGAGTTGAAGGAAATTGAACCAGTTGCACACAACTATAAAGTACTGCAGTTGGGGTTCAATTTCCTCCAACATCTCATTTCCGGCTTTCACGTCAGAGTAAAGATAATGTCTGCAGTCTGTATATGAGAAGATATCAAGGTGTCTGTCAAAGTCATATAGGCAGGGGTTGAAGGATATTAAACCAACTGCTCACTTCATATAAAGTCTACAGTTGAGTTCAATTTCCTCCAACATTTCATCTCGCATCTTTGATGCCTCTCGTATTACAAATGATTGTCTACCTGTAGTAGGTTGATGATTTCCTCCAACAATTCCAAAATCTGGGACTCTCCTAGAGTTATGGATTCTAATAACCTTGTACTCACTCGTTGAAGGACAGCAGCCATATCCAGCTAAGAATTATTTTCCTTCAGAATTTGAAAGGAGAATATATGAGATTACAGATATAAGCAGGTTCACAGATGAAGTAGGTATTATCACTACATGCATTGAAACAAATTAAACCATTGCATGAATAAGGAACCGAATAACTTTCAAATGGAGGACTTGAATTGATCCTTGATGTCTACCAAAACGGTTTATAATTTAAATTCTCATCATATTCAGTATAAGAAAATTCTTTTTCAACCCCTGTTGTATGAAATATGAAACTCAGCTTACCAGAATCAACATCATTGAGATGTTTCAAGTGCAATTGTTCGAACGATGGATGTTGAGTAATTTTCAAACAGATTCAGTGGGAACCATGAGAAATTTCAACATATGGTCTCTAATGGGAGCACATTAACTGTATTACAGTTACACCAGCTACGTTCCTACTTACATGCTTAGCTTCAGTTGGAAGCCTGGAAGTCCTCCTGACCTAGAGTCCCACCTATTGTACGTTCCTACATATCGCTGATGTCATAGTTTGGCCCATGGGGGCATGCCTTTCACCTATGGCTCATAGCTCATATGAGTAACCCACCACTGCAAATCAATAAATAAAGAGAAAAAAATCAACTTCATGACACCAAAAACTAATCTACCAGAGGATTTCACATAAAAACATGCTCTCCTTGTATACAAAACATGCTTTAAAATCTCAGCAAATTTAAAGCATTACAAAATAACACTATAATTTGGATGCAACTAAACTGGCTAATATGTTTTCTCTAGCAAACAAGATGTAATATAAGTACATAACATGAGCAGAATTAGCAAATCATCCATATTGGTGGCAAGACAAGAAGTATCTACTGACCTTTACGTCCGTTAGGTTCCAAAGATCACTCTTGACACACTACTTACAGCTCCAACAAATCACAAAAACTTGTAAAATGGATGGCAAAAACAGCAAACAACCGGACTAGAACTCAGGAACTCTCCTGATATTATCTTCCACAAATGCCCACAAAATCAATACAGGATATTATTTTCCACAAATGCCCCTGCCCATGCTCCAATTTAGAAGTTGTAACTAGGATAAACCCCAAACTACAACATTAGAGGGGTTTGGATTTTGTTGGAAGAAAGGAAGAGAGGTGATTCAATTAGGGTGAACAGCAAACAAAGTTTAAGTCTTCTAACCAAGATATGGAGCCGGACCAGCAGGAAAAAGCATGGAGTTGTTTGACTAGCAGGAAGCTGCTGCTGATACTGCTTTTGAGAAATCTGCTTCCCATTAAGGAAAAAGAAGAGATGATATCGTATTGGCGCCAGAGTTTATATCGCTCTTTTCTTATGGCATATCTAGTATAATTCTCTCTCAAGGGGAAGAAATTGTTTAACTGTTGGAAACTTTGAAAAAGAACATTTTAATGGGATGACAGAGTATCTCAGAACTGCTTGTGAGGAAGTTAAGCAAGAATAGTCAGGAAATATCCCTCATGTTGACATTATTGCTACTGCTCTGACTAAGTAATGAAATCTGATTTTCAGTGTCCTTAATCTAGGTTTGGATATTATCAAAATGCAGAAGATTGCACTCTCCAAGCTCAGTCTTCACATGATAAAGAGATTTGGTAAGTCTAAAAGCATGGAATCCCCTGTCACCCGTATGCCAGTTGTTCAAATTAACCTCCTTACATGAACTATCCATAAGCCAACATTTGTTGAACCTTAGAGGTTTTCTAGTTGGGTTTTATCATCCTTAGCACTAACAAGCAGAATTGCCAGACAATCACTTCCTATAGACACCAAATGGTAAACTAGAGAATTAGACGGAAAGAGAAAAAAAACACAGGTCTGTCCCTAATAAAACCATATCCACTTCTCCTATCAGTCAAAGTAAAGGAGTAACCTACAAATTTAATCTCAGAAAAACCCAGAGAATCAATTATGATCCCTAGCTAGTTTCATCAATTTGGGATTGAGCTGGTAAATTACCCCCTTCTTTATCGTCACTCTGACTAGTGATAAAATTAAGATCCCCAATAACAACCCAGGGACAATACACCTAGTTGCCAAGTTCTCAAGATAATTCCATTGCCTTTCAATCCCATCATATGAAAGGGCATCCTACATGCAATTTAACAAGGTACCACCACTTCTAGCATCTATCTGAACTAACACTGATATAAAGTTAGAATTCATATCAACCACATCAATTTGCAAACCGTCCTTCCAAATCAAATAAAGGCCACCAGACTATATGGGGTAGAATTGATTGACATAAAGATAATTTGGAAAATTCATTTGGTTGGTATAACTCAAAATTTAGTGATTTTTTGTTTTGGTTTCAGAAAGAAAGGCAATTTCTGGGTCATTAGCTCTAACTAGTTCTGTTAAGTGATACCTAAAATGGTTGTTTCCAGATCCCTGCAAATTCCAAGCTAGAAATTTCACAATTAGGGTTTTTTGTTTGAAAAAAGTTAAGACACTACTGTAAATTGATTGCAAGCCACCCTAAAGCTTTGATCATAGACCCAATATTAGATATGATCTTAAAAGAAATCACAGAATAAATTTGACAGCACAGAAAACTCAAATCAGCAAACAATTGAAAACTAACTCTAGATTTAGGGCAAACTGAATTATAAAACGAATTAAGTGATAACAAGTAGAGATTAAAACAAAATTGCGAATGATTAAAGTGAATCGACTACTTACCAGATTAGCAGCAGTCATGGGATGAATCAGTGTGATATCTTCATCATCATCAGATTCCTCCATCTTACTGAGACGATTTTGCAAGGTTTGGTTTTAGAGAAATTGGCAGGGGCCGCGCGGACGCGTTCCCCCTCAGGAACAAATTATGACGTAGACTCTCCCTCAATGGGGAGATCTTAGGCGAGCACCCCTCCTTAGTGTGCAATGGAGGTCACTAGCCTAGGCCATGGACCTTCTTGATCATCCATAGACCCCGTCCAGGTAAGTATGCTTCAACGTTTCCATGCCTCGCTGATTTGTAGTGTCTCTTTTCTCGTCACTTGTATGGACACAAGCAATGTGGGACTAATATAATCCGTTTGGGTGTTTCATTTGTGTGGATAGCGATCCTATTTGTCATTTTGAGAACATCTAACATTCAGCACCAGTGGTCTAGTGGTAGAATAGTACCCTGCCACGGTACAGACCCGGGTTCGATTCCCGGCTGGTGCATTCTTTTTATTTTTGCTCCGAATCAGTTTGATTCAGATTCATCTGCAACATATTACGAGAAAATTTGTGATGCAGTTTATATTTTTTTGAGAGGGAAGTAAAGGAAGGAAATCCATCACATAATTGGTGAAGCAGTTGAGCTCACTCTAATTTCACAAAAACGGGAATACTGGCAATGATGTGCATACATAACATTGACTAGCTTGCTGTAAAAACAGGTGGCCCATTTTTTATCATCTCATTTTCCATTATTGTCACTACCACTATTAATTATGTTGATTCATTTCAGTCCTTAGCATCTATATCAAATTTCCTCAAATTTTACTTATAGCAGTGCTACAACACAACGGTTCCAAGGTGTGTCTAGAGCTCAGCTCCTTTACAAGCTGTTGCAGCAATTTCACTCTTGCACTGAGCACAACGCTGGACAGCCAATGGGTTCTCTTAAATTTTTTCATCCTCAAGGCTAAAAAAAAAAAGGCCCTTGCATTAGTGCAAATACAGATTTGTGTTACAGAATCGCCACAAGTCAGATTTGGAACAATGTATGCAATTCACGGAAAGATTACCTATTGAGTTATATATGTTTGGTGATTGAATTAGCAAACAAGGGGTGATTGAATTATCAAACATGTTCCGTCCGCTCTTTGTTTATCACATTCACCACCCGTCAGCACCAGGCCCTGGAGCTGCAGATGCTGTTTAGAACAGATGGCTCACAGCAAGCCAGGCCTTGCAGTAGTGCAACAAACGTTTGGTTTTAAGATTTGGTGGGGTGCGCCAGGCCTTCGCAGTAGTGCAACGCAAAGGCGACGCGTGAGAACCCCAGCAGCAAGCTGCTGTGATGGGAACTCCCCCATGGAAAAAATTAGATTAATATCGTGCCATCCGATGGATGGCATATCAGATATTAAACTGATAAGAACAGATACTACACTTGATCTTAGCCAAAAGGCCGAGAAAGGTATGCCTTTTCTCTTCTCGAACTCCCTCTTTTATACTGTCTCGTTTCCATTCCTCTGTTTTGACTACTCCATGTGGGACTAAATCATAAGCGTTTTCAATGATACCTAGAGTTTAGTTACAATTCCTGAACAAATTCGGATTGTACTTAAAAGTTGTTATTGTTTTCGAAACCAACTAGGACAATATAATTTTAACTCAAGGGAAGCTATATAAACCTCAACCACAATTTTTTTTTCACATAACAGTACAACTTTAGAGGGACTGGAATTGTGTTGGAGAAAGAGGAAAGACATATGGTGATAATTGGGTTAAGAAGATCCATGAAGTACAGTTTAATTTGGTCAAGAATATCCACGAAGGGGAGTTTAATATGGCTAAGAAAATCCATCAAGGAGAGTTTAATTTCGTTAAGAAAATCCATGAAGCGAAGTTTAATTTGTTTAAGAGAATCCATGGAGTTGGACCAGCAGGAAGCTGCTGCCGCTTCCTGGAGAAATGATCCTATTGTATTGGCGCCAGAGTCTATAACGCTCTTTGCTCAAGGCATCTCTCTCATGATTCCCTCTAAACACACCGAACTTAAGGTTGCTGTTCCAAACTTTGAAAAAAAAACGTTTTAATGGGATCGCAGAGTGTCTCAGACGCAATTGTAACGAATTTAAGCAAAAAATAGTCAAGGAAATGGCTGCAGAAATCCTAGCTTTTTTCATACAGCCAGAAGGTATATAGTTTTGGTCTTGCAGTTCTCTTCTTTTCGTGTATTGCTTTGATTTTTGATAAATTATGATGTTAACTTAGATTTTCATCTTTTGTTTTCGGGTTTCTTAGAGCGCTGCATTAAAAAAGTGCGTTGCGGTGTTGAGCATGTGGAATTTCTGCTGCATGAGTTGGTGAGGATTTCATTTACATACAGAATCGAAAAATCAACGCTGGAGGTATGTCGTTTTAAACTTTAATCTACTTGTTCTAGAGTTTGTATCATTTGTATTTCAGCTCTTTTTCGGAAGCTTATACTGTATATTTTTGTGTAATTCCAAGCAGGCGACTGATTTATCATTCAATTTGCATCAAGACTTTTTGCCAAGGAAGCATAAGGTAGTTAAAGAACTTGGGAAAACCTTATGCTGGACCGAGAAAGACCACAAGAAAAAGTTGAGGAAAGATGAAGAATTGGAGCTAACTAGAGCACATAGAGCTAACAGAGACCGAAAGATTTCAAGACGCCAAAGGCTACAATTCCGAGCTTACTTCGTGTAGACCAAAAATTGAGCTGGTGGTTAGAGTTTTAACTTACACAGCGCTGCCTCTTGATTAACCCCAACAGTAAAGAAGACTGTTTCGTTGATGTAAGATCGATTAAAGTACACGCTGAAACTGTATCAATAAAATCTGTATTCATTACAATTTTTCTGTTGTAAACTTTATAAGAAGCTTCATGTATCTTCTAAAAATTTTCTGCACGTTTTAACTGTTGATGTGATTTTGATGACAGTTGGTACATATTTTGAGATGAATCATTGCACTAAATAAGCAGGAACTACTTATTTGCTCAAGAAATCTTCATTTAACAATCTCCTTTCTTTCTCTTTGATTTTCATTTGAAGCATTTCCACTTCCTCTTTGCAAAATTGGGCCTTATAGACCACATATTTTCATCAGGTAGCGGTGCAACAGGGCCAACAGGTAGATAATAAACCAGAGGAAAAGGGAGAATGCTGCAGCGTAAGGAAAATTTAAAAACCCTAAAGAGCTGAATCAATGACTATATCACGTAATGTGTAAGAAATACAGCGAAAAGAAACCTTATGCAACTCACAACATGCATGGAAAACACTATAAATTTGTATTTCATGCCGCGGACCAACCTTGTAAACTGGTTAACTAGTTCCCCTTAACTCACAAATCATACATGAAGTAGACATGAGCTATAAACAGATTCTAATTACGGCTACCAAAGAAAGTAAACTTACATAGAAGAAGCAATTCAATCTATATGCCAATTATCACCTTTGATATGAACTTTGAGGTTAAAGCATACAGCTGAATTGGCCTAAAGTGCAACACTGCAGCTGGTGAACCAAGTTTGTGTGAGACAACTATTGAATTATACATAAAAAAAAAAAAAAAAAAAAACTACACTTTAGTAAATCCAAGGTTGCGGTGTTGTTGGATAGGATGGTGACAGTATAGTGATGAACCTGTTACAGTGGTTAGAGAGAATTTGGCAACAAGACTGAAAGAGTTAAGCAGTTGGGACTATGATGGATGCCGTGAGGATAATAAGGTTGGTGAAATGGGTTCAGTCAAGGAAGAAATGTATGTCCAAAACAATATTGAATATTTATTTATAACTAACATCCATATAAAATTTGTATATTGAATCTGATCAACAACGCATACGCAATTCAAATCTAGGCAGTAAACATGCTCATATAACAGATATAAGAAAACTCACCCAACAAAACACCTTGCTTTGAGTAAGACCATGTGGAACAGGATCGAATTGGCTTGAGTCTTGGACATATTCAGTCCAACACAGTAGAATAGAAAACACTCAAGGCTTGAAGAGAATACTAAAGCAAAGGGACAGTCCGACACCACCAACAAAAACTTGGGAGCCTTATTTAAGGCCTTGGTGTCAAACTCACCGGAGAGTGTCAAGAAGGACTTGAGTTTGAGCGTGTTGCATAAGAGCAGCAAGCTTCCCATGGTTGTTGAGCCTGTACTTAACAGATGTTAGGGGATCAACTGCATACAAACCTCCTAGTGTGATTTTGTTCTCATTAGTGGAGAACTTCCTACAGACCTCTGCCACACCAAAAGTCCTCTTCAACGCATCAAGATGGGGCACATACGATGCAATAAGAGTATCCCCCTTATCAGACCTAAAAATAAAAACCAAAGAAAGGGTCACGCAAAGTGCTGAGGAGTAAAACATTCCCACAATCCAATAACCTAAACGACCAAAACCGTATTTGTTGTGGTTGCTTGAAGTTGGAAGACTTACAAAATATTTGAAGCTTTATATATAGTCTGGATTAGTCAGACTAATTCCAGCATTGTACTTTGTCAAAGCACCCACACTTGTATCATAACCAGCCTCTGCACCAAAAGCAAAGCTAGGGGAACCCATGGTTGCTGTAACATCAACTGTAGGGGACAGGTTCAGGCCAACAGCTGATGTGACAGTTGCATGATCATGGAAGTATTGCACCTCTACCTACAGCAGAACAAAAATACATGGCAGTTGTAGTATATCAGATAATAACTACGGCTAATAGATTTTGTGCCTGTAAAAAAAAATTTAAAAAAATTTTGTTACCTTGCCGGACTTGTAGTTGGGCAGCTTAAATGAAGCAATTGCTTTTGTTGCAGGCATAATCTCCAAGAATGTCAGGGTTGACAAAATCTACCGGATTGACGAATAAAGATAGATATCATGAATTCATGATTATAGGTGGTTTAAGACCATTTCCTTAACTGATTGATATGCTTATAATGCCGCCAAGGATTGGAACCTACGATCAGTTTTGGATGATATGAACGAGATTTCCTTGCTTAAAAACCAGAAAAAATAATCCCCACAAAGATATGAACAGTCAAGGTTGTTTTAAATTGTTTGACTTCTACCTGTATCCAAGATTATGGCTTTGAAGATTCTGATTGTCCTCTAGAAAGCGGTCATATCCGAGCAGCAAGTGGTTGGATAGTTTCTAAAGGGAGGCAACATAAGATTCTGCTGCAAGAACCCGTCTATCCTATTCTTCAGATTCTGATTTGATCTTTTCAAATTCTCTTTCAGTTTGGAGACTTCCTCATTTAAGAATCTTCTTTCTTTTGAAGCTTTTACTTCCTTCTCATTGATTTTCAGTTGAAGCTTTTCCATTTTCTGTAAGATAATGCCAGTGCAACCGGTAGATGATAAACCAGGGGAAAAGGAAGAACACTGCAGCATAGAGAAGGAAAAATGGAAAAAAAAACATATAGAGCTGAATCAATGTTGCAAGCTGGTGAAAACAAGACTACCTGCTGAATGGGAACACTTCAAACTCATCTAGCAGCTTTATTAGCGAATGAGACACTGATGCATCCTACACCTGACAGGCCAATTACTCAATTTTGAACCAACATTAAATTCTAGCAATGACTTTAACGCCATAGGTGTAACATTGTGGCAAGTTTCAGTTCACTAACACCAACACCAACACCAACAGTTGGAAAGACACCCAAGTCACTGTGATTGGTTTAAGTTTGTGCTGGCTTACCAGGGACATTGGAAACAACACTTTCAAAATCGGTACTTTGATATGCTGATCTTCTCCATTAACCTACCTAATCAAGACTATTGTCTGACTGGCTTTTCTACCTCTAGATTATAGAAATTTCATGACAAATTTAACACTTCATATACATAAGTGCCAACTTGGTATCCAAATTTACAACCTGTTTCTAAACAGACTGAACTAATTGACGTTTTAAAAGATTTCACATAAACAGTGCATCCAATAATCACATGCAACCTAATTTTTCAAACCAAAAAAAAGACTCAATTCCTAAAAAAAAATTGCCCAGGTTGGTAAAAGATTTCCCGGCCAGCTTCAGGTCAAAAAAAAAAAATCTTGCAGCTGGTCGCCAATGGACATCCCCGCAAGGAGCGAACTGCGAAATTAAACTACAGATCCTGTACGCTTAACTCGTTGCTATTGAAGCTGGTCTGGCGGTATATAAATCAAAGACAAATGAGAAATCTACCCGATGTGGGACTAAACCATTATAAGCTAAATAAAAGACCAACAAGTATTCTGAAGAGCTATATAATCAAACCAAACATACTTTCACATATCCAGCATTAGAAGGATTGCATTGGAGAAAGAGGAGAGGTGATCAATAAGGGTACATTGAAAATAAAAGGTGGTGCTCGCATAAAGTCTTCTTCTGCACACTCAAAAATTTGGTTAAGAAAATCCATGGAGTCGGACCAGCAGGAAGAAGCTGCTGCTGCTTTTAAGAAATCTGCTTCCTGGATAGATGAAGTTGTATTGAAGTCAGATTATATAACGCTCTTGTCTGATGACATGTCTATGACGATTCCCTCTCAACATGAAGAATGTGGGGCGGTGACTGTTCCAAACTTCGAAAAAGGCCGTTTTAGTTTGTTGGCAGAGATTATCAAACACACTTGTAAGAAATTTAAGCAAGAAATAGTCCAGTATATGGCTGAAGAAATCCTAGATTTTTTCATACAGCCAAAAGGTAGTTCTCTTTTATTTATTTTTGTGTTGTACGCTTTAATTTTTGTTAATTCTCTGATGTTAACTTAAGTTTTCATCTTTCGCTTTCGGGTTTCTTAGAGCACTGCATTAAAAAAGTGCGTTGCAGTGTCGAGCATGTGGAATATCTGCTGTATGAGTTGGTGAGGATATCCTTTACATTCACAATTAAGAAAAATCCATCAACGCCAGAGGTTCGTAAGTCGTTTTAAACTTCAAACTACTTTATTTTCTAGATAGAGCTTGTATCATTTGTACTTGAATATATTTTTGTGTAATTTCAAGCAGGCGATTGATGCAGTATTCACTTTGCATCAAGACTTTCTGCCAGTGAAGAATGATGTAGTTAAAGAACTTGAGGAAACCTTAAGTTGGACTGGAGTAGACCACATGGACAAGAAGAGGAAAGACGAGGAACTACAGCTGATTAGAATAGCACATACAGCTAATAAACACCGAACAATTACAGAACGCCAAAGGCTGAAATTCCGAGCTTATTTTGTGTAGACAAAAAATTTGCTTACTTTTTTGTTTTCAAAATCAAGTCTGTAATGTTGTTTGTTCTCAAAGTCAAGTCTGTACTGTTGTTTGCATCAGTAAAAAACATGGTCGATCTGCTCGTAGTTTAATTGTTGCCTACAAATTTCGTAATTTCTGGTTTCCACAAATCCAGACATGATTTTTTTTTTTCACTTTCCCTGACAACAAGCTGGAATTGCAGCTATTTAACTCTTGCACAGGTGTTTTGATGGTCAAGAGTACTAAAGCTTAGCTCCTTGACAAGCTGAGCACAAAGCTATACTGCAGCATCTTTTGGGCCTATTACAATAAAGTTCAAATTTAGAAATTGGAATAGGTGCGACTGGCCCTTGCAATAGTGCAAGCAAAGCAAATGCGACGCATGAGAACCCCAGCTGTAATCAAAAGGTTATGCAGAAACCAATTTCATTCCTGCAACACCAACAAGGCAACAACTACTTCTCTGGACCTGATAACATTCTCCATCTCCACTCTCCCTGTGCTGATTTATTCTTATTAATTAATCCCTAATTTTTAATTTTATTCTTATAATATTTTTCAATGATAATTAGGGTTTTTTTTTTTATTTTTTTTTTTCAATTAGCATATTTTTAGAAACTGCTGCTGGAAAAGTTTTGGGATTGTATTTAGAAGTTAGTTGTAGGAGAAGTAATCTCAACCAAGGGCTGCTATATAAACCCTAACCACATATATTTTCACATATACAACATTATTAGAATGATTGAGATTATCTTGGAGATCAGAGTAGTGGTGTTAATTAGCAGGCTGTATTGAGAAAAGAAAACAAAGTTTAAGTCTTCTTCTTCTTCTTCAGACTCAAAAAATTTGGTTAAGAAGATATGGGGGAGTTGGACCAGCAGGTAACTCCTGCTGCTTGTGCTGGAGATATAGAGTACTTGGACCAGCGGGAAACTGCTGCTGCTGCTGCTGCTGCTTCTGCTACTGCTGAAGGTATGGAGTTGGCAGATATGGAGGAGTTGGATCAGAAGGAAACTGTTGAAGACATTATGGATTACTGGGACCGTCAGGAAACTGCTGCTGCTGCTGGAGATATAGATTGCTTGGACCAGTGTGAAACTGCTGGTGCTACTGCATCACATTTCAAAAAAAGAACTACTTGCTTGAAAGATTGTGTTAAATGGGGGCGAAAGTCTATGTTGTTCATTGTTGATGGCATCTCTCTCGTGATTAAATCTGAAAAGGAAATGCTTGAGGTGACTATTGAAAACTTTGAAAGAAACCGTTTTGATGGGATGGCACAGTATCTCGGAATTTTTTGTGAGCAAGTTAAGCAAGAAATAGTCGATAAAATGGCTGCAGAAATCCTAGCTTTTTACATACGGCCAGAAGGTAGATTTGGTGTTGCACTTGTCATTGTATCTTCATTGATTTTGGTTAAGTTCTAATGTTAACTTAAATTTTCATCTATTGTTTTCGGGTTTCTTAGAGGGAAAGAAGAAAAGAAGGCGCTGCAGTGTTGAGCATGTGAAATTGCTGCTGCATCAGTTGGTGAGGATATCGTTTACATACACTATTGGAAAAAATCCATCAAAGCTGGAGGTATACATATGTCAGTTTTGAACTAAAAACTACTTGTTCTAGAGTTTGTAATATTTGTACTTCATCTCTTTTTCGGATGCTTATATTTTATTTTTGTGTGTAATTCCATGCAGGCGACTGATATACTATTCAATTTGCATCAAGACTTTTTGAAAGGGAAGCATGATGTAGTTAGAGAACTTGCGAGAACCTTGTGTTGGACTAGAAAAAACCTCAAGGAGAAGTTGAAGAAAGATGAACAACTAAAGCTGATTAGAGCACATAGAGCTAATAGACAACGAAAGATTTCGAAAAGCCGAAGGCTGAAAGTCCAAGCGTACTTTGTGTAGACCAAAAAATTGAGCTGGCAAAAACCAGAGAACTTGTGCAAAGACACGACAATGTCGAAGGCATAAACCCTGCTAACACAACAATGTTTAACTTCTCAATCTATTCATCTCTTAATTGACCAATGTGAAAATTTATGTCTAGCCTATTTTAGGTTGTAAATTCAGTGTTTATTTTCAATGACACAGTCATAGAGATCAAGATGACTCTTGCAGTGAGCTTTACCTTGCTTAGTTCACTGTAAGATTTCTCTTCTGTATCATGTTGCATGAGTTAACCAATTTTAGGCCATAAAAGTTACGTGACCGGTTCTCAAACCTGTGCAAGTGTAACTGCATTCATGATGTCACAACATGCATTTTGTTTCATATGCTAGGCTCAAGATGGAGCTGGCGTGTCAGGTGTTTTCACAGTGAGAACTTGGCAGATGTAAGTTGAATATGCCACTCATGAAGTCACAATTTACTCTGACAGGTTCATTACGCGGTTGCTAGAAAAACAGAAAATGTTGAGGCCTATTCAAGGATCTTGGAAAGATTGTATCAGGGTTATATAAACTTGTGACTAAAGAGATTCGAACTCTTAAGCGCCTTAGAAAAGGAATCCAGAACTAGACTATGGGCTTTGGTTGTTGGTTTAGTCCCGTAGTGCCTATATTACAAAAAAGAGCTTGGTTTAAATAGCCGGAGCTTTCCCTTATGCTTGTCCCTTCGGGGACATCCGATAAAATTGGAACGATACAGAGAAGATTAGCATGGCCCCTGCGCAAGGATGACACGCACAAATCGAGAAATGGTCCAAATTTTTTTGATCTTTTTTTTTTTTTCTGCGTATGGAGAATAATAAGAAGATCTAGAAACTCTAGTTTTGTTTTTGAAACTCTAGTTTTGTTAGAAGTTTTTGTTTTTGGCATTTGTTCAGATGATTTTTTGAGGTTTATGTAGAATCTGGATTCATTAGTTAGCTCTTAATCCATTCAAAGACACATTTAGATTCAGAGGATTTATATAAATCTACATGAAATTTTAAGTAGATTGATGTGAATGATATGGTGATCATGTTTAAGCTTTTGTATAGGCTTAGTTCAGTTGAGGTTGAAGATTAATTTTAGTGGTAATTGCAGGTTAATCTCTCTTTGTGTTGTGCTTTGATATAAGCTTCAGTACTTGGGGCTTACCTTCATATATTCTTCATACAATAGGGACATTTCCTCTTTCCTGTTGTGAGATTATTGCTGAGGATGAGCGTTAGTCCCCTTATCAATGTATCGGAGCTTCACAAGAACCCATGAGAATAGCACTCAAATGATGGGAACTCCCCCTTAATTAAATTATAGTATCGAGCTTACTTAGCCAAAACTCAAAAAATCTTAGTTTTAAGTATTGTAGGGCTTTACCCTTGATTAGAGGGAGCCCTTCCAGAAATTCTCGACGGCCCTGGGAGACCCAAGGCCGAGGAGGGGGTTTGGAAATAGTTTTCAACCAGCAATTGACGCGCCTCGGTTATTACCTCATTAGCTGCGTCATTGCCCCAAGCGCAAAGATGAGTTCTGCAATCATGCATCAGCTGTATTTATAGTGCCTTAATTCACATCCCTCACATGAACTTGGACAATATGGGTCTAATCACTTTTTACACTTTCTTCTAATGGTCGTCTAGTATTATGTTTTGGAATGCTTATACCAAAATTTAATAAGCCACCAGCTTTACTCACTGCATAATCTTGTAATCCAGTTACTGTCCAAAAATGGAGTTGGGATTGTGAGTCTATCATATACAAGTAATACTGATCTGAATACCTTAGACACGTCCAGTGTACAACATAACGACTCCGTTGGAATTTGGACACACAGTACTAGTATCCTTCATCAGTAGCAAGTTGAACACAATATGAGCATCTGTTGTTGCTTCCTCCCAATTGCAGCGTTACTTGCGGTAACCACTAAGAGGTAAAAGAGAGTAAGAGTTGGGTTTATACAGATTTTTGGGTGTAAAGTAATTTGTTTGGTGTTTCTGCTGGTGGTTCTGCTGGTGGTTCTGTCTTTTTGCCTATTTAGGTCCAAAGGAACCATACACAATGCTGCCTGAACCGCACAAGTTAGCCAAGTCTTGGAGACTAAATGTACAAGCTGTTGCAGCTATTTCACTCTTGCACTAAGCACCAAGCTGGACAGCTTGTTAAATTTCAAGGCTAGTTTCATATATCAAAACGCCAGGCCCTTGCAGTAGTGCAACACAAGTTTAATTTAGATTTGGTAGGGGGGTGACCCAGGCCTTTGCAAAACAGCATCTGCAGCAGCAGGGCGGTGCAATAAGTAGTGCAACAAATGTTTGGTTTTTAGATTTGGTGGGGGTGCGCCAGCCTTTGCTGTAGTGCAACGCAAGGGCGACGCGTGAGAACCCCAGCAGCAAGCTGCTGTGATGGGAACTCCCCCATGGAAAAAATTAGATTAATATCGTGCCATCCGATGGATGGCATATCAGATATTAAACTGATAAGAACAGATACTACACTTGATCTTAGCCAAAAGGCCGAGAAAGGTATGCTTAATCAAACTGTCCAACTTTTTCTTTTATACTGTCTCGTTTCCATTCCTCCGCGGTAACTACTCTATGTGGGACTAAATCTTAAGCTCGTTTCATCAGATAACAAGAGTGTTTAATTACAATTCCTGAACAATTTCCTTAAACAGTTGTTATTGTTTCGGAAACCAACTAGGACAAGTATCCTGGAGAGCTATATATATATAACTAAACCAAAGATACTTTCCCATATACAACATTAGAAGGATTGCATTGGAGAAAGAGGAGAGGTGATCATCAATTATTAAGGTACAGTAAAAACAAAAGGTGGTTCTCGTTTAAGTCTTCTTCTGCACACTCAAAAATTTGGTTAAGAAAATCCATGGAGTCTGACCAGCAGGAAGAAGCTGCTGCTGCTTTTAAGAAATCTGCTTCCTGGATAGATGAAGTTGTATTGGCGTCAGATTCTATAACGCTCTTGTCTGATGACATGTCTATGACGATTTCCTCTTATCATAAAGAATATGAGGCGATGACTGTTCAAAACTTTGAAAAACACCGTTTTAGTTGGCTGGCAGAGACTAATCTCAGACACACTTGTAAGAAATTTAAGCAAGAAATAGTCCAGTATATGGCTGAAGAAATCCTAGATTTTTTCATACAGCCAGAAGGTAGTTTTAGTTTTGTAGTTCTCTTTTTTTTTTTATTGTATGCTTTGATTTTTGTTAATTCTGATGTTAACTTATGTTTTCAAATTTTGTTTTCTGGTTTCTTAGAGCACTGCATTAAAAAAGAGCGCTGCAGTGTTGAGCATGTGCAATATCTGCTGTATGAGTTGGTGAGGGTATCCTTTACATTCACAATTGAGAAAAATCCATCGATGCCAGAGGTTCGTATGTCGTTTTAAACTTCAAACTACTTTGTTTTCTAGAGTTTGTACTTCAACTCTTTTTAAGATGCTTATATATTTTTGTGTAATTTTAAGCAGGCGATTGATGCAGTATTCACTTTGCATCAAGACTTTTTGCCACAGAAGAATGATGTAGTTAAAGAACTTGAGGAAACCTTAAGTTGGACTGGAGTAGACCACACGGACAAGAAGCAGAAAGACGAGGAACTAAAGCTGATTAGAATAGCACATACAGCTGATAAACACCGAACAATTTCAGAACGCCAAAGGCTGAGATTCCAAGCTTACTTTGTGTAGACAAAAAATTTGCAAATTTTTTGTTTGTTTTCAAAATCATGTCTGTACTGTTGTTTGCATCAATAAAAGCATGGTCTGCTTGTTGATATCTCCTCACTTACCAACACAGTTAGTTTGTTGCCTATGAGAGTGCCTACAAGTTTTGGAACTTCTCATTTCCACAAATCCAAATATGATTCTCTCACTTTTCCAAACAAGATGCTGGAATTGCAGCTATTTTACTCTTGCACAGGTATTTTGATGGTCAAGGGTACTAAAGCTCAACTCCTTGACTAGCTGAGCACAAAGCTATACTGCAGCAGCTTTTAGGCCTACGACAATAAAGTTCAAATTTAGGAATTGATATGGGTGCGACTGGCCCTTGCAATAGTTCAATGCAAAGGCGACGCATGAGAACCCCATTAATCCAGCAGTAATCAAAATGTTATGCAGAAAGGTTGAAAGCTCTGCTTGTACTCCAAACTCATTCCTGCAACACCAACAAGGCAACAACCACTTCTCTGGACATGGTAACATTCTCCATCTCTGCCCCTGTGTTGATTCTTATTGATCCCTAAATTTAATATTTGGGTTTGGGTATTTTGGTCCGGAGGGGAGTAATATTTTAATGATAATTAGAAGTAATCTCAACCAAGGGCTGCTATATAAACCCTAACCACAAATATTTTCACATATAAACATTATTAGAAGGATTTTGATTATCTTGGAGTAATGGTGTTTAATTAGCAGGCCGTACAAAGAAAGATATGGAGGACTTGGACCAGCAGGTAACTCCTGCTGCTGCTGCTGGAGATATAATAGAGTACTTGGACCAGCGGGAAACTGCTGCTTCTGCTACTGCCGAAGATATGGAGTTGGACCCGTGGCCGTGTGAAACTACTGGTGCTACTGCTTCCCATTTCAAAAAAAGAACTACTTGCTTGAAAGATTGTGTTAAATGGGGGCGAAAGTCTATATTATTCGTTGTTGATGGCATCTCTCTCGTGATTAAATCTGAACGGGAAATGCTTGAGGTGACTATTGAAAACTTTGATACAAACCGTTTTAACGGGACGAAACAGTATCTCGGACATTTTTGTGAGCAAGAAATAGTCGATAAAATGTCTGCAGATATATCCTAGCTTTTATCCTAGCTTTTTTCATACAGCCAGAAGGTAGTTTTGGTTTTGCGCCACTTGTCATTGTATCCGCATTAATTCCATAAGCATTTTAAAAACTTGTGTACGTAATTGGTTGAACCAGCCGCGAGCATCTGTTGTTTCTATCTTTTTGCTGCCTAAACTAGCAGAAGTTAACCAAGTGGTGGAGACTAAAAGATTGGTTTTGAATATTTGTTGGGTTCCTCTTAGAAAAGAGAAACCCTTCAAAAATAGGCGTATGCCGCTTATAAACGGCAAGCACACGGTATTCTTTAGTAAAAGGCGAAAGAATAGTTCGCTTTGTGCTTACCGCACGGCTGCGTGAATCACTTGGGTGAGTGAAGTGCTACTTTTATACAGAGCATTTTGAGTAGAGTTGAGCTTTCTAGTCTATGAGGGACTAATTATTCCTCAGTTCAACTGAGATTTTAAGTTACTAGTAGTGATCATGTTTCTTTCTGGGAAGCTTCCAACCACTCTCCTTACTTCTCCTTGTGATTTCTACATCATCTTTGGATTCTTTATTAGCTCTGAGTGACATAGTCCATACCATGACCATTGCAGACCTATCATTGCAAAAACTTCCATGAGGTATAGCTAGAACCTAAAAAAAGACTCGACAAGAATATCATAAGACTTTGATTCCACCAGTATTGTTTCATATGATCAAATTCACTTTGTTTGTTCTAGCAAATCAAGTAGCTTTCTTTGAACTATGAACCATGAAGGTTCAATGTAACTCTGTAGTTTGGTTTTCTATCAAGCTATCTATGAATTGTTAAATGATGGGAAATTAAACATCCAGCACCAGTGGTCTAGTGGTAGAATAGTACCCTGCCACGGTACAGACCCGGGTTCGATTCCCGGCTGGTGCATTCTTTTTATCATTTTTTTGCCTTTTTTCGCAAGTCTCTCTCTAGTCAATTTGCTGGAAGGAGATAAACACCAATTCCTTCACTTTGATGGACGGTTTGTTGTTTTGTTCAATATTGATATCGATGACTATTGTTTGTGTTTTCTTTTAGAAGGATCAATGGAAGCAATTATGCGCAGTGTACTGAAGTTCTTCAAAATGCTGAGCACAAAGTTGTATTGCAGCAACTTTGATGATAAGTGCTTGTTGTGAGCCTAACAGTAAGAACTTGTTCAGTTTCTAATTTGGTTTATTTATGCCCAAAAGTTAAGTTTATCATTTGGTAGGGGCGCGCCAGGCCTAGTGAGATGTGAACTTTCCCATGAAATAAATTCAGGCCTTTGCAATTATGCTCGATTTTAATCTCAACGGCCTTGGGAGACCGAGGAGGGGGTTTGGAATTAGCAATTGACACGCCTTGCATCATTGCTGCACGCGCAAAAATAGCCTAGCTACTCTAAAGTTTTAAACTAGGACCTCAAAAAAAATTTAGAAACTGCAATTTGGGCTAAACTTATTACTAGATAGATTATACAACATTGAAGCATTCAACAAATCAAATAGGCTTGATGAAAAATCCCAAATTCAAGCGTCCAAATAGATGTTTGACAGTTACAATAGGAGGGTAATAAGGTGCTACTGACAAGCGTAAAATTTAGAATGAGAATTAGGCAGGATATCAAAAAAGTTCAAATTTTCGATTTACCATCTTGCAAATTTGAAACCGCAACTTGAGCTGAACTAGTTACAATAGAAGGTAACAAGGTGTTACTTTGAGTGCCAAAGACAGCCTAGCCACTATCAAGCTTAAGACTAGGCCTTATACAGAGTTTAGAAACTGCAACTTTAGCTGAACTAGTTACTAAATTGTTTACAGAGCTTTAATTTTTCATAATTGTTCGTACGAAACTCATGGGGTCCAACCATTTTCCCTTAGGCAACACCTGCAGACCTGGTCAGGGAAGATGGATACCTGTGGCAGGAAGCAATTTACATGTAGTATGTGCTTTTGGTTTGCTTGGGAAAAAGAGAAACAACCGATGTTTTGGTTTGCTAAAAATCCAATCACATGTCTTCAGTTTCCAGGTTGGTGTAGCATCAGCAAAAGATAAGCTTTGATATTTAGATGGGGGCTTGCCAGGCCTTTGCAGTAGTGCAACGCAAAGGGTGGGAACTCGCATTGCATTGCGGCCAAGAACAGATCCCAAATATGGACCAAAACACACTTATTTGCTGTACTTGGCATTAAGAGTTTGTTTGATATATCACACTTATTTCAACGGCCTGCACCAGTGCAACAAATGTTTGGTTTTTAGATTTGGTGGGGGTGCGCCAGGCCATTGCAGTAGTGCAACGCAAGGGCGACGCGTGAGAACCCCAGCAGCAAGCTGCTGTGATGGGAACTCCCCCATGAAAAAAATTAATTTAATATCGTGTGAGCCGATGGCTCACATATCAGATATTAAACTGATAAGAACAGATACTACACTTGATCTTAGCCAAAAGGCCGAGAAAGGTATGCCTTCTCCCTTCTCGAACTCCCTGTTTTATACTGTCTCATTTCCCTACCTCTGCTTGAACTACTCCATGTGGGACTAAAACTTAAGTTCCGCTGCCTTGGACAAGTTGAGTTTTACTTGGGACGTATTTGAACTGAGATGAGTCCATGGGCATGGGACGAGCATTGCTGTGAGAGTAGAGGGACTTGAGAATTTCATATGCCTTCTCAGAAGCAAATCAGATTCGACGGAAGTCATTGGTCAGGTGACTTCCGAGTGCTGCATCTCTTATGCCTGCAACGGATACTCAGTTTGAGCCATGTTCTCATAGATTCTGCTTTTAGAATTTTTGGACTTAGCAAAATAAAGAAGCAAATCAATCCATATTGGCAAAACGAAAAATAGCTACTGACTCACTCACCTTTTACCTCAGGTTCCAAAGATCACTCTTGACATATTTATTAACGAATTTAAAAAATGGATGGCCAAAACAACAAACAACGAGACTAACTGCCTCAGGGTATAGACCTTGCAGCACATAGAGCTAATAAACACCGAATGATTTCAAGATGCCAAAGGCTTAAAATCCGAAATTACTTTGTGTAGGGACAAAAAATTGAGCTGGCAAAGCGAATAACCAAACAGATAGTTGTACTGTACATTTAAGATTGAAGATTCTTAGTGAATACATGAACTGATATTAGTGCGGCAAAAGATGATCAGTTGGATGTTGATTTATCCTTGTAAAGATATGCTATTGATTGGAGGTGGAGGATCGTTACAGTTTCAATTATAATCTGGATGTTTCCGTAGTATATTGGGATTTACTTGAATATGCCTAGTATTTCAACCATAGATTGTGAGTATAACAGCCAGGTTCGAGATGGGATGATGTGAGTGATTCTGTATTTTGGGAATTTACCAGCAGCTCCTTTGCTTCTTTGAGAAGACTGCAGTGCCTGAATGATGCAAGGTCTTGTATGTATGTAGTGGCAAAGTAGCTTTTGATACAATGGAAGAGGAGCTTGGTTTACGCATAACTCTGGAGCATATTGCCCTGGCCTGGGAAGCAGTCCTGGAAGCTTGAATAAACAGATCAGCTGGTAGAATAAAGCACATGAGATTTTCCTGGAAACACAAAGTTTTTAATTGAACACTGATGGGTTCCTCTCGAAAAAAAAAAGAGAAACCCTCCAAAAATAGGCGTATGCCGCTTGTAAATGGCAAGCACGCGGTATTCTTTAGTAAAAGGCGAAAGAACGGTTCACTTTGTGCTTACTGCACGCACGGCTGCGTGAATCATAGGCTCGTGCTAACTGCAAAGCGATTTGAGTGGAGTTGTGTACCCTATTCGGATTCTTTTGTCACTTGAAACTTAAAGAAAACGGAAGGATCAATATGGGCTTCAAAGTTGCTAAATTCTTATCCTTTGTTCCCAAGGGGAGAAAGGTAAAGGTTGGTTGCGCAATATTGCAGCACTAGAACAATTCAGCGACGTGAATATGAATACGATTCCCATTTACAAAATATATCAAGTCATGGGGTATAGAACCAAAAGATAACAAAAAGACTTTAGATTAGTATCACATGATCAAAGTCGATTTGATTCGATCAATGTTTTCCTGTAACTCTCTCCATCCAAGTATTCTCATGTTTCCTAGCAGATGCATATTGCAGCTGAAAATTTGAGCTCAAAGCACTTCTATATTAGCTGAACAACTGCTGAAGATTTTGCAGGAGTAGAGCTTGTGGCCATTCCATAAGCAAAGATTGCAAAGTTTAGTTTAGTGAAATTTGGCAGGAGTAATTTCTGCAAGAAGAGATATTCTGGCTAACAAATCTCAATTAAAGTAAAAAAAATGTTGTAATTTCAGCAACTAGAGAGATTTTGATGAACACAATTTCACTCAACATAGAACTTCAAAACAAAAACCAAATTTCAGCATTTACAAAAAAAAAAAAAAAATTAAAAAAATAATCATTACGACTACTGGAAATGACAAAGCTTATGACATTTTGGCTGCTTCAAAGCAAATATTCAAGCATGAGCAAGTGTTTCAATATATTGAAATCCCTCTACTCGAACATCCGGATTAACATCATACATTTCCTTACAACTCTGATTATTAAGGTCAAAGGAAATCACCTTGTTCTTCGATATCAATAATATTAACCTTGATGAATCTTCGCCTTCCTCAATAAGCAGCACATCCAACACAGACTGATGGAAGAACTGAGCTCTTTCTAGTAGAATGCCTGGATATACAATTGCTAATGGACTAAGATCAACGTAATACTTGACGTTCCATCCCGAATAGTCCATTCGCATCTCCCAAATGTCAAAACGTGGAATGTCATCTTTGAGCATCTCCATGAGATGCATATGTCCCCTGCACTCACCAAAGTAAACAATATGCCTACTATAATCTCCTTCAGAATACGATTGCGTTGGCATTGCAACTGTCTTCATTGATTCACAATCAATATCGAAATAATGAAGAGTTGCCGTCAGCCGGTTGATCCAGTGCACTGAAGCATTCCAATACACACCAGAGACCGATAATATATCAGGTGCGGAAAAAGGAAAGGGATCTCCTGCATCTCTCCAAGAGTCTGTCTTGGAAGAGTAGATTTCAATATGGAATACATCTTTGCTGATATCTGCACTGCATACACCCACAACCTGATAGTGGCTTGATTTTGCAGGATCAAAAGCTATAGTGACACCTAGGACATGAGGGACACAATGGATGACAGGATCTATTCTGAATGGAGGTGAAGGGAGGGTTTTGCAACGCTTCATGGACGGATTGTATATGACATAATAAGTTGTGTGATAACCTGTAGATTCTTCATCTTGAACTTCAAAAAGAATAAGACCATTGCAAGAATGCTCTAGTTTAACAGCAGTTGGATTAGTGAAGGGAAAGCAATCAATACCATTTCGTTCATCCATGACCAAAGTTTCAAATTCCAGTTTTCTCCTGTTTATCAATCTCTTCTTCATAAAGAGTGCAGGCATACAAGAACGACAGCTCTGAAGATTATAGGTTCTTTCAAAGTACGGATCAGATATCAGAGACAGCCATTGTTGTGATACGATTTTAAATGCACACAAAGATTTCACTGGTAAAAGATATAGAATGTTTACTAAAAGATCACTGTTGTGGCCTATAGTTGATGCTGATGATTTTATGGTTTCGCTACACAATTTCTTTCTGGAAACGGAAAGCATCTTTGAATGGTGAAAAGAAAAGAGAAGGTTCTTACCTGATATTTGAAGGTCTGGCCGGCCTAACCCTAACGTTGTGAGAGAAGTACTCCGATTATACTTCCCTGTTCTAGGTTAAACTGGTTAAGGGTTGGGTGGGGTCTGTCTGTCAATCTACCTTGGATTGGACTTGACTTGGTCACAACCTTTTTAGTGAAATTGGCAGGGGCCGCACAGCATCTGCACCAGAGCCTTGCAAAGTTTAGTTTTTAGATTTGGTGGGGGTGCGCCAGGCCATTGCAGTAGTGCAACGCAAAGGCGACGCGTGAAAACCCCAGCAGCAGGCCATTGCAGTAGTGCAACGCAAAGGCGACGCGTGAGAACCCCAGCAGCAAGCTGCTGTGATGGGAACTCCCCCATGAAAAAAATTAATTTAATATCGTGTGAGCCGATGGCTCACATATCAGATATTAAACTGATAAGAACAGATACTACACTTGATCTTAGCCAAAAGGCCGAGAAAGGTATGCTTGTTCTCCTCCCAAACTCCCATTTTTATAATGTCCCGTTTCCAGTCCTCCGCTAAAACTAGTATATGTGGGACTAAACCTTAAGTTCCGCGAACTGAGATGAGTTGGGCATGGGACGAGCTTTGTTGTGAGACTAGAAATTTCATCAGAAGCAAATCGGATTCGACGGAAGCCAGTGGTCAGGTGACTCCGAATGCTGAATCTATTATATGTGACTCCAAGGCAGATGCTCAGTTAGAGCCATGTGCTCATAGATTCTGCTTTTAGACATTTGGACTTGGCAAAAATAAGGAAATTAAAGTGTAATCACATCACACGGGCAGAACATTCATTAGTTAACAGGAGCAAATCAATCCACATTATGATGGCAAAACGAAAAATAGCTACTGACTGACTCACCTTTTATCTCAGGTTCCAAAGATCACTCTTGACATACTTGTGCACGAATTTAAAAAATGGATGGCCAAAACAACAAACAACAAGACTAACTTAAATTTGCTTACTCTAGAGATGATCATATTGTATTGAAGAATAGTCTGTTAATGGTGGACTCAAATTCATAGGGTATCATTGACGGTTGAATTGGGATACTTGTATTTAGAAGTTGTTTTTTGGAAACCAAGACTGGTAATCAGAAGCCAACAAGGACAAGTAGTCTCTCTCTCTAATAAACTTCAGGTGAAGCCCAAATGGAGAAGTTAAGGAAAGATGAAGACCTAGAGCTGATTGCAGCACATATAGCTAATAAACACCGAAGGATATCAAGACGCCAAAGGCTGAAATTTCCGAAATTACTTCTTAGTGTGGAGACAAGAGATTGAGCTGGTAAAGTGAATAACCAAGCAGATAGTTGTATAGTATATTTAAGATTGAAGATTCTTTGTGAATAGATGCTTGAATGTGTGGATTTTCTAACTGAAAAATCATTTAATGAAAAGTTCCCAACTTGATTCGTTATTTGATGAAGTTCCAACGTTGAGCACCAGTGGTCTAGTGGTAGAATAGTACCCTGCCACGGTACAGACCCGGGTTCGATTCCCGGCTGGTGCATTTTTTTAATTTCTTCTTATTATTATTTTTGTTTTGCTGCAACACTTATAATCAATCAGAACACTTGACATCCTTCCTTACTCTAGGATGCCCTTCCAGTCTATCTTGAGTTTGTAATTAACAGCTTCATTTAGTGATATTCTTATTTTTACTTTCATATTTGGCTCAAAAGAGTTTTTTAGCATTCGAACACTTTCATAAATTTTGATGAGAAATCACAACAACACTTTGTCAATGAGTGCAAAAAAAAAAAAAAAAACATTATCAATCGTCAATAACCTGGTCGTAAATATAGTTTTGATTAGAATAGTCTACAAGCACTCTTAGGTTTTTAATGGACATCAAAATTCACGATTTCAATTTTTTTAGAAAGATAAATTAAGTGTAGACTCGAAGAGATTTGAAAAAGCGGATGAAGAGAAAAAAGAAAGTGGACAGAGAATATGAAAGAAATTTTCACCTTAATTTTGGAGTAAAAATAGGTTGTTTTATCTAACAGATTCCTTAAACCGGGAGGGGGTGAATGTACATCCAGGTTTCAGAAGGGTGCACAAATTAGGACTCACATTTTAGTGAGAAAATCCAACTACAAATAGAAGTCGGTCACTTTTTAAAACTGACGAAACTGAAGAAGATGACGGAAATAGAAAAAGAAAACAGAGGAAGTATAATTCATTTATCAAAAGTTATCAAATACAATAACTACCATTATCTACTTAATAGTGGATATTTAAGAGAAACATATTTAATGGTATCAACGTGAAACAAACAACTTACGGCTAATGTTCAAATGTGTCAACATATATTTTATATTGTTTGTCTGTTGATAACATTAATTTGGTATTGCCACTACTATTACCTTATTAAGAATTAGATATGAGCATTCAGACATTGTGAGAAGAAGATAAGCATTCATTAACATCCAATAACCTCGGTTCCTTGATATAAACCTGTTGTTTGAATTATGTGTGGAAAAAGAAAAAAGGGTAAAATTATAATCATAAATGCAATCTCACAATTCTAAATTATCAAAGAGTTTGTCTTCTAATGTTTCTATGTCGAATTGCAAAACTTATAATGGTTATAGCTAGCTTTTAGACAAATTATACATTCAAAATAAAAACAAAAAGATACACATACTTGCGCTTACTGCAGCATGCTAGCGAACAAGTAGCATCAACTTGATTGGTCGAGGATGAAATATCTTTCAACCCGAGGCAAGGCGCAGTCACATTCGAGCACGTTCAAAAACCCCATGTTTCATTACTGATAACTTCAAACAAACAGGGTTTTTGGGCACAACAATATGATGAAATCCCTATACCTCTATAAAGGATTGTTAGAGGGATCATGGATGGATTAATATAAAGCACTATAACTGCTCATACCTTTATAGGATGAGTATTGAACTTAGATATGGTCTTGAGAAGTAGATAAAGAGTTTTTTAAAGCATTGCTTAGTTAAACCCACAAGTATTTGTACGTCAAGCTTGTTGTCAATGTTAGTTGACCGAAACTATGTACTTCATGATTTATCGTCTACTAAAGTCAGTCTCGGACTAAGATTAGATTTAGGTAGTTGAATATCAGAAATCACAACCTTTGAAGATAGAAATCATGAATACATCAACAAGAACTTAATCAACAAAGGTATGTGAAGACCGACTATCATATTTACTCATTATTTGTATCATTCTATCTTCCGGGACGATGTCGTAGAATATGATGAGTTACAAAGAAGAAGTTTCGAAGTCAAACTTGTACTTGACTGATCTATATCATTCTATCTTCTGCACGAGTAATCTTTCTCTCTAAAGGTGAAACTTCAGGTGATGCTCGCACAATCCCAAGACCGTGATATGGGGATGAAAGAATATCTCAGACTTTCTTGTGGGAAAGTTAAGCATGTCCCGGCTGTGTGATCAAAAAAACAAAACAAAACGTTAAGCAGCTACAGTCGAGAAAATGGCTTGTATTTTTTGCGCTTCAGCTCTTTTATGGATGCTTATATATTCTTATGTAATCCAAGCAGACGACTGATATGTTATTCAATTTGAATCAAGACATTTTACAAGGGAAGTATGATACAGTTGAAGAACTTAGGAAAACCTTGGATTGGGTTGGATTGGAGATCAATTTGAATCAAGACATTTTACAAGGGAAGTATGATGCAGTTGAAGAACTTAGGAAAACCTTGGATTGGGTTGGATTGGAGAAGCCCAAATGGAGAGGTTAAAGAAAGATGAAGACTTAGAGCCGATTGCAGCACATAATGCCTAGTATTAAATTTAAATGTGCCTAGTATGTTCAACCATAGGATAAGAGAATATATATTCTTATCAACACTAGCACAATTCAGCGACATGTATATCAAGTAATGGATAAAAAGATCTTAGATGAATATCACATTATGACACAAGCAGTGTGGGACTAATTAGTATTTGTGTGGATTTTCTAAACTAAAAAAGTACCCTGCCACGGTACACACCAATTACAAGGATCGATCACACCATCTCGCGGTGATTACTTAGGATAGGTTACACCAATTACCAGAACCGGGCATACCAAATTATAAGTCTAGGTATTGTGATCGGTTATACCAAGATACATATAACCTGAGTTAAGATCGATTCTACCAGCTAAAACATATTGGTCTTCCAAAGAATATGCAATGTATATCCCGACCAATATAACTGTTGATTTCCCTTTCAATTCATGAAACAAGTTCACGAACATAATTCCTTTAAACAAATGTAAAACATTGTTTCCTAGGATGAATCTTCACCATAACCCATACACATAATCATAAAACTATATACAAGATTATGTCGATGTCATACCTACGAAGTTCAAAAGATAAGTGTTATACTTCGTAATATAATTCCTTAATACTATGATCATATTATTATGATCATGTCTATATACTAGAGTATTATATACAATAGGGATAAATAGACTTTAGTACTCAGGTTTTGTCCAATACTCGGCTTTGGTCTAACATTTGTCCAACATTAGGGCTTGGTACCTGGACTGGATGTTGACCTCCGTTGACTATTTATGACCAGACTTTAAATCATTGTATAAAATAAAAATATTGTTAAATTATGAGTTTACAAATATACCCCTGAAACAGATCTAGGATCCAGCGGTTACAATGAAAATACATTAACCAACAGTCCTAATTCACATCAAACAAAACCAAACCGAAATTTATCAATTCCTACTCAAATGAAATCACTGAAAAGATTGAATCTTCACCCGCAGCTCTGTGTTCGCTTTAAGCCCTGCTCAAATGTATTCTCATACCTATGGCAAGCATCATTCCCTTGTTATTATTGTCTCATATTCTTCTCACAGCAGCATCAATTTCATTTCTTTCCCTGAGTTCATGTTCTTGACAGAAACCACAAATCCCGAATCATCACTGACCACAACAGAACCAGAACCATTATTCTTCTCGGCTTCAAGATCTCTGCCAAAAACTCCATGGATTGAAACTGTAATCAAAACCCATTTAAACTTCCCTTAGGATCATCCTTGCATTGTCTTATCGACAACATCATCAATTTTTCATTCACAGTAGAACTCTAGAATCCATTTCTCGTCCCTCATCTTTTAATTCCACCAAATCATTATCTCATCTTTTAATTCCACCAAATCGTCATCTCAGACTCATATCAACAACAAACATGTTCCTTGAATATTTCCATACCATTACCAGCATCAGTTTTTCCTTGATTTTCTTCTCGGCAACATAACATGCCTATCATGTGTTTTTCTTGAATGATTTCCCTTCTTCATCTCACTGATTTCACTCCATCGCTCGAATCAGTAACAATTTTTTTTTTTTTTTGATAAATTGATTTCAAATGTAAAGTTAAATTGGGGTTTCAATTTGGGTTCACAATAGAGTCGATTCAATAGGGTTTCAATTGATGTTTCATGGACATAGTTGTTGTTGATACGAGAGAAATAAGGGAAGAATTTGATGAAAAAAATTTTATGTGATGGTGGTGCTGCGGTGGCTGGTGGTGGTGGTTCATGGTGTGTGGAAAACCCTAATTTCATCAATTTAAATACTTCTTTTATACAACTTGAATACCTGATTTATAAAAACCTTCATATCAATCAATCATATAATTCTTTGCCATTGAATTGATTCACAGACAAATAAAGAGACAAAGAAACTGGTAATGATAGAGAGACGAATATGATGGGAGCGGTGAAGGAAGAGAAAAAACAATTTATTTTCGTTGTCTGATTCACTTGGTCTGAAAATTTTGTAAACATTTATAGACTGAGGGTATGATAGTAAACTCCTTTGATAATAACATTTTATAAAAGTTTTTTAATAATTATTAACCAGAAGTCACGACTTAGCCTAGTCAACATGGGTTAACGTCCAGTCCAGGTACCAAGCACTAACGTTGGACAAATGTTAGACTAAAGCGTGTTGGTGTTGGACAAAACCTGAGTACTAAAGTCCAATTATCCCTATACAATATATACAACTTCACATGTTATGTTTTCAATATAGCACGACTTGGAAGATTGTAGTTGTTACTTCTTCTCATTCTTCTGTTCTTCAGAGTAATACTTATATATCTAACCTAAACGAAGTTGACTCTAGTATTTAATCAAGCAACTTTAGATGAGTTTTGGTACTAAAATATGACAACCAAACTTGACATACCAATGCTTGGTGAGTTCAACCGAGTTATGCTCTAACAAAAAGAAAAACAAAAAAATACACATACTTGCGCCTACTGGAGCATCCTAGCGAACAAGTTGCATCAACTTGATTGGTCGAGGATGAAGTATCTCTCAAACCCGAGGCAAGGCCTCGTTGGGAAGCCACATTCGAGCACGTTCAAAAACCTCATGTTTCATTACTGAAAACTTCAAACAAACATTGTTTCTGGGAATAACAATATGATGACATCCATATACCTCTAGAAAAGGATTGTTAGAGGGATCACGAATGGATTAATATGAAGCACTATAACTGCTCAGACCTCTACCCACAAGTAGATAAAGAGTATTGAACTTAGACATGGTTTGGAGAAGTAGATAAAGAGTTTGTTAAAGCATTGCTTAGTTAAACCCACAAGTATTGGTACGTTAAGCTTGTTGTCAATGTTAGTTGACCGAAATTACATACTTCATGATTTTTCATCTACAAAAGTCAGTCTCGGACTAGGATTAGATTTAGGTAGTTGAATATCAGAAATCACAACCTTTGAAGATAGAAATCATGAATACATCAACAAGAACTATTATATCTTCTGGGACGATGTCGTAGAATATGATGAGATACAAAGAAGAAGTTTCGAGTTCAAAATTATACTTGACTGATCTTAATACACAAATTCAAACAATCAATGTTCAGGGACTTACCTCATTTGAGGTTGAAAATAATTCTTTTATCAACAAACTATGATTGACAAATCGATCTTGCTCTAGAGTT
The DNA here is from genome assembly GCA_023531295.1 of Papaver armeniacum. Classification (NCBI taxonomy): domain Eukaryota; kingdom Viridiplantae; phylum Streptophyta; class Magnoliopsida; order Ranunculales; family Papaveraceae; genus Papaver; species Papaver armeniacum. The sequence goes on from JAJJWW010009819.1 coordinate 63,649, forward strand.
CGCAAACTGAAAAATGCTAATTCTAGAGGTTTTCTGTTGACATCCAATTTGCACTAGAGTTCACGAACTGAAAATGTTGGTTCAAAAACTATGCAAATTCGGTGGTTTTTAGTTGACATCCAAATTGCAATAGAGTTAGCGTATTGAAATCGTTGGTTCGTGAACTACGTAATTTTATGAGTTTTTTGTTGAATCCAAATTGTACTTGGGTTCTCCAACAAAATTTCCACGTTAGCAAAATGCGCAATGGTAGATAATTTCGGTAAGAAACTTGAATATTTACTTGATGGTGTACATACCATGTGGTTAACTTGTGAGCTACTTTGTGCACGTGCACATTCTTAATTGACAAATATGCATGTGCACATTCTTCTTTGTATTACAAGCCAAGCATGGTTAATGGTTTCTTTTTTTTTGTACCACGCTATTGTGAGTAAGTTAATTCTTTTCCTAATTGAGTAAAAGATATATTTTAGAAGTACATTTCCTTGAGAAGTACTTTGTTTCCATTCTATCAAAGGTAAAAAAATTATTGTTAAAGTTTTCTAACTAAGAAAACAAGTCTTACTTGGAAGCAAAGTAAAAACTTAGAGTAAGATATTACTTGGGATCAAAGTAATTCTAAACATGAAAAAATAGTTCATGAACTTGATTTGATTGCAAGTAATAGTTGCTTGAACCTTAAATAACCTAGCCTTATTCATCATTATTAATAGAGGATTCTTTGCAACTAGCATTCACAATCCAATGTGCATCTTGTTACTACAAGAGTCCTCCTCCAAAAATCTAGGTTTCCTCAAGAAACATAATTAAGTTACAACTATGAAGTTCACTTGGGATTCGTGAAGCCTGGTCATACAATATTTTACCTGATAGATATTTGTTATCCAAAATCTTATCTTGATTATCGTGGTCCTTGTATATTCTAAAGGTTTTTCTCTTCTGTTATACGACCATTTAAAAACTATTGATTGGGGAACAAGATTGTTAGAAACTATCGTATATAACCTTCTTAGTTCCACAAGATTACGATCTAAAATTGATTTAGATAGATCTTCTGAGGTAAAATCAAGAAGGCATCTCTATAATGGTTTAAAAGATTAAGTCCTAATTCTTTGAGGTTTGTTTTTTTACCAGAAGATCCCTCAAAACAAATAGATTTCATCTAAAGGAAATCAAATAAGTGTCATGTTGGAGCAAGGGTAGCACTAATATTCACGAAGAATTATGGATAAACTCTTAGAACTATAAAGGACACAAGCTAGAGGAATTAAGTGTGTAGGGTCTTATGAGATCCAAGAGATGTAAGGAAAACGACTACAATTGTCCGGTATCAACTACATCAAGGTCTGATAGTAGGTTAATTTTTTTACATAACAACTTAATACAGTTTGGTGTTCAAAATGGACGAGGTACCAGATTTTTGCTAGCCTGCAAGTTTCCTCGTTAACAAAATTTCTGGTGCCTTGTGTTATTTGTTTTCCTCATTATATTGTTTATATTTATAATTAAAATATCACAAATCGTACGTTAATCAACTTAGATAGTAAAGATCTTACAAGGTTATCTCTTGTTGAATTCAAATCTCAAAATATGGATCAGACTAGACTTTGTCTTGTTTGAATTCAGATCTTAAAGGTTCAATTACATATTAGGTTGACCTTGTAATTACAATCATGAATAAGGATCTTATTTGTTAAAGACCTAAACATATTGATTGTATATACAGGTTAATGGGCGGAAAAGTTGGTGGTGTACTAGGTACCCTCTCATTTCCAAAGCTTACTAGCCAAACATATACAATAACTTCAGAATCATGAAACTTATTTAAAATATGTGATAGTGCATTGTAAACACCACATGCTGACCACCTGATATTAGTGCCAACTCCCTCACTTGTCCACCAGCGAAAACAATTGTTGTATCATTTTATTTTCTTTCTCTAATGCTTAAACCTACATTAATTTTTTATTCGCATCATTTTACAATTTCTGATCTTGAGAGAGATCCATCAAAATGGCAATATACGATCAACATTAACCAAGGAACTCCTCGAAAAAAATATTAAAACTAGTCGTCAATCTCGACGGAAACCTAATTTTATCTTGAGCTAACTGAGCTAGAAGTGCAACTGCGTGCCCATGCTACAAACTGATCCACCTCTAACTTAAGTAAAAATCATCCAACAAAAATAAAAAATATAAAAAATAAATAAATCCCAATGTTGATTTTTTAACACTCAAGAATAAAACGTGTTGGTATTAAGAGAAACCAAAGAAAGAGAAAGTGCTTCAGGTCAATGGACTGGTAACAATCAACAATCACAATGACATGAAATGAAATGACCAGTGCAGCACTACATATCTAAATATAATATTATTATCATTACGGAAACGAATGCGTCACAACGGATTTGTTGTTGTTTGTTTTTTGCTAACGCTGGTCTAAAAATATTATAACCTTATTGAGGATCAAATCTGAACACTCTGACCTAGTGAGAAGAATATAAGCATTTTGCTTTGTTCTTCATATCTCGATATTACTATGTCATTTGAATTTTGTGTGGAAAAAAAATGAAATTACAATTGTCAACGGAAGCAGTTTTCCATAAAAGAGCCGTGCCAGAAAGATTATATTTTTTCACAATTAAATATTATAATCCTCAATATCAATAGTAATAGTAAATCATTTTGTTGATTAAGAAAAGGAAATAATTAATCATTTTTTTCATTACCTTTAACATATCCACCAATTGTCACATGAAACATGCAAGAGGAATAAGCAGCCTCAACCACAGTACGTACAACTTCAGCAAAAGTGTTGCCTAGGCAAAAACTAAAAATAAAAGAAAACAAAGATATTTAAAAGTTAACCACTAATATCCATGCTAAAGTGATTCTAATATTAGTATTTCGTGTTTTTATCTACGAGTTGATTAGAAATAATTAAAGGGCATAATTAAAACAAAAATGATAATGAAAACTCACTTGTGCTGCTGTACGTATGATAGGGCCTGGTCCTTTCCCGAGCCAATACAAAGGGTCCAAACTCTTGCTACGTCATATGCTCCAGTGGGGTCCACGTGACTCATGCTCAGTTGTCTGTTTTTGTTCGGAGCAATCAGAATATACTCTATCCATGTTGATGGGGGCACCGCTTACAAATGTATTACTCGCATGTCTGAACAATTCACCTTTTAAGAATTCCCGGTCAACAGTACAGATATTATAATATTTTGTTGTAAAAAAAAAGTAGTCTTTCACAGTTTTAGGACCATCTAGCATAACTCTGTAAAGTCTTCTAACGTAAATTGTTGCATGTATAGTCTTCCTAGGATTAATTTGAAGGTGGTCTCCCGACCACACGTATTTTTGTCTAACATTTTAGTTTGTCTAACATATAGTTATCATGCACATCAATACCAAATTAATTATGAAATGTGTATCATATGTTAAAAGCATAGAAACATTTTAATTTATTTTTGAAAGAGATATACGTCAGTATTATTTTTTTTTTACTGCACAAACATAAAGATTCAAGAAATTATTAATTAACTCGCATTATGGTGTCTATCACATTTACTTTATTAGCAGTATCCTAATTTAATTTAATAGTGTTTCAAATTGAACTTCATTGTGAAGTACAAAAGAACGACAAAACACGCAATGGTTATTTAAATAACATTGTCACTACATTTTCTCATGTACATGGTAAAAGGGAGTGGTAATTTAGACTATTCAATTTGGTTTATCGAATTATAATTAGGATGAAGTATTGCGGGCACTTTAAGAAGATAAACAAAAATTACATCAAACTAATTGGTAAGGATTGTTTCGCTCTTCCCTTTGATTATACTCGAATGTTATTTGATCGTGGAAAAGATTCTGAAATTATATGAGTTCTTATAATATTGTTGGTGAATAAGAATTTTGTTTTGATACAACTACTTCTTTTCTGGTTGTTCTTAATGAGTCTATTTTAATACATGGGTACATTGAATATGTTGTTGATGAATGGATTTCAAAACATGCGTATCATGGAGAATTATTTCTTCCAAATTAGATGGTGTTTTTGTTGGTTCAAGATGTAGACAGACATGTTGCTAGCAAGTTGTTTGATAAATTGCTAGAAAAAGATTTCTGCAGCTATGTTATTTGAGAAAAAATGTAATAGTTCTCAAGGAGTTTAGTTTTTTGGTTTACTTAACAGAGTTGGAATAAACCATGGATTCCTTCGGTATACCAAATATGACTGAAGGAAGGAATTTAATGTCCTTCAGGGGTGGAAGAACTTTGTGGTTTTCTTAAATATTGGGTTTGATTAATATGTCTTCTTCCAATGTTTTTAATTAACTAAAAATAAATTTATTTACTTTTAGCAATACTTGATTTGACACAAGAAAACTTATTAGTAATTAAATATGACAAAAAACTTTTTTTTTTTTTGCAATTATTATTCAAGAAAATGAATTTTACTAATTTACCGGAGTTTTATATAACTTTAAAAAAAATTAAATTAAGAAAATATTGAATAAATCTAATTTATATTTTTCCCATACAAGGAAAAACCAACTTCCGCTAGTGAATATCACTGCATGAAGCAATATTTACCTAAAATAATAAAAAATAATGAAATATTTATATATTTTATTTAATATTCAAAAAAGGGAGAAAGAATTACAAACTTTTGGTTGGCAACCTAGCAACAAGCTGGGCTCCAACACCTTTTTGAATAGCAATACCTAATCTATGAAAAATAAAACTACCAAAACCACTACTAGCATCCTTGCTAACTAAACAATTCTTCAAACGCTTGAAAAATCATAAAGTATCATCTCCAAGTTCCCCTAAGGTAGATAAAGCTAGAACACCCAAACCATAGCCATGTGATACACACTTGTCCAAGTATTTAGTGCGTTTTCGCAAAACAACACTAGAAATAGCTTTACCTTGAACGAAAGAGCGAGTACCTTCACCTGTGAAGGGAGAGACCCTTGTAACATCCATACAAACATCTTGGCCATTTTCCCAGTTAGGAACAAAGATATCAGCATGCCGTAAATCTTTGTCATCATCCGACAGAAACCCGAGGGAAATTTCCTTACGCGCAGGTACACCAGCCTTATAACAAATGTCAAGGATTACATCGCGTACAAAGTCATGTCGAAACTACAAGTGAATTATAGATATTTCAATAATTTTTTGAAATGTATAAATGTTTATTTGATCATAGCGTAATTATCAACTCCATCCACTATGTTCCAAAATGTTGGGATATTTGGGTCGAAAAGGTTAGTTCGGTGCCACAAAGGTTTAGTGATTACACATTTTTTAGGTCACATACATGATTTAGGTTCGATGTATAACAATGATACATTAATTAATTTACAATTTTGATTCTGGATTATGATGCAAAATTGTGCTACATGATCAAACTTTGGATCATAGAGGTATATTTGAATCACAATGGTAATATATTTAGGATACAATGGTAGATTTTATACCACGTGACATATACGAAGATCAACGTGCAAGTGTTGCATCATATATAATAAGCTTTTGGCCACAAGGCAGTATTTGGGATACTGCAGGTATCTAAAAATAAGTAAATGGGTAAAAGTGAGTTTTAGGGCTTTGAGTTAAAGATTGTGTGAGTTGTGTAAGTTTGAGCATGTACAATCCTCGCTTAGTCCAAGCTTATGGTTGTTCAAAGACTGCATCGACCACATGGCTGAAGGAATCAGGGGCTGATCTTAGGGTGGGAAGCAGAACGAAAGAGAGAGATAAGAGTAATTCTTGTGTGTAGAAAGAATACTCTGAGAGATGTGTTTAGCGAGATCGTTTGACGAACTATTTATAACCGAACCCTCTAATCTCAAATTTGTGGGATAAGGATGAGGGATGCGATAAGCATCTTATCTGGGATCAGTTGAATAACCCATGATAAGTCGAGTTTATCCCTGGATTCTCGTAACTTCCTCGACTGACTATTTACTTTGCGGTGATAAATACAATTGGGTATTCCCTACACGTGTCGTAAACTACCAGATCAAAACCATACAGTGGCCTCCCATGTGGATGACTTAGACAACGTTCGTGCATGATGATTTATCAGGGTAGCAATACTCTATAAAATGGAATATTCTTTATTTGTGCGTTGGGACTAGTCTGTGTCATATGGAGAGTATAAAATAGTGCAACACAATGTCGTTGATTATGTATGAGACATACAACGATCTAAGGTTAAGTATCAACCTGTTACAGCCGGCTATGAAATTGCAGAGGCCAAATTCCCCTTTTATTGGTCATTTTAAACAAGCACGCAAGCTCTTGGAATGATCATGGCTTAGTTGCATATTTTGAATGAACTTGCATAACTCAAGTTATAAAAGACAGCCATGGATATGACCATGTGACCGGGACTAAGGATTTTCAGTGCCTCTGAGTATCTCGTGTGTGTGTACGAGGTTGAGGAGAAGGCATGTCCAGTGTAAGATATGCTCTAGTAGAGTAGAATTGAACTAATCAAGCTCTAAAGTTGAGTTGGATTGTTCAAGCTTTAGAATCTGGTTGACTTGAGTCTGTCTAATATACTATTTTACCCTTACCTTTACGTGTCATAAAATCACTACAGTTACAATAACATATTTTATGATATTACCCTTAGATTACAGACCAAAGGCTTGTTCAGATTTTCGTGTTACAATATTTTTTTTTATTTTGTTAAATATGCCAAATCATGGGTCACAAAGACATATTTTGATACACAATGATTTTACGCCACATAACATTTGGTGGATGACACATTTTAGATCTCATGACAAATCTTGGTCACAAGACCCATATAGGTTGTTCATAAAACTTCAACGCATAAGCAAACTTTAGCTATATGAGATTTTTCGTTATAGTGCTAATTTCATGTCATAAAATAATTTCTGAATCATATGTCAATTTTCTTGGCCTCGGTGTAAATTCGGTGTTACGGGGCAATTTTAAGTCACAATATCATACTTTTGGACTACATTATATATTTTGAGTTAAAGAAGAAATTACAACACACAAATCAGGAATCATCGAGCAGATTTTAGGTCCAAGCTATAATTTCTTATCACGCAATATATTTAAAGCCCAAGACTCACTATGGTCACATAAAATTAAGTGCCGAGACAAATTTTAGGTAAACTGTTAGATTTTGAATCATTTTAAAATCTGAATCAACTAGCTATTGTCTGAGTCAGATTCAAGAAACCAATCAATCTTTTTCTTTTATTCTTCCCACTATAGAAAACCTCAAGAAGAATCCCATGATTATTATGCAAACTGAACTAATCCATGACATTCACATTATTGATCAAAACAGTTAGTTCTACGAAATTTCAAAAGAGTTAGTTCCATGAAAGAAACCTCGTTTACTGCCCATCGCCGCCACGATTTATATGAGCTGATACCAGATTATTGGGGGCTAATACCATTTCATATAAGACAAAAAAGATCTTAAGCAAACCTGACCGTTGGGTCGACCAAATGGTATCAGCCCCTAGTAATGTTAGTATCATCCCATATAAATCATGCTCGCGGCACCCATCCGATAGTGAGTCAGTCATATCTAGATCAGCCGACCCACGTCAGGCATAACAGAGGCACGGCCCAAAAATTACACCCATAATTCCGACTCCGACCCCTTCAACAAGCCTACAACACTTCTTCCCTCCCTCTCTCTTTCGTCTCTTCAATGGAAGCAGCAGCAGAAGGAGAATTCCATCATCTCCTCTGAAACTCCTCTGAAACTGAGCATAAGAATTAGGTTTTCTACATTCTGATACACAAATTCATCAGGATGTTACGAAGGTACAACAAAACTTTCACTATCTTTTTCAATGTTTTAATTTTAGGGTTTCTTCAACATAATTTCTTTACCATCCATTTGCTAATTAGGGTTTTCATTAAGTATAAGATGAGAATTTCATCTATCTATGGCGCTTAGGTTAGTGATACTTATCTTGATTTGGAAATTTTAATTTAGGGGAATGCTGGAGTCTGGCAGATCCATTCAAAGAGTCTACAGACAGAGCAAAACAACTCAGGTATGAACAATAATCTCTACATTGACTGAATTATTAGTTTGATTGCTTATCTTCTGATTCTTTTTTTCTGTTTTGATTGTTGAATTGTAGTTGCCGTATTTTCTTTTATCGAGAAAAGGATTTTCGTCTAAACCTACTACTACAACACTTCAAAAACCAGCTGGTTCACCCTCACCAGCTGCTTCAGTAGGAAATACCCCACCACCACCACCACCACCACCAAAAGAAGCACCTAAAACTGGTACCTGGTTGAAGATTTTTTTTGGAAGTGTTGCAGTTGGGGGTGCAGTTGCAGCCTATCAAGGTGGACATTTAGGTTATCCTTTTGTTAAAGAGGAGAAACCTTCGAATGAGTTATATAACGCTAAGAAGGATGTCGGTTTGAAGGAAGCAGGAGAGTTAGAAAAGCAAGTGGAGACGAGTAAGTTGGGGTCTGATTTGGTTAATGTTGAGAAAAATGCTTTGGGTGTTCCCGATGTTCAAGGGGAATCAAATGTGTCTGCTCAAGAAGATAAGGTAATTGACAAAGAGAGTGTGGCACCTCAAGAAGATCCGATTCTTGGCGAGACTACTACTACCACTTCTTCTGAAGTATCATTAAACGACGACCTCAACAAAAGGGAAATTGGAGACTTTGTAGCATCCACAGCTGTTTCTCAAGAAACTGAGACAAATATTGTAGCTCAAGAGGCTGAGTCAATACCAACCTCACCCGATAATCTTACCTTGGAGGAGTCAACAGAGGTAAGAGTACTTTGTTTCCTTTTTTTATCTATCTTGACGCTTGGTGATGCATCTAACATTTTAGTTAGTAGCTGTTATGTTCCTTTGACAACGTTAATGCATGCACATCTGAATTTGCCACCAACCAGAATAATTATATATCAAATGTTCACTGCCTGCCATATAGAATGTCAGATGCTTATGAAAACACTAAATATTCCAGGCAAGAACAAAACTATTCAATCATGTAAAAGATAATCCTCGAACCAACCTATGCTAAAAAGCTTGAATGTTGTTAGGCCGCGAAAATACAGCTCAATGGACTCTAGGAATGGTAAAACACTAAGTTCTCATGTGATATTTCGTGTAATAGCAATGCTCAGAGAGACTCTTTTTAAAAGTTAATAACTAGATTAAGACAGGTACGTAATTCAGAATGCGTTGCTTGTTTCAATTGTTATGAATCTTATGATGGCTATGGCAGTAAAAATGCAATGTAGGTGATTCTCATCCCAGTGCAACATAGTTGTCAGTTATGTTCAAAGAATTATCTTCTTTCTCCTGTCGCTAATTCTGAAGTCGAAATGAAACTCGAATTTGGTCGAATTTGGTGGTTTGTTAGATGGTTAGCTGAATAGGTTCCACCATGATTTTATATTTACTATATCAGCTTATCAATATACTAGGAATGCTTAACTTTTTCATATTGTTCTGCAAGTTCATTTTACTTGACTTTGGATTCAGGATTTTGTTTTATTGTTTTCTTTCAGGCTCCTGTAGTTAATGCTTCTGAATCATCCAATGCACTTCTTGCTGAATATTCTCTCCAGAAAGATGAGGGTAGTCCAACAACTTCTTCCAATGAGAAGGTTACTGATGTATCCGTGCCTTTTTCTGAAGCAAAAGAGGTATAAACAATTAGCTTTTACCACGGTCTCTTTAATTGTAATTATGTTGTGCAAACTTGTAACCAAAGAGTTTAACAAGTTCTATAATGTCCGTATCTCTGTTGTCTGTTTTACAAACTGAAGGTGTTACTAAGCACGAGTGATGAGTTGAAGGATGCGTACATATCCAAGGATGGAAAGTTGGTTCTTGATTTCTTGGATGCCCTTCACGCAGCTGAACGAAAGCAGTTTGAGTTAGATGCTCATGTATTTTCTGAGGAAAAGAGAATTTTGAAGGTAGATATGCTGTTTTTACAATTTATTTGACTTGCTGGTTTTGCATCTCAATTTAACTATTAACTGCCTATATTTCTTTTTCATGCGGCACTGTAGGAGAAGTATGAGAAAGAGTTGAAGGATGCCAGAGCCAGGCAACTCATGTATGCAGAAGAAGCTGCTATGTTGGAGAAGGTTGTAGTAGTCTTCACCATGGGCATTGATAAACAACACTTTTGTTTACTTTGTCAAATTTACATTCAGTTTTTCATGAATGTCTTGTTGTTTCTGCTTTGAGCAGCAATTAAGGTTTTTCAGAAAACATTTAGTTCGAGATATAGCTGATGGGTTCCTTTCTGTTTATTTGGTATTTTATTTATGTTATGGTCCTTCTGGTTAGGTATAATTTGCTGGAAGTACACATGTTGTATTACCAGTGCGTGACCTAGATGTATACTAGTATCTCTAACTAGTTCTGTACGGAAACATTAAGCATATGATTGTGTTGAGAGACTAATACTGATCTGTTCTCAGGAGTTAAACAAAGAAAGGGTCAAGTTTGCAGCTAACATAAAGTTGCTTCAAGAAAAAGCAGAAGAAGATCTCAAGCGAGAACTGGAAAGAAAGGTTTATTCCTACCCCTGCAGTTAAATTCTAATATTTACTTACAAAAAGATTAAAAATATATCGTCACATCCTATGTGCACTCGTTACACCATTTGCTAAACATGGGGTGGTGCCAGGAAAATGAAGCAGAGGCACAGTTGAATAAGATCCAAGACTTGGCAAAAGCAAAACTTGCCGCTGCTATTGCTAATGAGAAAGCATCACAGATCGAAAAGATGGCAGAGGCTAATCTTAATGTAAGTTTTCTGTTGAGTTACATGCACGCAGTTCTCATTCAGTGCTTTACTGGACTCCTGCAGCTACCTTTTGGGTAATAGTTAATCAAGTTAGGGTGTATGGTTCTTTTGTTATAGATTAATGCCTTGTGCATGGCTTTCTTGGCGCGATCTGAAGAGTCCCGGCAGAGTCACTCTGTATACAAGCTGGCTCTGGTAACTCTTTTTTATTTCCTTCTTTGTTAATGAATAAATGTTGAGTCCATGCTCCTTCCTGTAACAACCTAAGTTGTATCTTCTATTTATTTATCTGTTCTCAAATTACAGACTTCTGCTTCTGAGTTGTTTGTTTGGGGTTGTACAGGGAACACTTGCATTAGAAGATGCACTATCTAATGGATTACCTATTCAGAGAGAGGTAAATGTACTACGTACATATCTTGACGGCATTGACAAAGACTCCCTCTTGGAATTGGTCTTGTCAACTCTTCCAGAAGAAACGTTAAAGCATGGTACTGACACCCAATTTCAATTGAACCAGAAGGCAAGTGCTGAAGCTTTGAACTTCTTTTCGTTACAGATAAATAGTACTATTTTACTCTCTTTTAACGGATGTCAATCACTATATTACCCCTCCCTTTGCCTTTATTGGTTCTGTTGAGCAAATTCTTCACTGCTCTGCTTCCTTCTCTTTTTTCTTTGTCATATTTTTTACTTTACACTTAGTCTATGTGGACATAGTTCTGCTTTTCTGAAGTAGGAAGGAATTCTTACAGAGGGATTTAACAATGGAAAACTAGTGGCAGTATTCATCTTTGTAGCATATCTGTTTTTCTAGTTCTAATTTTTAATTTGAGTAGTTTAGCAACCACAAGAAATTACAGTAACAAGTTTTTTTGCGAGATACCATATTTTGAAAAAAAAACAAAAATGAACTGTACATATCTAATGTTCGTTTCTTCATGCAGTTTACTACATTGAAAGACACGCTCCGGCATTATAGTCTTATCCCACCTGGTGGAGGAGGCATCTTGACACATGCAATCGCAAATGTTGCGTCTTCTTTGAAGGTAATAATGCAGTAAATAGCAGCACTTTCTGCACAATATCACAGTTCACTTTTCATTACCCAAACCTCAAAATATAGAAACTATTAACTTCCTTCTGATTATCTGAGGGTGTATCCTGTTTACAGGTTAAGGAAGATGATCCATCTGGGGACGGGATCGAGTCTGTCATCAGCAGGGTTGAGAGGCTTCTGGCCGAAGGAAAACTGGCTGAAGCAGCAGAAAGCCTAGAAAAAGGTGTCAGTGGTAGCAAAGCGGAGGAAATTGTTGGCGATTGGGTGATACAGGCAAGGAACAGGGCCATCGCAGAGCAAGCTCTTTCCGTACTTCAATCATATGCTACAGCCATCAGTCTTACATAAAAAGTTGTTTAGGGTTCTGTTTTTTCTATATGCAACTTTTGTAGTTATCCCATGATATGTGGGATACATAATTTGTTTACCAGTTCCCGGGTGGAAAAAAAATGAAAAAAAAAACTTTTGTTACAGTACCATTGTGCAATTGCAATGGCTTTTTGTCATTGTCAGTGATATTGTCCCTGAATAAAGAAAAGAAATTATTTTTGGCTGCCTGGTTGGGGGTGTACAAAAACGTTAATGATCTCATTGGAGTTCCTGCTTCTTGATCTCTAGTGTTGAATAACAGAACATTAGTAATTTTTAATTTTTATTACTATATAATTTTATGTACTATAAAAAATGGCAATTCCAGAACAAAACAATAACTACGGTATTGCAAGTCGGATTGTGATGACTCAGCAAGAAATGTTACCACAATGACATCCTGTAGTGCAAGGCCATTGCTGCATTTTACCTATGCAGCATGAGGCAGGCCCGAGAAATATTGGCAACAATATGTCTGGGATGAAACTCGCAACTTCAAGAAATGCCTTATCGTTATCGCAAAGCAACAACGGCATTGCTTGGTCCCTTTACCGCGACAAATAGCAAAGCAAGCTCCTTTATATTTCAAAAAGGCGATAGATGAAGCAGAGAATGAGTGGAGCCAACACAATGCAAAAAAGCTGATTGACATGAGCGCGAAAGGATTACGTGGTTCAATCCCAAAGGACTTCCCTTATTTCCATGCTGAGTTCGGTCTGGATAAGGGTTTTGTCCATGTAATAGACGATGAAAGACAGTTTAAGAGCGATTTCGGTATAAATGTCATCAGAGGCATGCTTCAATTGCCTGAGGAGGACATGTACCGACGTTGTCAGATGAATGATTCAGAATCTCAAAAGCAAGCTGTAGGAGTCTCTGCCAAAGAGTGGGAACCGATTGATTGGACCATGCAGCTTGGTTAGCTTTTGCAATTGTACTATTGTAGTTGTTCCATTTTGCCTTTGGTTATGCCATTCGAGGAAGAGTAAGTTAGGAGGCAACTAGAGTTGAATCTAGAGTGCAGCCGAAAATGGAAAATCTATCAAAGATCAAATTCTCCCTAAGGAAGGATCCAATTCCTAAATGACCACTTCCTTTAAAATTTGAAATGCATTCCATGTTGAGAAAGATACCTAGATGTTTAAGAACATAAGCTGGCATTTCTAGCCTCTAGGAAAGATCAGTTCAAGTGTTTCAAGTTCGAGCATTGCAATTAAATCTGTCCTTTAAAAAAAAAAAAGAAATGATATAACTCATCGAGCGGACATTATATCAACGCCTCACCATGATAAAAAAAAAAAAAAAAAAAATGGGGCTCTCACATTCTCATTTTGCGGGATGGTGGGCAGGACACCAAATATTTTCGTTTTGCTTTGCTCTAAGTCAAACAAATCCTCCATCTGACCTCAATAAAATACATTTAAGAAAAATTCTTTCTAAGCATTTGCCATTGGATTGGATAATGTCAAATACCATTCTTACACGAGTGAGTGCATTTCAATTTGCAACGAACATTGACATTTATTGTTACTTCATTGAAATTCATGGGGAACCAAAATGAAGGAATCCACCAACTAGAAAGAATAAAAAGGCATAGAATCTATAATCAGCAGCATCCTCTTTCGTTCATTTCATTAATTAATGGCAGTTCCTGTACCAGAAGTAACTTCAACACTGTTTTCAGGGTCCACTCCTTTGTACTTAGAATTTCCAAATAAAATGCAATGAAATTATTGGATGCACTACTAAACAACATTTATGTGAAGCATCACATCCACTCTGCCAAGACACTACCTATCTATATGTAGGCAATCTAAGTGTCATAGGCTCCAACAGCTACAAACACACACATAGCTTAGATACTGGACACAAGTAACCTTCAATTATTGAAGAACCACATAAAAGTCAGGGAAAAAATCTATCACTTCTCTCACTGAATGCCACATTAGCTGCTTCCCCATTACATTTTAAAGAAATCAAATCAGTCTACCTAAATGGTGGTTGGTTTAGATCCTAATTAAGAAATAGTACAATTTTGTTGGTGACCAAACAGGGACTCAAAGTTATTGTGCTTGTTTTTGCTGGCATGTTATGAGCTTGATTTTACAGGATTGCTAATAGGGGATACCACTTTACTTGGGGGCATACCAAATTTCATAAGAGAAAACATTCTTCACCTTTAAAAATGATACACCCCCAAGCAAATTGATACCTCCATTATTATTCATGTTATTTTACCACCAAAACCAAAAGTATTAAACTTTTATGTGACCCAATAATGTACTTAAAGAATTGAGGAAATCTCTGATTAATCAGATGAATGTATTTTGTCTCATTTACCAAGAGATTTAACCTAATTTTGCTTTCTCTGATTGCTAGCTTTTTATTCTTTTGGGAAGTGGTGGTAGTGGCATCACTTTTGATGTTTCTCTTTTGGTTTTTTCTAAAGTTTTTATGAGAAAAGAGATTCAGGAACATAACCCAAGTACAAAGGTTTTAGTACTGTACATACAAACAAACCCCTTTAGGCTTTAGGAGGTGTCAACCATTTGTTCTCCCATTCAAAAGAAAAGAAAAATTCAATATTCCTCAACTGTAGAGGGTTTTTCAATGTGGCTGCCAATTCCCAGCTAGCTTAACAACAATGACACCCTTGTAGATGCCTCTCAAGTAGGTGGATAGCAAATTGAAGTAGTATTATTACCCAATAATTGAAATCAAACTCATCTTAATAATATTTCAGAATAATGCTTTTAAACTTGAACGCATTTGAGTTCAAATCTCGTTAACATGAGTTCAAATCTCGTTAACATGCGTAGGAAAAAAAACTCACAAAAAACAGCTAAAGTAAATATTAGATGTATTTTATTGTTAAGAACTCACACCTGCCCATGCTTTTCCACCCTATAAATAAGTAACCATCCCAAGGACCAACCAATAACTCTTCCAATTGTCAAGCATTTCACTCTCCTCTCTACACTTTTTTTTCAACTATTTCTTGAGTATCATTCTTTCAAAATAACTTAACTTCAATCTTCATCAACCCAGCTTAGATCAGAAGAAACATACATAATAATGGGTGTTGGATATACTTTAGATTATTTATCTGGTTTACTAGGAGGCAATGGACATAAGAAAAGCAAGAAAAGGAGACAAATGCAGACAGTTGAACTCAAAGTTAGAATGGATTGTGAAGGATGTGAACTTAAAGTGAAGAATGCTCTTTCTTCAATGAGAGGTAAAACCCTTCCCCTCTAAGAT
Organism: Papaver armeniacum; assembly: GCA_023531295.1. Lineage (NCBI taxonomy): Eukaryota > Viridiplantae > Streptophyta > Magnoliopsida > Ranunculales > Papaveraceae > Papaver > Papaver armeniacum. The sequence continues at coordinate 79,171 of JAJJWW010009819.1, forward strand.
AAGTAGTTTGCGTTGTTTATTTATTTATTTATTTATTTTTTCACCGTTCTGTAGGAATTACGATGCTAACGATACTATTGTTTGTTTAAACAGGAGTAAAATCAGTGGAGATTAACAGGAAAGAACAAAAGGTGACAGTGAATGGATATGTAGAAGCAAACAAGGTACTAAAGAGAGCTCAATCAACAGGAAAGAAGTCTGAAGTATGGCCTTATGTTCCTTACAACTTGGTTATGAATCCTTATACTGCTCAAGTTTATGACAAAAAAGCACCACCTGGTTATGTTAGAAAAATTGACAACACTACTGCTACTGCAACCATGAATTACCAAGATGATCACTATATCGCCATGTTTAGTGATGATAACCCAAATTCTTGCTCTATCATGTAAACTACTTCAGACAAGAAAAGTTTATGGGGTTTTCTTGATTTAGCAGTCTAGGTTCAGGGTTCAGGCTAGCTTAACTAATTATGTGAAAGTCCAACCAGTTTATGGACACCTCTAGTTCATATGTAAAACTCCAGTCAGTTTCTCTGATGTAGTACAAGTAAATAATGATTAAAATGGGGTTATTGGTAATCAGAGACTCTGCAGGTATGTTGTTGTGATGGACATGACAGGACAGAATGCAGTTAGTTTCTTGACTAGTCTCAAATCAATCACTCTTGTGTAACATTTGGTTAAGTCAAAACTAGAGGTCATACAAGTTTCATCTGACTTGGTGACCTTTGGTCTGAACCCAGTCAGACATTCCAAAAAAATGCACACTGAAATCTGCACCAAACACTAATCAAATCCAGATGCCCAAGTTGATAGCTGATAAAAGACCATCTTGTGAATGGTTTTCACCATTGGGCACCTCTCATTATCATCTAAATCTTTTTCTCAATGTTGGGACTTGGGAATAGCTTTTGTTTTTTTTTGTTTGAAAACTAAAGATTCCGCAATAGTCATGCATGCATAGATATCTAGGTGCCTTTAACATGTCTACATCTAATCACATGAAGATGACTCCATTAGAGCCAATAATTCAAGCTCAATAATTTGAAGAAAACTATATAAGTATAGAGGATGACAAATGTGTATAAGAAATGAAGGTTTGGTGTTTAACGGTTGCTATTAACACTGATAACTTTCTACCTAATCTTCCAACAGATTAAGTTTCGACGGTGAGTTACACCTAGAATCCGTAGGCGTAGATAAAAGTAAACAAATAAACGGTTGAAGAGACGAACAGATAATTCTTAAACAAAGAAAGCATCAAAGTAGAAGCAAATCCCACAAAGTAAAGACGGAAATCACATGGCTAAAAGGTGATTAAAAGTAAAGATTAATAGTTTCTTATTTGACCAAATTCGATTTGTGCTCATCTTAAAGAAGTGAATAATTTTCATTACAGAAAAAAGGAATGGAGCAAAAAGATATGTTCAAGCATATGCCTCGACCAAATCTAATAATTTGTGATTTTTTATGACTTTCTGTGTTAATGTTTTTCACTGTTTCGAGATTAAAATTGTTCAATACTTACAATGGAACACTATAAGGGTGGGACAATGTGTTGCGGACGAGATATTGGTCATGGACGGTGCAAGTAGTAGAATAGCCAAGCCACGAAAATGGGACATTGGGAGCTTCGAAAGCAAAAGGAAACTAGATTAGATGAACAATGTGTGTACGATACAGATAACTAAGAGGGAAGAAACCTCGATTAGTTGCTAAACAGAGGGAATTTCACATATAAATGGTCAACGGGAAATTAATATTAACAACAAGGTATTATGTTGTACCATATCTACACTTACAGATGCGAGATGCTTCACTAGTGATATATAACATAATGATCTCCGAGAAACACTAATCCGTGGTTGAGTTGGACAGCAACCGTAATCCTCCTATGCTTGATAAAATGCAACCAGTATAGCACTGGACTCCATTATACTTTTAAGATTCTGAAATTCAAATAACAGGCAGCCCAATCCCACAGTTAATACCAAAACTATTTAAGTGAAAGAGATTAAAAAAAAAGCATCAAACCAAGTTAAGAGTGGAAATACAAGACAAGAAAGAAACAAAAATGTGGAGGTCATTTGGGCATAACATGGTGAGAGCCAACATATGTATGTAACCATGAGTGCTCGAGGGATCTGTGACCAATTGACTGTTTGGGTCACTCAACTGCCCAATTACAGCAAAGTTGAAAGTGCCATATGGATTGCACTAGAGTTGACCCTTAAACCACAGGCATCCTAACAAATGGAAGAATTCATTAAGGATAAGCAGAGGAAGAAGGGAGGAAGGTCACTGGGATGGGCCATTGCCAATTCTTGTCATTCTACTTGCTATTCTATAAACTGGTACCTCTGCAGTTTTGAATTTTCACTTGTAGACTCCTACAAAGTTGATGTCGTAGGTAAGAGTCGCGTTCGCAGGTATGTTGCATTCACCTGTTTAAAGAAGATAATTGGGAGGTGTTAACAATTTAAATCCTCAAATTACTCATCGATTTCTGTTTAGATGATTTTGGCAACGGTCTACCATTAGAACAATGCACAAGATATACGAAACAAATTATGAACAACAAAAAAATTCACCTCCGAAGCATCCTGCAGGTTCAGGTCCATATGCTAATGCTGGAGGAATCTGAAGTTTACGCCTCCCTCCTGCGGGCAAGTGAAGGATAACTTTAAATTTATTTATCCCACAAGTAGAGCAAATTTTCAAGAAAGGATCAAAAAGTTCACAGATTTAACAACTCTTGTTGTTTACAAGCATACCAACAGCCATTGGAGGCACACCTTCACCTCCTCCAATCCCTTGGTCCAGTCCCTTAATCACCTGTAGACATGATTAAGATAAAGTACTAGTTTTCACGATCAGTTGACCATACATTTCTAGCTATAATTTTCCACTTTATCTCAACCAAACATATCTGCTAGTAACCGCCATTCTACATCTAAGCATGTTAGCCTCAAGCTGGCAATAAAACACTTAATATTGAGCCCAATCAGCGAATACCTTGCCAACACCAATGCGCATTGTGAGATATCTTCCACGTTTGTAGCTGCTATCAAACACTGTTCCATCTGCAAACCTTGCTGTGTAGTGAATCTGAAAATCCAAAATGAAGCGCAAAATATGAACAAATTTCAAAGGCTATTCATTTGCAAATTTAGTAACTTCCTCACATTCATTATTCATAACATTGTCCACATCTGTAGAACAATCCAAAGACCATCCTCAATTAGCAAGAAACATAATGCGATTTTGGCAAAGTTGGCAACAATGCATCTCGGCAAAATGATGTGCTCCTAATGTTTCATTAGCCCCTAAAATCTCATGTCTAAGGTGATTATAGCGAGCAATTCATAAATTAAAACTAGACCCATTAAAATTAATCCATGAACAAAAAATTTCAAACCAAAAAATGCATCAACACTTACATTAATAAGTTCACCCAGTGGAGCATTATCACCAAACCCAGGAGAAACATCGCAATAACCCAACCCTGATTTAGCATAATTGAGTTCACAAGGAGGTTCACCAACAGTAGCATAATACTCAATTCTAGTAGCATTTGCTTCTAAAGGAGCACCAATCACCATAGCTGATGTCAAAATCCCCAAACCCAAACTAAAAATCTCTCTTTTTGCAACTGTAATTGCTTGTGACAAACCTCCATTAGAATCAGAAGAACAGGAAATAGTGGGTTTTAAGGTTAATGAAGAAATGGGTTTTGATTTAAGACCTTGATTAAGTACAAAATTAGGTTTAGATACTGAGTTTGTTAATGTTGAGATCACCATTTTTCTTCTCTGGATTTTCTCTTCCTATCTTCTGTTTGTGGTTCTCAAAACTGAATTTCTAACGGCATTAACATGGGGGCAAAAATGTAGTTTACCGAATTTTCCTATGGGCTTAACTGGGCTAAGTACATCTCTGGGCCTCAGGCGTATTTAGGGAGATATTTGTCGGATTGTCCGAGGAACAAATGAGAAATGCCGATAACTTCTATGTGTAACGTTTTTTATTTAAGGGTTTTTGAATATTCTTCCTAGCACAGAATACTGAAAAGATTTTCTTACATCACCATTGAATATTCACATTTTTGTTTACTGTTAATAGTAGTTTACTGCTTATTGTAAACTACTGTTATGTTGCTCATTTGGTTTTATAAATTGCTTGGGCCTGGAAAATCATAAAATCCAAGTAAGTTTGAGTATTTTATTTGGTAATATGTTTTTTTTTAAACATTATTGTACTAGCAAATGAATTTTTCATAGGTTTTTTATATGTTGTTTTTATTTGATTTTGATGATACTTTTTCTATATAATTTTGAAGAAACGTGTTAGTAAATTGAGAGATCTTTTTTTCGATTGAAGGAATTAGATATCTTAAGTAGACTATCACGGGAAAGTTGATTCTGACGACCAAGTAAATGTATATGTTTATTTACGTGTTAAAGGTTTAATGTAACTTGCCACATAAACCGGATAAACGTGTGAGAACTGAAACAACAACTCAAATCTAAGATTAATTGGTTAGAGTTTTCGGTTTTCATAAATTAGGTGTGATTCGAAAAGGCTAAAAATGATTCCCTAACCTCGGCAATAACTGATAAAGCAATTATATGGTAAACGACAAGGAACTCGTTATTCTTAAATTGAAAAAATAAAGTTCGGTAATTCTCTCGAATACCAATTTATCTTTGCTTATATAGTCTACAATTTCTTGTTGTACACTAGCTAATGTCGTTAAACTCGAAATAATTTTACTCGAGCTTTAAGAATTAACAACAACATAAATTCAAATAGTCATGTGTGATTTTCTAAAACATATATGTAAGTATTTTTGTTTCCTAAACTACCCTATTTGGTAAATTCACAAAAAAAAATTAGGATTAGGAACATTCTAATAGCTTTTATTAATTATTTTCATGTAAGTCTTATTTAATAATAGAAAATTATTATTACCTAAAAAGGGGTTATGATTTTTATTAATTAAAGCAACCAATGTAATTATAATTATTTACTAGATATCTCGGATTGTGCGATCCGACTCACTCAAGGGTGATTTTGATCAACCGAATGAGTTGACTAATATATTGGGCTTTCGTTTTAATTAGGTAGATCTCAAGGATTTGTGTATTATTATTATTTGACTTAATTAAGAAAAAACATTCTAAAAGCACTATAAAATCTAATTGTCCTATTGTTTGTTGTTTTTCTATTAGGTTCTGCATTTGGAGTTACTTGGATATCTGGTAGAATTAAATAACGCTATATTATGGAGGTAAATAAAATTAGCTAAAAGTTAGATTACGATCAAATACAATTTATATTTCTATATTCATTAAGTCGATATAACATGCTAAGAAATTATATACCATAATATCTAATGAAATATAAAGTATTTATTATGATTTTTCAGGGCAGAAAAGATTTTCTTATTAATACAGATGATGATACAAACATGTCCAATTTCGACTTTAAATTGCTGGAGTCTGCAAGTGATTATAATTGTTCAACCAACAAGTGAGTTAAACACCTTTAGGAAATATATGGTCATGAAATTCAAAAATTTATTTAAATTTATACTAATTGTTTAATTCTTGTGGATAAATTTACCAGGTTTAAGTTCGATAATGTCGATTGCATTTTAAATACCGAAAGTTACGAGCATTTGGATTATTCAATGTCTGAACAAAGATTGATAAGCGCATCATCACCAATATCAGAATCAACAAGTGAGCAGGGGCAGATAACGTTGCTGAGTCCAAATATCGACCCTGAATTTCCATTAGTTTCCATGGTACGTGCATATAATAGATTGAGCTTTGTGATAATTAGGTGACATTTATATGTCATACGTTTGTGTTTGCACTCAAGGAACTATGACTAACGATGTTGAATTATTTTTACCTTGAATATTAGCCTCAACTCAACCTTAGTGATGACCAAGAGTTATCATTTCGTCATATGGAAAGAGATCAAGCAGCCTCCGTTAACCATCAGGGTCAAGGGGAACAAATTCCTGATTTGGAACCATTGGGTCCATATAGGTACAATATATCCCCTTCATTAAATCAGATGCGCATGTTTAGTATTTTCTGTTTAGTAAAATAGATAAGCGTGTTTCTCTTTTATGTGAGGCGTTATACAATTTTATTGTTTATTCATTTAAATAATATTGTTTTTCTTTATTTGTGAGCATAAGCTAATTGATTATATTCTTTTGTTTCTCATCAGTAATGATGACGATTTTTTTATAAATATGACGGATGATGAAATTAAAAATATAACATTCGAACTAGAAGAAGTTGAAAGGATCATTGGATTCAATCCAAATAACTGCCATGGTTCCTCTTCATCATCACTGTCGCTAGTCCAGCCGATTTCTCAGTATCCGGCAACGAAAACTCTATGCCTTGAAACTTCTTCAACTGTATGTTCTTTGATCAACCATGTTTACATTAATTGAAGTTTATTTAGACGTTTTAGTTCAAATCTGGTTAATGAATCATAATGTCAATTAGTTTTGATTAACTACTTTCAGCAGCCAGAAGTTATTGAATTAGCAAATGCGCCAAAAGTTATTGATATAACTGCAAATAGAAATAGAACATCGACATCAAATGTAATTGACGTAGATAAACAAGCTTATCCCCGGGATAATCCAAGTGTTCAAGTATCAATTCATGGGCGATGTTTCAACCAACCTGATAATTCTGAGCAGTCTATTCGTCCAAATTATTATGACAATCACAACCCACACCAACCACAACAACAATCCCCTAATCGTCCAAGGTAAATAATATTATGTGTTATTTAGCTATTTCTTAATTTTAAATGAATGTTACTTAAAGATATTCTTTTGATTTAATTTCAAATATAGGTTTCAACCTTTGACAAAGATAAGCGAAAACAGAAAATATACATTTGTGCCGAGAATAAAAGATCTAAAGGGCTTGCCCCAACATATGAGGTATGCAAATTCAACCTATGAGTAGTAAAATCAACACTAACGCATAATCATATATCACAATACAGATATGTATGGACAAATTTTTTATCTTGAAAATAGAGTTAATTTGGCCTCTCTAAATGGACAACCAAAAGCAAAGTTCTTCGCCTACATATGTTAGACGGGAGGAGTATTTGTATTTGTATTTGTATTTGTATTTATCTTGCTTCTTTTTTCTCTTTTCCAATATATGTGTACAGCGCTGAAGTAAATAATTTGCGTTTACAAGATCCGTGGTTAAGAAAAGATAAGTACAGGCGATTGCGTTTTCAACCCACAGCCATACCATTGACTAGTAGCCAGTCGACCCAAGAAGTCAAAGACTCACTTCGATTGAACCAGGTACCGACCTTAATTCTTTTGAAACCAATATGAAAAAAAAAGACTATTATTATTACAAAATTTATTTAAATGTCATGCAAAATTTCCATTCTTTTCTAATATGTTTTTTGAGTTAACTAACTAATTAAGTAAATGATAAACAGAAAATTCTTAAAAATAATACACCCGAGCATACTCACATTCCAGAACCTATTTATCATGACAATGCAAATGCTTACTCTAAGGTAATTCTCTATACCTTAATCCAATTAAGCATTTCTTTTCTTGTTGAAATTGTGTAGAAAAAGTAAATTTTATTTTTGGCAAAACTTGATTATAATTAAGGAACCGAGAGGCAAGTCGTTAATGAGCAATGGTCATGGCATTCCGAACTCGAAGGAGAACACCGTGTACGATTTAGTATGATTATTTTAGCTTCATTTTAGCAATATACTATTAATTTAGTATTTGATTAAGCTTTTGTTTTCTTAAATGCACAGGAATAACTCTGTAAAGATCGGGGTTTATGACCCCAAACACGAGAGTTTAGGTTTACATGTCAACCCACATTTGAGGCTGTTAAACTTAAAAAAGCCTTCAAGTAAGTCTGATTCTATATTTTCTTTACTTTTTCAAAAGTCTATTTTAAAATATGAGTTAATTTGTATTACCAAGTATTTGTAATAAGGATTTACCTGTAAATTATTTGGGTACTGATTTTATTTTTATTTTCTTTTATCTGCAGAAAAAAGAAAGGCTGGTGACGATGAGGGAAAAAAAGCATGACCACCAAATTGAGTTATGAAACTAAAAAAATAAAATCCAGATGTTTTACACCTATTATAATATTATTTGAATCATAATTCTCATGTATTTAAGCAAAGCCAAGTCATTCTTAGGTGGGCACATTTCTCAGCTCCGCCGTAGTTGCTTTGTACGCCACTTCAAAAGACTTAAACATTTTTAAAAAGCTCAGATCCATGTCTATAAAAAAATACAAAGGCCATCTTAGCAAGAAACATAATGTGATTTTGGAGAAATCGATAATGATGCATCTCAGAGAAATGATGTGCTATAATACAATGTTTCATTAGCCCCAAAGATTTCATATCTAATGTTAATCAGACATTTTTAGACTACTTGCACCATCAAGATTCATAAAATGATTGTAATAAGCAATTCATAAAATAAAACTAAACCCAGTAAGCTAAATCCATAAAGAAATAAGTTCAAACCAAGAAATTCATCAAAGAACTTACATTTATAAGTTCACCAAGTGGAGCATGTATTATCACCAAACCCGGGAGAAACATCAGAATAACCCCAACCCTGATTAAGCATACCTAAATTCACATGGTGGTTCAGCAACAGTAGCATAATACTCAATTCTAGTACCATTTGCTTCTAAAGGAGCACCAATCACCATAGCTGATGTCAAAATCCCCAAACCCAAACTGAAAATCTCTCTTTTTGCAACAGTAATTGCTTGTGACAAACCTCCATTGGAATCGCCAGAACAAGAGATACTGGACTTTAAGGTTAATGAAGAAATGGGTTTTGGTTTTAGACCTTGAGTAAGTAATAAATTAGGTTTAGATACTGAGTTTGTTGGTGTTGAGATCACTATTTTCTACTCTGTCATTTTTCTGGATTTGCTCTTCCTATCTTCCGTTTGTGGTTCTCAAAACTGAATTTTTCTAACATTTTCTTCCCTGAAGATACATATTTCTTTTTTACAAGATGAAGCCCCCTTCTTAGTGTTCTTATTGTCGACATTCTTCTTCTCTTTCGAAGGAAAGATTGAACCGGATTTTTTTTACTTACCCGGGAAGGATGTTCCCAACTGGTGTTTGGACATTAAAGATCACATATCATTCTTCAGCCTTTTGACATGTTCGGAAACCGTCTTTATCTCAGAATCATATGAGATTTTTAAGGCATTGTATTCATCAGTTGTTGTTTTTCTTAACCACTCAGTTTTCTTTTCTTGATCAATACATTTCCTTAGTTTTTCTTCTTAGGATTGGATCTTCGAGGAAGAATTGATCGTTACATGATGAAAGATCACGTTTGAGTTGATCATTTTCATCTTTCATATGACATAAGTCTTCAAGGAGTTTTCCTTCTCATTTTAGTGCAAGTGTAAGCTCAGTTGCACAAGAAAGGAACTCTTTGCTTAGTTCATCTAGCTGAGATATTTTTATATTCACATAATTAACATCTTCTTTATCATCAAGTGATCCAGAATCAGAATCATTGACTATGAGTACAGGGATTAACTTAACCTCTTCTTGAGAACACTACGATATATTTTCAGAAGAGCAAGTAGAGTTTGTAGAAGACATCCCTTCTAAGCATTTTCGAAAGTTAAACCCAGGACGAGTTTTACTCAAATCTTGAGATACGTTAACCGAGTATATCTTAGGCTTCACCTTTCCTTTTTGTAGACTCATTTCATATAGGTTGGATCGCACCAAACACAAAATGTTAGATCTTTTCATGTTTGCCTGCTCTGATACCGATTGAAAAGACGAGGGTACCCAAATATACCTCAAACTAAAACTTTTCCACCTATAAGTCCTTTCTCCGAAAGTGATTGTCTGTGGACTAAGTCGAGACAATACAACTAATCGTTTCACATTTCGTGTGATCGTCTATGGATACGACATCGAGACAATACGACAACAAGATAACTTGTGTGATTGACTATGGATACAAGATCGAGACAACACAACAACGAAGTATGTTTACTTGATAATAGGTTCGGACTTAACCAAACACAATAGGATTGCTATCAAGTAAATAGGAATTAATGTTTGTGTATTTTACTTCTAATTATAATAAAAACAATTATAATTTCAGAAATAGAAAAGTAAAAGACACAACAAAATTTTGTTAACGAGGAAACCGCAAATGCAGAAAAACCCCGGGACCTTGTCCAGAATTGAATATTCTCAGGATTAAGCCGCTATACAAAATCTAAACCAATTTCGTATAGTTGAGACCAAGCAACTAAACCTATAAATCACCTAGTTCCGTCTTTATCCCTGCGCCTCCAATTTGCAATAAGTCACGCACTTGGAACAATTCCTCTGGTTCGTATTCCAAACATTAAAGGAACAACAAATATGTTCGGTAACAACTGTTTTCAAACAACGTGATATGAGTTTGACAAAAGGCTCTTCCGTTTATCCCAATAAACTCCTTTGTCAGGTTCTTAGATCTATCTATCAACAACTACCAAAGTAATTGTCTAGACTATGCAATCAATACTTCGAATCACAAAGAAACGTATTGATGTCGGTCTACTCAAATAATCAATCAAGGTTATCACAAATATAAACCGATAATAGTTGGATCCCCAGCCGATCAAGTTTTGTGCACACCAAAGATTATGAACCCAAATCAAAAATCTTCTTCGTCTTCAATCTTCTTAGATCTTCAATAAACACCTGCACACAATCAACTTGAATCTCTTGTGATCAATCACACACAGAACGGAGTCTGTTCACAATGGATTATCACAAGACGTCTTTAGATCTACAAACAGTCTAAAGATCCCCGTCGAAACTTCGATCTAGTTTGAGTGAATCTTATATCAGAAGAGAAGATTCTCAAGCATAAACAAACTAGGTGCAATCAAAGTTCAACAACCGTTAGTCAATCAAATCAATCGAAAACTAATAATAAACTTCAATTATCTAGTTTCCCACCAACGGTACTCGTAGAGCTTCCTAATCCCAAAGAAGTCTTTAAAACGAGCGGTCGTAAGAGATTTCTCCTAATTAGGGTATTTTTCTCTCCGAATAGACGGCTCCACCAGTAACAACACAACTATATAGGTAGTTTTGCTGGCTCTGAGGATTAGTTTGCTCGAAATGCAAACTTCAATATTTATAGACCAAGGAAGTTTGGACACCAAGGGATTTCTAAACTGAAAATATTCTCAAGATATGCAATATATTTCCAAATTCAGTTTCCATAATTCCTGGAAATGCTTTTTCCAAATATTGACCGAAATCTCAGTAGAAAATCTCCAATTAGTAAATGCACATTACCAATTTTTATTTTCTAAAGATATGCATTTTAATTGCTGGAAACTAAAAGCATATAAAACTAAAAACCTTAATTAAAAGATTCTCAATTAATTTCGATCCGGGATTCTCCTTTAGATATTAAGGAATATCTTTGAACTATAAAAGATAAGAGTTATTGCACATGTTCAAAGTATGTCGACATCTTTACTTTGTAAATCCTTTTTCATATTTACAATCTTCGAACCGATTTGCCACACTTCCAAACAAGTTTAGAATTGGTTCATCTGACTTCCAAGAACTATGTGATTGATTATCCTATCAAATCACCAATCATGGGTTTCACGGTTCTACCAAAACAAGTTTCGGTTCTACCTCCATGTGGGTACTAGGATCGGTCACACTAGCTTTCCAAAATTTGGTTGACTAGGTACTAGGATCGGTTACCACATATTTATGGTATCTAACTTGTATTCGGTTGCACAAGTCATAGGATCGATTACCAATATATAAGACTAGTTGTACCTCTTGCTAGGATCGGTTCCCCAATGTCTAGAGTTGGTCATACCAATTACAAGATATCGATCATACCATCTCAGGTGATTACTTAAGATCTGTTTCACTAATAAAAGTCATACTAATACAAAAGTC